>JAFMSR010000004.1:44449294-45036794 GCA_022818135.1 Saxidomus purpurata | reverse complement strand
ACAGTACTCCATTACGCACCTTCAGGGCTATTATATGGCAATTTTTCTTAATTCCCTAGATACAATGAATTTTTTTTAATATTTGATATAAAAGGACTCTCAAATTGCCATACATTGAGTGATTCTGTAGTCATTCAGTGTCAATTCAATTTTGTTTCTATATTTAATCTTACAGCTACATGTACATCATGCTTTGACTGCAAACTCATAAACTTTAAGGTGTATCTAATTCTAGTTAGTGTGTACTTTACGACCCTGTAAAAAGGGGTAATAATTCTTTCATGACAATATAGGCCTACTGAACAATTTTGCAAGTGATTCTAACTTGTAATTACCTCCAATCAGTCTAGGGTAGCCCTTGTAGTTGTCTAGATTCTGTCCAACCTGTTTCCACAATCTTCTAAACGTACTGTAACAAACATGAGCAATACTTAATAATACCCCCATATCATTTTCTTGCAGGCATTTTTAAAGAGTATCATCATTAAGAAGTTTATTGCTAGTCTTTCCATGTGGGCACTGCATGTTTAAACACTAGAATATCTGTGTGTTAGATGGGACATTTGAACAAGAGTGCCAAACTGTCACAAAATACGTCCATCAAAAGTAGGAGGTAGATCGAGTGGTTATCAAAGTATTAATTTGTTAAAATTCTTAGGATTTATTTTGGGATAAATTATTTGTCAAATTTAAGCAATTAACAGTAAGAACATTTCAGCAATTAAAGGGCCATTACTCCAAAGTGACTGCAGCTATGTAGCTGATTATTAAACTTGGCACGGATATTGTGCCATAACATTCTGGTCAAATTTAATGAAAACTGCATGAAAATTGAGTAAGAGAGCAGACAAGGCCAATTTTGGATCATTCATGGACCATAATCCAGAAGTGTCTTGGGTCATTTTGCTGGTTACCGAACTTGGTTGAGATATCATGGCCACAAACCTTGGATGAGATATCATGCCCTCAACCACTTTGATAAAGTTTGGTGAAGATTGTATGAAAACTATTGGACATTTAAAGGGCAGACAAGGCTAATTTCATCAATTTTTTATTACATTTGGTGAAGATTAGATGAAAACTGTTTGTTTTCAAAAGCTGACAATTCATGATGGCGCCCCTGCCCTCTGCCGCAGGTGTTTCCATTATACGTACCGTCTATGGACAGGCATATTAAAGCACACTTACCCTACACTTCCAGTGAAGTTGATTCCAGCTAGGTTTGGCGATGCAGTAACAGTGTCTCCAAATACGGGTCCATCTGCAGGTATAAAGTTGATGACCCCTGCTGGAAGACCAGCTTCTCTATAGATCTCATATACTGTGTAGTTTGACAACATGGCTGTGTCTGACGGCTTCCATACACTGACATTTCCCTAAAAACCAATACATGTATAGAAATTTTACTAGTGACCTAGTCATGTCAGACTTTGTCCACTATGCTGTTTGAACCGGATGTGAAAGTTCGGTTTTTCAACAGGACTAGCTAACTGACACTGAACAGAACATGTTTATGTTCTTTAACATTTCAATTAGTGTCAAAAAAAGCATAAAATTATACAATTCACAAATGTTTTTATCCCTTTTTTTTCTTGTAGTTTAATGACTGATTCAACAATATTACAATTATTTACAGGTGGGCAGTTTACCAAACCATCAGTGCAAGGAATGATCAATACTAGACCCCCTATATCCTTCTTGAAAAACTGCCAACTTTCTCACATAAGGAGACATTTTCGGTGTTGGAGCTGACCCCATAATTCTCACTCAATGAGAAGTTACAATGATATCTGTCCTCTACTCTTACCCACTCAGTTGCGGAAGTGATCTACAACATACTGATCAAACATTTGCAGTGACAACAACTATTTTAACACCAAGTATCTTACCATGATAGCTGGAGCGGCTGGAAGATGTCCTCCTATAGCTGTGAAATTGAAAGGTGTCACTGCTGCCCAGAACCCCTAAAGTCATATACAATGTACCTGTATTATATATATTTAAGCATGATCACTTTAACAAAACAAACATGACTTTTATAGCAACTAGTGTGTTCTATCTTAGTTTGTACTTTGAATAATTACAATACTTACTTCACTTCACTTAATTAAAGGCAATTATTATCCTATAATAATCTCTTAAATAATTTTACATATTTTTTTAAAGTTATTCTTCCAATTGTGAATCGGAAATTGTTGAGGCCGCATGATCCTGCCTCTGTTATCATTGTAGATTATGATTGGTCTGCAGTGACATACAGATTGATCATGATCTGCACTGTACTCTATCCAGTCGCTAAATGTTCACGGAGCTGACATACGAGCAATGAATAATGGTATAATTGGCTAACTTTTGAAATTTACCAGGGAACCAGTTCAACAAAACTTCATAATTTTTTATAAACCCTAACAATATTTTTCCTAGACCTACCTCTGTCCCTCTATACACAATACTGTTAGTTTCCTCTGGGTTCGGACTAAGAGGTTGGTAACGTGTCACTTCCTGCAAGCATACATAAATCATACAAATACCATGTCTCTACTACAATGTCATCTCAACTCATCTGTAACTGGCAAACATACAAAGGGTGTTGTGAAGTTCCAAAATGTAGTTCAATGTTAGTTTTGGATTTACTTCCCTTTGCAACAATAAGGCAGTTACCTAATCCGAGGTGTTCTTGTTTGAAACAAGGGTGAGAGATAACAGTCTCATCACTATTTCACATAATTTCAGTTATACAGTATACAATGGACAATCATATCATTTTGCAACAAGTGAAATGTATCTGGAAATTAATGCTATGGACTGTGAACGCACTATAATTATGATGTTCTTTTCCAAATTATAGCAAGACATGCTAGAGTGGGGGAACCTATGGTGGAGGTATTTTGAATGTATATCAGCTGTTCAGAAAGCAGGAAATCCTAACCATTTTGATTTGCCTCAGCGAAAACATAATGTTATCCCTGCTAAATCGAAACAAGATGTTGATGTGCGTTATCACGTGACTGTGTCGTTCTGGGAGCTATTGACACGACACATGTCAAAACTTGAAATTTCACCACGAAGGGAACCAATGCTGGCGGTATGTGATATTTGACAACCGACTGGTGGGAAACAGTTTTAGAGCCTAAATATTAACTAACAAGAGATAACAGTTTCCGTAGAATATATATTTTTATACAAAATAAATAAGTTTTATCAAAAATGCTAACTTTAACTGGGGTGATTTTGATGTCTATATTTAAGAATTTTTCTAGCGAAATGGATGGAGTACAATTGATGGCTGCTGTGACGTCACAGAGCTGCACGCGCAGCTATCACTACATTTGCTTTAAAAGCATTTCATCGACTGTCAATGCTGAATGTACCCTGGAAATTTTTTCTTCATCTGTTTTTCTGTAAATAGCCGTTTTTCGGAGATACCACCAGCATAGGGATACCTCCAGCATAGGTTCCACCACTCTATGCCAAAATGATAGTATTTTCACATTTAGTTCGTTAATACTGTAAACGTTTCTGTTTTTATAAAAAACAGCATTTTTCATATATTTCATTTTGGATAAAGTCAATCAATTTTAAATTAATGACCGTACATTGTTTTTCAGGAAATTTCCCCCATCAAACTGTATTATAGAATGCCTACATTTTGCCAGATCTGTTTTCACTCAGTACATGTACAGGGGACTCACTCAGAAGATCATTGTTTTTCAAAGTGATTTTTAGTGCAAAGAGGTTTTTGAAAGTACATGTGCAGGGGACTGAGTATTTCCATACTATGACATGACTGTGACAGAAGAAAATTGCTGTTGCCACGGCAATAGTCATCTAAAATTTTGAAACCAAAAGTTGTTCCTTTGCAGGAAAATTAGTGGCCTTCAGTTTTTTAAAAATAGTGACAAAAATGCCATTCTTTTATTAATCTTTAATTTTTACTGAATAATGTAACAGGTGTCCAAAAGCCCTCTTCCCCATAACACTAGTAATGTATATAAATGCATTTGTTTATTTACCTTGGCAAACTGTACATTAAACCTGAGGAAGTCTATGAGTTCAGCTGCTGCATCAATCTCTGCCTGCCAGATGTTCTTGCCCTGAAATACGCAACAACTTGGTCAAACTCAGATCAGATCCCACAGTAAAACAGGAAGTGGTTTCTCACATACAGGTATAGTAGTCTCCCATCAACGTCACAATGTCAAAACAGATGCTTAGTATACAGATGTAACATCATCACATGCACAATTGCACATGTGTACGGTATGGTCTACATATATTATCCTTCCAATTCATGTACAATGTAGTCTTACATATCTTCTACCACTGATTACAGACATACCTTCTGCTACATAAACTAACATTTGATGTGAAATAAGAAGTAAGATGAATTCCTACCTGGCCCAGCATAGTAGTAGCAAGTAGGTCATATCTGTATTTCCCGGACATAAGTTCTGCAGCTCGCCAGAATACCTCTGCTCTCTTCTCGAGTGGTGTTCTCTCCCAGTCCCGCCTTGCTGCTAGGCTGTTCTCTATCCCTTTCTTTACTATATCCTGTAGAAATAGATTATTTGATACGCTAAGTGTAACAAGTTACTGAAACATTCTTTTTAAAAATCTATACATTCTGAAGATACTGAATTGGACAGCTGGTATATAGAGACACAGGATGAATTTATTGGAACCACCCTCTGTTCTTGAAAGGAAGCTGATCAACAACATGTTGCAGCATGAAAATTACTTGCTGCATCTAGAGTCACTTATCACTCAAATATGATCAGTTACCAAATCCTCGAAAGGTGTAACTTTAACATTTAACATGCTGCTGTCCACTATACTAACAAGCTCATAACTATCAAGGATTCTGGCTGAAGTAGCTGAACTCCCACTGTATGATCACGCCAACATCTCCAAACAACAGTCATCTGCTGCTAAGGATCCACTGGTGGCGTAAAAATGTTAACTATGAATATTGCTTACCACATTATGTTGCCATGTTCCATGTAGTTGTTTTCTACACTTAGATATGGTAACCACTAATGATTCAGTTTTTTAAATACATACAGAAATCCAACTTTTTGACATAACATAAAGTTTATCTGGCAATGTATACACATATTTATTGCCACAAACATCTGAATAATGAAAAACACAATTCTGTTAAAGAAGAACATATATTACAGTAAAACTATATACTTTTTAGCAACATTATATGACTAAATACATTTTTATTTAAAATACCATCTGCAGGTTTCATATGTTTGAGTATACTTACTGGAGTTGCATAATAAAATGTTGAGATTTTCCTTTTGTGATCAAACGGCTGAAATGTAAGAAAGAACATTAAAACAGCTAAAAGTTTTCACTCTTTTATGTCTACAAACATAGAATGTAAATTTTGCTCTGTCAAACATAAAAAACAATTTCAGGGCCAGTGTAGTTATGTCAAATATTATCTAATTTTTATTTTTAATGATGATATAGTGTAACAACAGTACATAAGGCATGTTCTTTTCAGCAGTAATACCATTATAATTATGTAACATGACATGTAGACAGGACTAATAGAATGGTGTTGATCTACACTAGTGTACTATGCATCATGTCAAACTTAGCAATCTACCAGCGGACCTCCTTCCTGCAGTAAACTATGACATTGAACTTATTTTGTTAACTTACACAAACTTGACTTCTGACATCTTTTGTACGTATTTCCTCGTCGCCTATCACTATTGGTATATCTTTGACTTTGTCATCATAACTTTTTAACTTATCTTCCAAGAGTTGTCTTTCCTTGGACCCAGGAGCATATGAAGGCATTGGTTCATTTTCAGCAACATAGGTATCGAAGTTGAACGCCTGGGATGACAAAGATCTGACAGACAGACGATTTCTGGAACACAACAAATAAAACAAATAATATAACATGTAAAGCAACAAATACATCATGTTCATTATGTTTCTGTAAATTTTGTCATATTCCTAATTATTTCATTTTGGATTTTCTCACTTAACTAAATGAACAGAAAGATTAATTTCTCATAGATTCACTTTTGAATTCTCCTTTTGTGAGAAAGGTTGTGTTATGCAACTGTTTCATGGCTGAGTGAACTTCTTTGATGTCAAACTTACGCTTTAACTGTATTTTCTAAAGGTCTTTCATGCATTTTTGAATCCCTGGGCACATTATCCCAAATAGGCCAGATAAAATACTGAAAAATTAACAATACTGCTACGGTATTAATCAATTAAAGATTTTCATAAATTGGCAACATCCCTGAACATCTTGAACATTCTCTGCTTTCATTACTGTAGCATTTATACAAAATCTGTAAATTTCAGTACAGTAGAACCTGTAATAGTGGTCACCTCCATTAGGCAACCACCTGCCTGTAGCAGCCAATACAGATACATCCCAATCTGCTGTTATTATAACAATTTCAACCTGTATTAAACCGTGTCCCACTTAAGTTATATTACCTCTCAAAATGATAATATCAAATAAATGTCAAGAAGAGATATGGATCATTGTAGATGCTATGAAGAGGTGTAAGAGATATATACACTAAGGTATCAACAGGAATAGAATTGTTACACAGATCCATACAGTATAGTTTTGTTATAACTCTGATAATCTTCTTCATTTTAGTAAAATAAATCAGTAATTTGTGTGGTATTTAAAATATTGATGGTGACTTTGAACTGAAACATTACTTTAAAGTGGTTTGACAGGTTTGTCTGTATCATGTCTACATGTATTAACAACTAAAAATAAACTAAATCCTATTAAATGTATATATTTATTCAAAATCTGTAACTAAACACCTTCATCCTGATCATGCAAATGATGGTGATATGATACCTAAAATAAAACATGCTGAATATAATTATGTTTATGTACTAAACACTAGTATAAATGAGAATGATATTATATTTCAATTCAGTATTTAATATAATAAGGTAAGGTAATGGGAGGATGGTATAAATTACAGCAAAAATAATATACATGTTCCCACATCTTCTGCTTGAGATGCTGCTTCAATGTAAATAAATCCAAGTACATGTAACTGAAACTATCTCTACTGAAGAGTTTCTATTTCTCTTTACAGATTTTTTTATATAGAAACATATAGAAATCAAGGTGAAATGATATGTATGTTATAAAAAATCTAAATATAAATGAAAACTAATCTGTCATCATGCATTACAGATTTACATTTACACATACATGTATCTGTACCTGCATTTCGAATTATATTACTGTATAAAGTCCAAGGATCACATTTAGAAGTAGCTCTCATTTTATCAAGAAAGATGTCTTGCATACAGAAATTACCTTTACATGTACCACAAACATTATGAACTTTGCTTTTTAAATTGATTTAAATACATATTAGCAGGCTTCCCAAAAAGTTTTAAACAGCTAGCTAGCTAGCTAGTTGCCTGACATTTGGTCAGACAAATACAAAACTTTGCCTGACCGTCTAAAATGTTGCCTGACCAAACAACAGAAACTATTGTGTACCAGTAAAAGGCCATAAAGTATCTGCCTGAATCGTGCCAGTCTAGACACAGCACAGTATTTTTTCGATGATACTGCAAAAAATAAGAGAGGCTTTCAAGACCTCATTTGGCAACTCTTTTTCTTGAAGAAACAACATAAATGTGAAAAAAGGCCTTAAGGCATAATTTATGTCAACTTTGTTGAAGAGTAAATAGAACAGGGTTCTATCATTATCCTATCAATGAATTCATGTTACTATATCAGTAAATTCAAAGTGATCCTGGGACTTTAAAGGGACCATCAAAATTTCAAGAAAAACAGATTTTACTCCTTAAACAAGAGGGCCAAGATGGACCTATATCGCTCACCTGAGACTTATGACAATATGTGACCAAACTTCAACCCTAAACTATATATCATAAACACAAACATTCTGTTTGACCTTGACTAGGCAACCCTTTTGACCAATTAACATGATGATTGGGTTGTCAATGTCACCTGTATGGCAAACACAAGGTTTTTAACTGGGTGACCTTGTTTATGACCTTAGATGAACCATGTTCGAACTCGACCAAGATTTTATTAAGGCAATCATACTGATAAAGATCCAATAAAAAATGCAACCTCTACAGCATACATAAGGTTTTTCTATGATTTGACCCCCTGACCTAGTTTCTAACTCAGGAGACTAATATTCAAACTCGATCTAGATTCCATCAAGGCAATCATACTGACCAAGTTTCATGAAGATCCAATGAAAAATGTTACCTCTATTCCATACACATGGTTTTTCTACGACCTGACCCTGTGACCTAGTTTTTGACATAGATGACCCATTTTCGAACTCAGCCAGATTTTATCAAAGCAAACTTACTGACCAAGTTTCATGAAGCTCCGATGAAAAATGCAACCTCTATAGCATACACAAAGTTTTTCTATGATTTGACCCAGTGACCTAGTTTTTGACCCTATATGACCCATGTTTGAATTCAACCTAGATTTTATCAAGGCAATTATACTGACCAAGATTCATGAAGATCCAATGAAAAATGCAACCTCTATAGCATACACAATGTTTTTCTATGATCTGACCCATATTCATACTCAACCTAAATTTCATTAAGGCAATCATACTGACCAAATTTCATTAAAATCCAATGAAAATGCAACCTCTATTGCAAACACAAGGTTTTTCTATGATTTGACCATGTGACCTAGTTTTCGAACCCAGATGACCCATGTTCAAACTCAACCTAGATTTCATCAAGGTAGTTATTCTGACCAAGTTTCATAAAAATCCAGTGAAAAATGCAGCCTCTATTGCATACACAAAGTTAAGTATGGACAGACGGCAGACACCTGAGGCGATCACAATATCTCACCTAAGCACTTCGTGCTCAGGTGAGCTAAAAAGCTTTGTTACCAAAGAATTACAACCAAAATGTATGAATATGAACTCTGTATATAAGAGTTTTATTCCTACTGAATACAGCACAAACTAATGAAAATCATTTCTGATATATAGTATCCTATAATTTTTATAACATCATGAACATAGTCAGAAACTGAAAATCCACCAGTATTGTCGTCAGAAAATGAAAATCCACTAAATTTGTTAGGGTAGCTATATTTTCACAGCAATTATTGTGTTTGAAGCATGCTAATTTAAAAGTGAAATACAAAGGTATGGTCGTTTACAACAGTAATAAAACATGTTTAAAGGAAATAGATAAGAAATGTATAAAAAACCTGGAGCAAGAAATTGTTGTTTCATTAATGCTGCAATGCACTTTTTTTCATAGATCTATGTTCATGATGTTACAAGGGAAAAAGTCATGTGTATATACGAAAAGCGGCTACCTGATTAACGCCTCTCTTATTATAGATTAGTGAAGGAAGCATTGAATAATAACAACAGTAAAGGGTCAGGACGCTATGAAAATCAGCAGGGCGCTTCTGAAAGGCGGCAGGGTGCTACGCCCTTCGATCCTGCGCCAGCTGGAGCACTGGTGTATATTAGCTTACTCCAGTAGTGTTAACAATTTTTTTCAATATTTCAATCTGTCCATCTCTGGTACATACTTTGTTTTATAGTTGATAGTCAAATACATTTAATTTGACCTAAAGTTAGTTTTATTTGACAAAACATTCTAACCAATTTTCAGTCAAAGATTAAATAAGATTGGGCCAACACAATAGGTCTTGTTATTGTGTCAGTTCAGACCATATCTACAGACTAGAATGAGAAATAGGAATGCTTATAAGCGTCAAACATTGTCAAAGAAACCGGAGAGGTGGATGAATTAGGCTAATATCAACTTCACAATGCAGACATCATGCTCAGGTGAGCTAACAGATTATGTTAATATTTGCACAAGCAAGTTTTTGTTATCATTCCATTAGATTGTCATATCAAATTACAAACTGTCAAAAACTGAAAAAGTTGCTGAACAGGCTGTCTGCTGGGTGGGGTGTGAAATTTAAAAAAATCACTGTAAACAACAAAATCAGAAGAAACTATAATAAGCATCAACATTTTTGACGTTTTTAAAAACAAATGTACTTACCGCGTTATGTTGACAGTGCGGGTATATCTGGCAAGAAACATAATTATTCGTCTCACAAACAGAACTGCCAAGTATGGGTCAAGGTCGATTGTCACGGAAAAAAAGTAGTCCTAAAGATGCTTAATTAGTCGAATTTTTAGATTGATTTTGATCTTTTTATTGTAAAAAAATAATGTTTTGTTGTAATTATTTACAAACTGAAACTTATTTTCTTCTCTATTTCCATTTATTAATTGAAAAAACTAAAATATCCATCCGCGAAGAGATGGAGGTGTGAAGCCTGTAAGCCAATAAAAAAATCAATCTTCAACGCAGTGATTTCCCCTTACAGCGTGACGTATTATCCGGTGGGTGTAGAGTAAACTCCCTGAACAAACCGTACTTAATGTGTCTTCGTGTTGAATATTGACGCCTGACAAAAGCAAACATTTCATTCGCTAAAATCTTTAAACATTTTTATCTTAAACTGTGTGAGGAAAGTATGAAAAACAATCTACATCTTTTGAAAGGTCATCAGTCTTCAAAAAAAGAGAGAAAAGATGGTGCTCATGTTATATACAGAAACAGGTCACTAAATTTAAAAATAGTTCTTACATTTTTAAACAAGTGGAACAGTGTATAAAATGCAACAAATTTGTTTGGCTCAGGGGTACCCTAAGCTGCACGCCTTGTTAAAAGATTGATGATAGGTGTGACATTTTATTACATTTAGTGGCATATTTCTTTCTATAATCTTTAGCAATGCTATTTATTTCGTTTTATTTGTTAAGAGATTGAAAAGCCCTTTCCAAAAATATACAGGTTTAAGTACTTTCCTTACACAAAGAAAGATAAAAATGTTTAAAGATTTTGGTCAATGAACTATATTTTTGTTAGGCGCTACCTTATCTTACCTTTGTCGACAGTTGAAGAATACAGGTACGTCTTACTCCCAAGTCTAGCTGTGTGTTGTTTCTAAAACGTATGTAAAATAGAGATCAGATGCCAACACATAAACTAAAAAGCTCCTTAGGTCCATTTAATATTGTCTTCCTCCATTTGATAGCTGATACGTCACATACATGTATTTACTAATCAATATTTGACATGTGTGGAATCTGTTAAATCATGGTAATATTATCTTTTAGATATTAACTTAATTTAATTACACCAGTCTTTATGATTTAAAACATTGTTAAAACAGAATAGCAACAGACAGTCTACAACATTGTAATTCTTTATCTCTTATTTGATTTTAATGATCGGCACTCTGCCTTAAAGTCCAATGATCACGTGTACAAGTACCTCTAATTTTGTCGAGAAAGATGTCTTACTGACAGAAATGTTCTTTATTTGTACCAAAAACTTTCCTTACTTTGCTTTTTAAATCGATAGGTACATATTAGAAACATAGCGCAGTATTTTTTCAATGATATTGCAAAAAGGAAATAAGGAAAGCATTCCGACAACTCTTTTTCTTGAAGAAACAACTTGAATACGACAGAAAGGTATAATGTTACCATTAGAGTGAATAGATGGTTCTATCATTATACTATCAATAAATTTATGTAACTATATCAGTAAATTCAAAGTGATCCTGAGACTTTAAACTTACTTTGACCCTCACAATAGTTACTCAAAATAATCTTAAAAGAATATACTGAGGGTGCTGCATTGACTTTTGTTGGAAGACTACTAGTATTCCAAACGTCAACAACCTGAAAATAATTTTGACTCTTGTTTATCTTGGAAATAACCACCCATAAACTTCGTTTGTGACAGTTTACTATCACCAGTTACCTTAATCAAAGAAACAAATGGAAGGAATAGGTAGGATCGGAGTGGCTAGGTAGGGTTTGCGTGGAGAGGGCTATTGGCTAACTTACTATCTGACATCGCATGTGATAGAAAGAACGTCTCTCTTCTGTTGAAGTACTATAGTCAAACATGTGGCCGGAAAAAGCTACGGGGTCCTTATTGACATGTGGTCTTTATTCGCAGGTGTTTCTGCAATAGCTATATAGTTAAATGGTTTGTCCCTGTTGGTTTTTATTCGCAGGGTGGTCATTATTCGGATGTGGACTTAACACAGGTTTGACTATATCGGGCAATCCTAAAAACGGCTGGGGTGTTCGATGCCGCAAAAATTTAGTGGATATGCACGCCAATGATAAAAATGCTCTAAATGTTTATCTTAATAAGACATTTATAAAGTATCACCCATAATCAGCTTTACAATTTGACATGTTTTTTTAAAACACAACGTTACGGATCTTCAGTCTGTACCAGGAAAACAATTAAAATTTAACTGCCGGCAAGTCCTGAAAAAAACTACGCCATTTGACGTAACTTTTCAAAATTGTTTTTGCTATGAGTGTTGTCATTCGGGTAAGTGGACCCTCGGATTCACGAGCGTTCTTATTTATAGGCGTATCTACCATACATATTGAGTAAAGGACTAGCGCCTATTCCTAACAAAAGCAGTCTGCTTAGACTCCTCTGAGCGGTTTTATAGGATGAGATCTTCACTCAAATCACTGAACACACAAGGCAACAAAGGACAATGTAAAATGGCATGAGACAACAAAATGCACATGACAAGCTATACATTGAATAAACATTTTGTTTACTTCTGCAATGCTAAATGCTGTATTAAATAAACCTCAAAACACAAGCAGTACCAAAACTAACATAAACGTTCATTTTATATATTTTATTAGCCTACCCCTGAGAACGTGGTGCTCAAAGGTGAGCAATTGTGATTGCCCGTTGTCCGTCGTCGGTCTGTCGACGTATACCGTCGTCTGTTCACATTTACATTGTGATCTAGATGCCACCATTTATGTCCAATCATCATGAAAATTGGTCATAAAGTTTGTATTAATGGTTTCTAGGCCAAGTTCGAAACTGGGGCAAATAAGTGAAAAACCTCGTGAACACATTTGACCCACAATCATCCTAAAATATTGGCCAAAATGTTTGTCTCGATGATGTTAGTTTAGAACCGGGAATTGTTGGATCAAACTAGGTCACCAGGTCAAATCATAGAAAAGCTTTGAGAAGACTCTAAAGGCCACATTTTAAGTCCAGTGATCATGAAAATTGCTAAGAATATTTGTCTCTATGATTTCTGTAGGTCACGTTCATGTGGGGTCAAAAACTAGGACACTATTGTAGGTCATGTCATAGGTTACTAGGTAAAATAAGAGAAAATCCTTGTGAACGCTCTAGAGGACACATTTGACCCGAAATTATCATGAAAATTAATCAGAATGTTTGGCTGAATAATTTCTAGACCATGTACGAAAAAGAGCCTATCGGGTCAAAAGTAGCCTGATCACCAGGCCCTGAAATATCCCTTTTACTAATTAATATTTCACTGTTTTGTTCTAGAGCCAGTCTACTACCCAGCGCTGATTTCAGGGCCTGGTAAAAGGCGATTCAAAACACCTCAGAACTGAAATGTTTTGAATCAATGCCAAATCTTGACCGTTCTCTCCCAGCAGGTGTTTTAAATTTTATTGCCTGGTGTTTATAATATACAGCCGATAAAATCTCTTGTGGTAACTAGTGGTCAGTTGTTATAAGAGCCTTGAAACTAGAAGATAGGATTTCCATCATGAAAATCTTGAATAGAAATTATGTTTTATTTTGTTCACAGACTGGCAGTGGTAAAAGTTTACATTTTGAATGGTTCTTCTCCATGGTTTTTTTGAAACATTTGTTGCCTAGCTTATGCATTAAGTATGGCAGTATTTTTTTAAGGAAGATGCACAGTAGAACACTTCTCACATGTCTTAAAACTTGTGTTAACAATTATAGGCTTTGCACAAAACTTCAAGATTTCATTTTGAACTTACTTCTGTTACTTTGGATATAGCTACCTTCTAACAAGATTGGCATGCAGGATATTTTAACCGTAGTAAAAAAACAAAAATAATATCAAACAGGCCCCGACCCCCCCCCAACCCCCCCCCCCAAAAAAATCCCGCCCCACAGACCCAGAAGTCCACCACCACCAACACACAAACGCGCGACAACGCACAACTTCCTGATTTACATTTTGCAAAAATTGTTTCGAGTATTGACAATAAGATACAGCGATGTCCGGAATGAAATGACAATTGTTTGTGCTACCGACATTACTTATTTCATTGTTTTACTTACAGAAATGTGTTAAAAGAATACTGCATCGAGCAGACCGTATAGTATTGTCCAAAAGACGAAAAACAACTGCGCTAACATTTACACATTTTACTACATGTATGTTATACAAATTGGTACAATTCTCATTACTCTTTCTTTGAAAATTTTCATGGCCAGCGGACTCTGGCCAGCAGAAGGTATGGTGGCTGATATCTGCCATATCGTTGGCGAATAGGCGCCAACACGCAAGAATGACAAATAAAGCGCGCCAATACGACAAATGACATATTGCGGGGCGCCAACCCGCCAGCGCGCCAATACGATATTTTCATACACACCAGGACGACAACACGACACTGAAGCGCTAAGGTTTGGTAGCAGTCCTTTCAATTATTTGAATAAAAATGTTTTGATGTCATTTAAATTTATCACAGATTTAGGGTATGCCTCTGAAAGAAGTTACATTATGAAATACTACATTTTTGTACTTGTTGTTATCATTACTATTAAAACACTAAACTACTAGTATTATGGTGGAGGGTAAAGTAGCAACACGTTTATTGAGTTATTTATTGCTAAGAAACAGTTTTAATCGTTTCCGGTTTGTATGCATGAAAGGACGGGTACAACTCTATTTAAAAAGTCGCATCTAACAAAAACAAATGTGAAAATAGTGGCTTTTGAAGCTTTGGAAGCTAGAACTTATATAAACTTCATTAAGTGGAGCTGCTTAGCGCAGTGGCAGCATATTCCTTTCAGGATTAAAGGGCACATAGTTCAGTCCCCACCAGTGCTGTGGTACTGGGTCCTAATATATTAGGACCCAGGTAGTGGTATATTTAAACAAGACACGTTTATTCAACATTGCCTCTTTGAGACTGATTCCATTTGAAGAGAGTCTCAAGAACGATTAACATACGTTGTAAGAACTTGTTTCGCAATCGATAATAAATAAATTAGTGTATAAATATAGCTATTTAGTAAACGTACCAAATTACTCATGCACTATGATTTGATTTTATCTACATACACATTTGTCAGATAATGGAATACAATGCTGAAATGTCCATTGAAGTTATATTTATTGTGTAGAAATGTTTATATTTTTTATATGGATATTGAGCTAAAACACCTCTATTTTCAATATATCTGAGTAGGTACCAGATGTATAGTTAAATGTCGTTATAATCAGGAAAAATATAGTTAACCTGTTAATTTTGTTATTATTTTGCGAAGTTCTTTCTGACAGACAAGAACAGGTGCTAGAGAGCACCGGTAAAAGTTAAGGTACGGCACAGAACGGGAGTAAACGCAACCATGTCTGACAGTGAAGCATGTGGATCTGAGGAAAATGCTCAATTTCTTCCAAATTGTGCAGATGTCAATCAGTTTGTACAGGTATATCTATACAATATTAAGTATCAATGGTTCCTTGGAGGAGTTCAGCGTAATACAAATGCAGTTATTCATGATGAAATAATATCAAATGAGAAGTAATCGGACAGACATCTTTCGGATAAAGTTCTGTTAAAGAAGTCGTGTAATGTTACATTTTACTGGCGTCAGTTTAACCCAGGGTTCTCGGTAGGATTTTGAAAGCAGGTGTTAATGACGCATATGTCTGCAAAAATAGGAGTCCCATCCAAAATCAGGGCATTTTTACCTTCTATATCAGAGGCCGGTATAAGGCGTCTTCCCTAACTAAAATTTCTTTCAAATCATACAGTTTTCCCCAAATTTTGACTTTACACCAGGATTTTAATGTCCCCTTCAGCTAATTATCACTTCAATTTTCCCCAAATTGAAGGGCTAAGGCGCCTTCCCCAAACTTGGAAAAAATGCCCTGAAAATAATTCTGTTTGGAAGTGTCTAGAGAACCGGAACTGGTTCCCTAGACAGCGACCTTAGCGAACCGGAATTAATATGCGGACAAATTATTTGGCGTGTTGTTATCGGCATGTTAATTGATACAGCTATATAGACAATGTATAATTATGTTGATTATTATTGTTATATGTGTTTCGGATTATTTAATGGTTCTTCCTAAAATTATGACATGAAAAACGTTATACAGAATTAGTATTACAGATAACAGAATGACGTAGGAGAGCGTTTAGTTATGACAGAATGAATAGCATTGACATAGAAAGCATAATTTTCATTATGTCACATCCAGGCCACACCACGGGGAACTGGTTCCCTAGACAGCGACCTTAGCGAACCGGAATTAATATCAGTTTAGCCCTGAAATGGCCTGTTGTTATCGGCATGTTAATTGATACAGCTATATAGACAATGTATAATTATGTTGATTATTATTGTTATATGTGTTTCAGGATTATTTAATGGTTCTTCCTAAAATTATGACATGAAAAACGTTATATTGAATTAATATTACTCAGATACCAGAATGTCGTAGGAGAGCGTTTAGTTATGACAGAATGAATAGCATTGACATAGAAAGCATAATTTTCATTATGTCACATCCAGGCCACACCACGGGGAGGCGCTCTTATCATGAACCGTCGATCCCGTTAAGGGTCAGTTTAGCCCTGAAAAGGACTGTTTTCAGGGCTTCTGGTTCAGGTAGAGGAAGGCATGACTGATGCTGTCAGCGAACTTATATTCAACATCTCTTCTAAGGTGCACACCATCACCGCTGTCTATAACTAGTGTTATATCCAGGTTGGAAAAAGGGCATGGGGCTGTCAGAAAAGGGCAGGGAGACAGTGCGCGATTTACTTTCAGCAAAGGGCATTTTCACAGTGGGGTCTTGGGGGCCGGAGGCCCCCGGAAGCTTCTGGCTTTCAGTTATTTCAGAGGGCTTCTGATGAATTCCTTGAGACAGGATGTTTAGTTCAGTAACCTTTGAAACTGAATGGTCATTGACCCGTCAGCCTAACTTTTCTAAGGACAAAATCAAATTTTCAAGAGCTAAGGTGAGGCTTTTAAGGGTCGAGTCACGGGTCATAGAGTTAATGTCATAATCTCTAGGTGTGCATGTAATACTTTTCTGTTTGTTTCCTGCATTTTTTTTTCCAGAAAACTTGTTCCCCGTTTGTCACATGTTTTCGCGATCTCGCATGTCCGTGATTTTCGTATATAATTTCTTCGATTTTTCGCGATTTTAACAGTTTTTTATACAAAGAAATCTGACAATTCTTTTTTGTTGTTGTTGAAACCATTTTCTCTTTCCATTTCAAGCTGTGCTAATTTACGCTTTTCAGACACTTTTTCTAATGTTACAATTTACAAAATTGAGTGTTCGTTCTTTAAATTCTCATCGAGAAATGTTTTGTATTTTATGACTATTTTAGTTACATTCCACTTACCCTTACATCTTAGTTATCAATTGTGTTCAATCCGCCGGTCCGTTACTTTTTCTTCTGTTTAAAGTACTCGTAAATATTATTGAAATCCACCCCTAATAAATGTGTGAATAACTCGGTCATTAAAATAATTAATAATTGATCGATTATAAATATATTGCGATGATTTATTCTAAACACCATGATTGCCTCGGATTAACCCCAGGCCCTGATAACTTTGTACAAATATCAAAGAAAACGCCACTAATTTCTGACGTCACGTACATGTGCAGTAAACGACACGTGATTATCGGAAAATAACATGTGTACATGCGGTGTCTTTTGATCGCCTCGGGCGTTTATGTAATCGGCAATCCAATGCTGAGCACGCTTCGGATTAAGGTTAGGGCTGTATGGTGATGATAAAGAACATGAAATATCATGACTTTAGGGCAAAATGGATGTTGAGAAGGGCAGAGTGGCGGCACAAAAAGGCGGCAGGGCGCGGCGCCACGCCATCACGCTACAGATATAACACTAATAACGTCATTGTTCATTAACTCTGGGCCATGTGACCAGATTTTGTCGAGGTGGAGTTTCAGCAAGATCTTGTTAAGACGTCTGCATAACTTGTTGTATCGATGTTGATGACGATGGAAGAGGCTCCCAAATACGACGTGCTGAACACCACAGCTGCGGAATTCATTTCTTATATCAAGTAGGGCGTGGAGTAGCTGATGATTGTTAAATTTTTATGCCCCCGAAGGGTGGCATATTAAAATCCCCCCCCCCCTCTCGTCCGTCCGTCCGTCCGCCCCCCGTGCGTCCCCACTTACAAATTCTGGTCCGGACTGTAACTTTGTCATGCATTGAAGGATTTTAAAATAACTTGGCACACATGTCTAGCACATCAAGACGACGTGTCGTGTGCAAGACCCACATCCCTACCTCAAAGGTGAAGGTCACACTTGGAGTATGAAGGTTATGGAATCCTCTATATATGCACACATTCGCCTCCGGACTGTAACTTTGTGATGCATTGAAGGATTTTAAAATAACTTGGCGCAAATGTCTAGCACATCAAAAAGGTGTCGCGTCAAAGACCCAGTCCCTAGCTCAAAGGTCAAGGTCATACTTAGAGCTTGAAGGTAATGGATTCCTCTATATATGCATATATGCACACATTCGTGTCCGGACTGTAACTTTGTCATGCCTTGAAGGATTTTAAAATAGTATGGCACAAATGTCTAGCACATCAAGGCGCGGTCGCGTGCAAGACCCACATCCCTACCACAAAGGTCAAGGTCACACTTAGAGTTATAGGTAATGGAATCCTGTATATATGCATACATTTGTGTCCGGACTATAACTTTATTATGCTTTGAAGGATTTTAAAATAACTTGGCACAAATGTCTAGCACATCAAGCGGATGTGTCGCGTGCAAGACCCAAGTCCCTACCTCAAAGGTCAAGGTCACACTTAGTGTTTAAAGTAATGGAATACTGTATGCATGATTACTCTGTCATGCATGGAAGGATTTTAAAATTACATAGCACATTTATTGAGCACATGGAGAGGACACAGACTGTGAGGCACCTCTTTCGGGGGCATTCCTCACTTGTGAGGGACAGCTCTTGTTCCATATCATTTTCACCAATCTGTATGAAGACTATGTCAAACTTCGCCAGCTTCCGCCTGCGTAACTTCTGCAACAGCCCGACGACTCCTAATCCTCCTGTCCCGTTTGCTTCACCATGAAATGGTAGATCATGGAGCAGACTACCATTTCGCCAGTGTACACAGACGCCGGACGAAACTATGACCAAATATGCCACAGTAAGGTCCGTATTTGTTGTCCCAATAGTGTGATTCCTGGAAAGCCATTATTCTGACTGACTTTTCGGCCCAAATGGCACTATTTTATACAGAAGATGAGCATTTATGAACAAAGCACTTATACTTTGACATATGACACTAATCAGTCGTACTTTCTTGGTTTGTGGATGATAATCCATCGCTGATTTCATCGGTAATGACAAAAGACTTCCGGAAACTACTATAGAGTGTGACCAAAATAAAATATTCCTAGGTGCTACTGATGTACCACTAGCAGTAACCAAACCCTACCTTGAAGATGACGCAATGTGTGGGATGTGAAAGCTGTTTGAACTGGTTCCACTATCACTGTGCTGGAATCAGTAACTCTCCCAAAGCAAAAAACTGGTTCTTTGACGACTGTAAGAAGGGGAAGGTCAAATATATGGACATTTAAAATCACTTTGTATATATAGCTTCTGAAGGCCTTGTGGCGCTCATTGAGCTGCCGGCCAATTGAAATAAAAAACAAAAACAAAAAAAAGACCTTATGTTGTGTACATTCCAACGTGTATCTTAATGTAAATACGGCCTTGTGGCGCTCATCGAGCGGCCGACCATGTATAAATAGACATGTGTATACGGCCTCGTGGCACTCATCGAGCTGCCGGCCGAGTGTAAATAGACATGTATATACGGCCTTGAGGTGCTCATCGAGGTGCCGGCCGAGGGGTGGGGGCAAGCCATGGTTAGAGCGCCTCCTCGTGGTGTGGCCTGGATGTGACAGAATGAATCAAAAATATGTGTTCAAAATGACTTTTAGTTCTAGCTTTTAATGGGTAAAAATAGTTTAGTATAATATTTGCAAAGTTTAAAACGCAATAACAGAAAAAACACGTGTTTTATATTTTCCGTTAAATTTCATTCTGTCATAACTGAACGCTCTTCTACTAACTCTATTGCTTTTTATTTCACGATAACTATTTATGTGATGTAATTCTAACATCAGTTAAACACTGTAACATTTCCCTTTCGAAAAACTAAACTACATTGTCTCTATAGTTGTATTGTATCGATGCCTGCTCGGTAAGCCGATAACGACACGCTTATTCATTGGTCCGCATCATACTACAGCCGGACGTGCGGAAGGCGAAGGAGATCATTACGACAATCTTCATATTGAAAACAAATGCAAATAACTGATAATCCCGCATTTTATTGCCGTTTAAATGAAAGTTTTTAATTTATAAATATTAAATAATCCATTTTCTTATCTCAATAACCTGTAATATATGCATTAAAAAAATTCCGGTTCGCTAGTGTATAGACGGATATAGACTAGAGAACCGATTCCGGTTCGCTAAGGTCGCTGTCTAGGGAACCCGTTCCGGTTCTCTAGACACTGCCATTCTGTTTAGTCACTGTACACAGAACATTGCTGAAAACAGGGGGTCACGTTAAGCCTAATTCATTCGGCTTTGCTGATCAGTTTGACCTGTTTTTTTTGATCTGGTATTTAATAGTTGTCAAACAGTAGAAGAAAGCACCCATCAGAAAACTATATTGCTGGCTTCAATGTCTGATTAATTAGACTAGGAGCCACTAAGACAATCTTTGCTGTATGTATAAAATAGTAAATTTGACAAAATTTGTCTTGATGGATTTGTCTTGATGGATATTATAATTACGGTAACCAGTCAACTCGTACCTAAGTCAACTCATACCTTAGTCATCTCGTACCCGAATTGGTCAACTCGTACCTGGTTTTGTTTTCGAAAAAGTCAACTCGTACCTTAACATTTTTTATTCAGTATCTTTGAGATAATAATAGTTTTTTATCAATCATCATTTAAATTTTTTCATTGAAATACGTCATTTTGCTCTTATTTTGCAAAATTGTATCAGAAAGTGGTAGAAATGAAGAGAATGTTTTGAAAAAAGTCAACTCATACCCTACGTTATCATTCATTTGAAGTGTTACTAAAATAATGCATAACGGGACTTTCGAAAATTGTTTTATTTTCATCATGTAAATGACAAAAATATCTTTATTTCAGTACAACTTAGGTTCTTTAAGACAAAAGGCCCTCGAACATCGAATTTAGGTTTGTAGACACGCTCATAAAATTAGTTAAATTGCTTCCTGTTTTATTTGTGAACCGATTTATGTACAAAGAAAATTATGTGTGAATTTATTTATCAAGGCGATGGCATTTCAGAGCAAGTTACACTGTGAGTAACAATTAACTGAAATTTGAAAAGACTACATTAGTTACTTTTCGAACCATAATTTTCTTAATTTCAACTGTTTGATATCTGAAAATTATGAACTCCCGCCCCCCCGGCCGCGATATAAGTTGGACCAATTTAGGATGACGAGATGAACTAGGGGACTTGTTGACCCGCAGTTACCTAGAACATGATATGCTCGAAGCATAATTACTCATTGCTATTTTATATTTTTCAAAGGTTTATAGAAATTTACCCAATAAAATGAAATTATCAAAATCTTTTGCTTGGATTTATCAACTTCAGTACTCCGCAAAATCTCTGTGTGGTCATCCAGTGAAGGTGCAAGGTGACTGTACATGTTATGTCTAAAAGTTTATCAAGTGTATTGAATGTTGGAAACTATACATGACAATGACATCATTAAACTTTCCAGCAATTTTCGACATTTTATTGAAACAAACTCGACAGAAGAAGAGTTTTAAACACAAAATAATCAGAATAATTGTTGGTTTCACTGTATTCACGGTAATTTCACATGTGAACACCAAATATTGTTATATATCAGCAAGTTACTTATTCTCTCTGAGCATATTTAGAGTGGTCCCTTTAAGATTGTGTTGCTTATTTTTCAGCAAGCTTTGAAGAGTGTACTGCAAGCGACAAAGTGTTCCAACGAGATGCCAGCGGAAGGGGATGACTTTGATTTCTACTCCAGTTTTCAAGGGTTTCAGGACGTGATGAACATTGAAGGCAAAAGAATCCTACATATGTGAGTACCTCAACAGAATTGCAAACGGCATTTTAATTTCTTCAGATAGTGCCGTTGTTGTTTGATAATAATTGTGTGATGTGAAGTTAATAAGTAGACGTTGCACGCAGGTCAACTTTGAGAAAATGTGAGAAACCTATTGTGCAAATACTGATTAAGAAACTTTTTCTGAACAATACTTGTCTACATTTCTATAAAAATTCAGTATCATTTTAGCGTTCCCCTGAAATGCCTGATATAAATTTGGAGCCACTTTTTTAGGTAAAAACTTTTGGGCCAAGTTGACCAGTGAATTTCATCATTCTGAGAAAAACAGCAATACATGTTATATCATTAAGAATATTTGCAAAGTTTCTGAAAATTTTCTTTCACTTGAAACTTACTATAGTAACTTCCTGTGTAGATAACTAAGAGAGATTTCATACGTAAATTGCTTTTAATATGTTGTTTGTGAAATTTACCTGAGATATTTTGTGTTTCAGGGTTCAAAGTATTTTAAAGCATCAGAATGTGAAGGTCAGTCTTGGGTCAGCAGGTGGGGCTGCTGATATAGAGGATAAATTTGACCTACTCATGGACGCTAATGACCAAATACTTGAAAGAGTGGTAAGTAATCATGGCTGACCAGCTGTCTTTTCCACAGTAAACTAAACTGTTTGTGTAAATTAGGATAACCAGGGTAGTAGCATTTAGGTCACAGGCCTTGTCTGTTTTTTCAACAGCATGAAAATAATAATTTTATTTTACAAACTTTGAAAAGGATTAATCTATTCTTTAATTGTGGTACATCACTTCTATATGGAAATTTAGAATTATTGTCTTCTATAAAATAGAAGTACTGATTTAATTCAACTTAATTAATTCCTTTATGACTGTAACATGCGGGGAAAAAAATGACCCCCTGAATGGGGGAGGGGTGAACATTTCTTTCAGAACATGATTATGTTTGGCACAAGTAATCAACTTTGTAGTCTCTAGCAAATAAAAATTTAGAAAATTGATTTGCCTCATTCGACAGGGAATTAAATTCACTGAATTTGCTTGTCTATACATGCTTCAGGGCACTTGGTTGGATGAAGCTTCTGGTATAAAGAAAGATGACAGTTCACTGGTCATCGCCACAGCAACCCCAAAACAGCAGACGTCTGCTAGCTGGAACAGAAAGGCATGGAATTCATGGATACAAAAATTGTTGAAACATTATATTGTCAGAACTTTGGAAGATCCCATATATATTATTAAGCTTGCATGATCTTCACATTGTAGTTAATCCATTATTAACCTTAATTTCTGGAATGGACTTGCCAGTCATTTGGTATGGACTGTACCATATATCATTTATAGGGGTGCTAGGGAAAATTATGAACTGGGTTAGTAAATAGTGTAGATTTTCGTCAGATTTTCAAGTTGACCTGATTTGACAATATTTTTAATATAAAAAAAAAAAAAAATAAAAAAAATTTTTTTTTTTTTTTTTTTTTTTTTAAAATTTTTTTAAAAAAAAAAAAAAAAAAAAAAAAAAAAAAAAAAAAAAAATAATAAAAAAAAAATTTTTTATATTTAAAAAAAAAAAAAAAAAAAAAAAAAAAAAAAAAAAAAAAAAAAAAAAAAAAAAAATTATTTTTTTTTTTAAATAAAAAAAAAAATTAAAATTTAAAAAAAAAAAAAAAAAAAAAAAAAAAAAAAAAAAAAAAAAAAAAAAAAAAAAAAATATATTTTTTAAAAAAAAAAAAAAAAAAAAAAAAAAAAAAAAAAAAAAAAAAAAAAAAAAAAAAAAAAATTTATTTTTTTATTTAAAATAAAATTAATTAAAAAATTTAAAAAATAAAAAAAAAAAAAAAAAAAAAAAAAAAAAAAATATAATATAATAATAAAAATATATTAAAATAAAAAAAAAAAAAAAAAAAAAAAAAAAAAAAAAAAAAAAAAAAAAAAAAAAATAAATTTTTTTTAAAATAAAAAATAAAAAAATTTAAAAAAAAAAAAAAAAAAAAAAAAAAAAAAAAAAAATTAAAATAAAAAATAAATTAATATTAAAAAAAAAAAAAAAAAAAAAAAAAAAAAAAAAAAAAAATAAAAAAAAAAAATTTTTTTTTAATTTTTATTAAAAAAAAAAAAAAAAAAAAAAAAAAAAATAAAAATATTTTTAAAAATAAAAAAAAAAAAAAAAAAAAAAAAAAAATAATTTTTTTTTTTTTTTTTTTTTAAATTTTTAAAAAAAAAAAAAAAATAAAAAAATTAAAAAAAAAAAAATAAAAAAAAAAAAAATAAAAAAAAAAAATTTATTTTTTTATAGTACTGTAATACACCAGTTGATAATGTCTGAATGATACAATGTACACTATTTTCGTCAGATTTTTAAATTGTTTTATTATTTCTCTATATCAGAGCACAGGCTCATCATCTACGCCAAGTTTTAAGCTGCTTTCAGCAAGAAACATTCAGAGGCCTCAGATGAAGTTCAAGGACAAGGTGGACAACAGACCACTGCCTTTCATACCCATTATCAGAAACAAACCAAATGCTTTAAAGTCATTGGAAGGTAACCATTTAACTCTTATTCTACTAAATTAAATAATTTGTCCGAACTTGCAATTTGGACAGCACTAGTAATTGTTGCAAGGGGTGTTCTGTGAAAAATTACTGACTGAATAGCTAGCAATTGAGGTCATGCTCAGACAGATGTAGATTTCGGTCATTCATGATAACAGGTTTTGAAATGTCTTATGTTTGTGCACACTTTGGAAGAAATTTCATATGTTTTGTTGTGAAGTGAAAAAAATGTTGTGAAGGTTTTACCAGCAAGCCAAATAAATTATTCTTTAAATTGTACCACTTTATAGTATAATTTATAATTTTGCTTGCAAGGTTCAAGGGTTTATGGGTTACAGTCCCGGTCCGGCTGCAAATGTTTTTCACTCTGACATACTATTATTTCTAGTACGTATCTATAGTATGCTGAATCTTGTGTTAAATATTAAACTTCATGTACAGTCTGATCATTATTGCACACTGAAATATATTAAGATATTATAAAGTCATGTACATGTAATACTATGTGTTATGCTTTTGTGTAGCAATTACAAAAAAGGGAACAAAAGACCCTTCTTAGGAATAGTTTCTTGAAAAACACAATTTTTAGTGTGCTTTTGCAGAACTGTATATATATCGTGGACATAATTTTAGTTTATTTTGGAAAAAAAAACCGCTCTGTTTCAGAAAGCTTGAGACTGTCAGAAGGTGTCAGTGTTGAGATGGTGGAGAAGCCAGATTTCAAGTACGTACATTTGCAATGTTCTCGTGAAGCATGGTTTCCGAATCCATTTGCATAAGAGGGTTTCTCTTGTATTCCTTTGTCAATAGAAGACTTGGATATAGTAGTGATAGTAACATGAAAGTGGGCTTATATAAAAGTGGGCTTATTTGAAGCTAAAATTTTACAGTTTTTGACAAGTTACATAATTTTAGTGTATAAAGTTAATACTATCTATGAAACTCTGAGTAGTATAGATTAACTGTTGGTTGCATGTAAGTGAATTGGTAGTGTTTTCTGTTTCACTATGGTGTTACGTTATATTACTCATCAAAAGTTCCATATTTAGTTATGGTTAAGAATGAAACTGAAAACACAGTAAAGGCTTTGAAAACATATTACATGTGAGTTATGCAGAGTTAGTTCTCTTACTGAAAGATTCAAATTAAAATATACCGCACAGAAAGAATGGATTCTCAATTTTTGACTAGGATAGTCAAAAGATTTCACTGATTTTCTCTATATTGCAATACTCTTGCAATACTTCAGCCAATTATTCCATTGCTTGCAATACTATAGCCAATTGTTCCATTGCTTGTGCACTCCTGCCAATTGTTCCATTGCTTGCAATACTATATCCAATTGTTCCATTGCTTGCAATACACGTTGTTCCATTGCTTGCAATACTCCAGTCAATTGTTCCATTGCTTTAGCTAATTGTTCCATTGCTTGCAATACTACAGCTAATTGTTCCATTGCTTTTCATACCATAGTCAATTGTTCCATTGCTCTGCAATACTATAGCCAAATGTTCCATTGCGTGCAAAACTATATCCAATTGTTCCATTGCTTGCAGTACTATATCCAATTGTTCCATTGCTTGCAGTACTATATCCAGTTGTTCCATTGCTTGCAATACTCTAGCCAATTGTTCCATTGCTTGCAATACTCCAGCCAGTTAAATTCATTGCTTCAGGAATACACTATTTAAGCCTTACCCCATTAGATTTCAACAATGGACTGGTCCATATTTCCATATGGACAGTACCATTATTTGTTAGAAAACAGAGAAGATCTTGATCAGACTGCTGGATATCCAGCTGATCATGATCTGCACTTGTTGCAAAAGCAAAATAACTTACAGCAAGCAGGGAAGGGGATTTAAAGGTGAATAGGATATTTTTAAGATTGTTATGTCTTTCATTTAAAGGTATCCCCACCCATATCAGTTTGAACTTGATAATTTGACATACCCTGAGGATCAGTTGAAACAGTCAGCAGTAACAGACACACAAACCCTTGAGGAGACTGTGTGTACGTGGATCAACAAGTCAGAGCAACTTGAGGGACTTATGGTGGAACTGAAGAAACAAACTGAGATAGCTGTAGATTTAGAGGTAATGTTACGAGTTTAGACCACCTTTAAAAACAGTGGGTTAACTTTTCAAGCCCCCATGCCAAGAAAGAGATGTATATAGGGTTTTGATGATATTGGTTTGTATACCAATTAGAGAATTATGATAATTTGTCAGATGATAATTTGACAGTCATTTAGTGTGCATCCATCAAACTTCATGTGATGAATTTTCTTCACAAGACTATGAACCTTTTTAATTTGGTAATAATATATTATAGGTAAGGGGGTAATGATAAGGATATGGTTATCTTACAAGGTAATACAAAATTTTAATCATATGTCATGGGGCACAATATGATGTGAGCAGTTAGTAGGGTGAAAGCAAGCTAGGGATGCCTTGAATAAGTTGCAAAAAGTCAACAAAATATCTTTAACATTTAACATTAATAGTTTTGACCATGAACATTGCTTAACAAGGGTCAAATGTTCCCCTCATCGAAACAGTGTGCAAAACTTATGATACAATTTTACCACCCCAAGGTATTTCCGAAACAGCTTAAATTATTTTCTCTTAACTTGGATCAAAATTTACATCTCATATAGACAATGTGCAGAGTCCATGTTCCAACAGCAAAAGGCTTGTGCCAAGGTCACATTAAGGGGCCATTGATTTACCTTGTCTGTTCAATGTCTCTCTATATGAGGAAGTTAGCATTTTCTTACAGAGAATAATAGGTCTGTCTATGATGGTAAAGGACTTGCACTTCCCATGAACAATGGTGATGTTATCTGCCGTTGAATGCTGTTGAACCGCAAGAAAGAATTGTTTTGGGTGTAACATTATTGGCCGCAAAAGACCTCTGGCTGCTTCATGCAGAAGACTGAAGGTTTAGCTGTATTGATCTGTTTATATTACAGCATCACAGTTACAGGACATTCCAGGGAATCTTGTGTCTAATGCAGATATCTACCCGCACAAAAGATTATCTTATAGATACGCTGGAATTAAGAAGTGACTTACAGTGTCTCAATGAAGTTTTTACTGATCCAAACATAGTCAAGGTGAGAATTGTACATATACACACTTGGTTTGAATTAGTGCTGTCACATATTAACAGTTTTGTTAAACTTTACTATACCATAACATATTTACAAAGATGTGGTAATGAGTACTTTATCATCAAAAAGACAGCTAATTATTATTGTTATTAATTCAATTTCAATTGTTCTAAAGGCTTTTTATGATATGTGAAAGACCTCAAATTCTTTGATTTTGCATTTTCTGTGATTGCAAAGCTCATAATTTGATTGGTCTATTATAATGAATATAAAAAATAATTCAAATTTAGTGTCATCCTCATGTTTTACCATGATACTGTTTTCCATAGTGTAAAATGTTGTCCTGTATTTTCCAAGTGAGGTAATAGCATGTACATGATGCTATGTTGTTTATAAGTGTACACAATTCTGTAAACATGACACACCTACTCAGAATTCAGTATTTAGAATTTAGTGATAGTATCAAAGTTTTGCTTGACTGTAGACTATTGAATGCCATTTTTTGTCAAGACTTGTTTTGGGAATAGCTTTACATAGGTGTCAAAATTACAGTTGGTTGTGAATCAGTCAGATGGTACAGTATTATTAACCATTTTAAAAATTGATAACTTCAAATTAGTGTCTACTTCTGTAGTTGATCTTACTGTAATGTAAAATACCCATACCTCGTACCAGCCGTATTTATTAAACCCTTTCATCCACTTTATTTGTTTTGTTTTTTTGTGCATGACATGAAGCGATCTATTTTTGAAAACATTTGTATCTATGAGCAAGAAATTCAATGCAAATTATGTACTCTAACACTCTTTTTTTTTCACCCAACGTTATGACTATGTCATAATTCAACCAATTTAACACTTAGACTCACTGTTGCCCAAAGTTCAGCTGTATATTGTTTTTTCTTCTCTCAGAATATTATACACAATACAATATTGGTGAAGTAAGAATTGTCTTATAATGCAACCTTAATACAATAATATTATTATATTTATATATAAACAGCTTAATGGATACAACTGACGTCCCTTGTGACAATAAAAGATGAACGAAGATGTTAATGACCCCATTTGCTCAATATGATCCTGCAGAGGGGTGATAAAAGTTGAGAATAGTTTTGTTATTTTAGTTCATAAATTATTTGAATCGTACGACATTTTAGTTGTCTTTTTTCAGACTAGATTTCCATATTACAAGTCAATACATTTTTGGATACACACATATATAAACATTTACAGGTATTTCATGGTGCAGACTCCGATGTAGAATGGTTACAGAGAGACCTAGGGGTTTACATTGTGAACATGTTTGATACTGGACAGGCTGCAAGAGTGATGAACCTAGGACGGTTCTCTCTCGCACATTTACTGCAACATTACTGTAACGTAACTGCAGATAAACAGTACCAGCTGGCTGACTGGAGAATCAGGTATTCAAACTTACAGCGGAATGTCCTGTTACATTTAGCGTAGTACTGTAGGTGTGTAAGCTTGTCGTAGATAGATTTACACCAAGTTGATGATAGAATCATTAACCCATTTGTACCTAATGCCTACCAAAGGATATACATTTTCAAGCCGCATGCTCCAAAGCTGTTGACAAGTAAAATGTCGTCTGCTCAGGATTTAAGTTTTAGCCTTTTGGAACAGAATTTGGCATAACACCCCCATTTAAAGAAATAGACTTGCTTTAGTCACTTGCCAAAATTGAGAGCCGAAAAATGTCGTAAAAATTTAGGTAGATCTAGGTTAAAGTGAATGGTCAGTGATGTTAAATGCAACATTACTGTAGTGTGATGTTATATGATCAATTATACCAGTTGGGCAACAGATATTATAAGGTATAGAGTATTTTGGAGTTAATGTCCCGTGAAGTTTACTGTTACACTGTATGTTAGATGAACAATGTCAAGAGGGCAATTGGAAAATAACTTTTCAGACAGGGTAAATGTCCTGCAGTATTACTGTAACACGACATTAGATAAACACTTCTAAGTAGAAGACTTGAACATAGTAAAGAAGTCTTTGAAATAAATGTCCGCTGGCAATTACTGCAGTATAACAGTAACTGGACAACAAATAAACAAGTACAGATATGTTCCTTGTGAGAATATTGTATAGAAAACTCTGAAATTAATCTTCAATAACACTTATTAAAAAAATTGAAGACAAAGAAATTAGATAACCATTATTAGCTTGTTGACTTTTTATTAGCTCACCTGAGCTGGCTCAGGGTGAGTTATTAGGATCGATGAATGTCCGTCGTCCGTCCACACTTAGTTCGTTAACGCTCTAGTGGTCACATTTTTGCCTCAATTGTCACGAAACTTGGTCAGGATGTTTGTCCCAGTAATTACTCGGACGAGTTCGAATATGGGTCATCTCGGATGAAAAACTAGGTCACATGACCCAAAAATAGAAAAATCTTGTTAAGGCTCTAGATGTTACATTTTCAGCCCAAATATCCTTGAAATTTGTCAGAAAGGTTGTTTCTATGATTTCTAGCTCAAGTTCGAATATGGGTCATCTGGGGTCAAAAACTAGGTCACAGAGCCCAAATATGGAAAAACCTTGTTAACACTCTAGAGGTAACATTTTCAGCCCAAATATCCTGGAAATTTGTCGGAAAGGTTGTTTTGATGATTTCTAGCTCAAGTTCGAATATGGGTCATCTGGGGTCAAAAACTAGGTCACAGAGCCCAAATATGGAAAAACCTTGTTAACACTCTAGAGGTAACATTTTCAGCCCAAATATCCTGGAAATTTGTCAGAAAGGTTGTTTCGATGATTTCTAGCTCAAGTTTCAATATAGGTCATCTGGGGTCAAAAACTAGGTCACACAGCCCAAATATGGAAAAGCCTTGTTGATACTCTAGAGGTAACATTTTCAGCCCAAATATCCTGGAAATTTGTCAGAAAGGTTGTTTCTATGATTTCTAGCTCAAGTTCGAATATGGGTTTTGGGTCAAAAACTAGGTCACAGAGCCCAAAGATGGAAAAACCTTGTTAACACTCTAGAGGTAACATTTTCAGCCCAAATATCCTGGAAATTTGTCAGAAAGGTTGTTTTGATGATTTCTAGCAACTTTGTTAAAAGCAGTTGTACTCGGGTGAGCGATAAAGGGCCATCATGGCCCTCTTGTTTCGTACACATAAGAGTAAGGTTGCTGCAAGTTTAGTCTTAATTTTACAGACCTCTACCTGAGGAGTTAAAGAAATATGCAAGAGAAGACACGCACTATTTGCTATATATCTATGACAAAATAAAGAATGAATTACTAGAGAGAGGGAACGAGGCAAAGAATTTACTCCTCTCTGTTTTAAAGAGGAGTTCACAAATCTGTATGAAGGTATACCCATTTCATATTAGTTCTAGACTTAGTTTATATTTAAATGCTGTATTTGAGGGCTCTTGCTGGTCATATGTCTGTTTTCAATGAGACAAATGCATTATTCATCTGTCTGTGGCAGGTTGACTAGAGAAATAGTTCCAAATCCAATTGTGGTAGTCAGCCTTTCAGGAGTGTTTAAAATAGTTCCAATGGAAATTTGCTTTCTTCTAATGCTTAGATTCCATGGGGAAATTTTTCAATTTTTATTTGTGTAATCTTGTTTGTTGTTTATGCAAATAAAATTTTCTAGAATTATCAAATCAAGACTTAACATCAAATTGTGTGATTTTAATCTTGCTACTACAAACTTTGTCATAGTATAAGAGACAGTCCGGTTAATTTTGGATCACCCCTCGTAGATTAGAGTACTGGCAACAGTACATCTATTGCGTGGCTTGTTATACTAGTTTGTACTATTCAGTAACAGTGTCTGATCATGTTTGGCCAGTCTGTATCCTTGTCTAAACCCTATACAGGCAAACATTTTATATTTTATACTCTTGAAACATAATGTTTAAAAATTTCGAGGATGAAAACACATTGCCTTATATTACATTCTCTTATTGCTGTGTACAGGTGTACCAGAAACCTCAGTGTACTCGTGACGGTTACAGGGACCTTTACGTGAAAAACAAAAAAGTGTTCAACTCTCAGCAGATTTTAGCATTCAGTGAACTCTTTGCTTGGAGAGATGAAACAGCGAGGATGGAGGATGAAAGTTACGGGTAAAATGCTTACTCAGTATGTAAATCATGGTTACCTACTGGGTACAGTCATAGTTTCGGACATTTTAGCACATATTTTACTGTATCTCGTAAATCAGTTACCAAATCTTTATGAAATTTTACCTCAACCAACATCAGTTCCTCGTGCTACTGAAGAGTGTTTTTGTTTACTTCTAAAAATAGATTTAGAGATAAAATGTTGAAGGTGACCATATCGTGCAATGTTGAATATACATGTATTTGAATTATATGTTGCAGATATGTGACAGTAACTTGAATATTGCAGGTATGTGTCTTGTATGTTACTGATATGTGACTGGTATGTTGCATGCATGTTTTTTCTATGTTGCAGGTATGTGCTGCCAAATCACATGATGTTACAGATATGCGATATTCTGCCAAGAGAGAAACAAGGTATCCTGGCATGTTGTAATCCCATACCACCCCTGGTCAGACAGTATCTCAGTGATATACATGTCATTATCAAAAAAGCCAGAGAAGCTCCTTTGCATAAGGTGAGGAAACATATTTTTGTATACTTTACTTTGGAAATCCTTATAATAACTTGCCTTATAAAAGTACCATTAAAACGCTAGAATGATAAAGGGTTTGAGTTTCAAGTTCAGATTGTTTGCAGCTTTTTTAGGTGAATGAATTACAACCGTTTTTGATTGTTTATTTCAGACTACACATACCTTTACACTGTTTGATTGTTCTTAATACTTGCTCAGATTTGAGGAGCTTACAGCCCAAAATAGCCAAACAATAGTTATTTTATCATTGAAAAGAAAGACTATTGTGGAACTACTGTATTGCAGAACTACTGTATTATAAGACTATTGTATTGTAGGATTATTATATTGTAGAACTATTGTAAGCCTATTGTAGGACAATTGTATTATAGGACTATTGTATTGTAGGACTATTGTATTATAGGACTATTGTAAGCCTATTGTAGAACTACATGTACTGTATTGTAGAACTATTGTATTGTAGGACTATTGTATTGCAGAACTTCTGTATTGTAGAACTGCTGTATTGTAGGACTATTTCCTTTCTTCAGGTTGAGCTGGTGAAAGAAGACAAAAGAAGACCAACACAGCATCAGCATCCAAAATATAACGTTGACAGTTTGTTACACTGTCCACATGACCTGTCCCATCTAGACCAAGTCATGGATACAGATACACCCACCTGTCTCCTTGGTAACACTATAAACATATGCTTCATAAGTTCATATACAGCTCAACCTGTATAAATGGTCTCCTTGATATTCTCATTACAAGTCTACATGTTCCATTTGTCCATCAATCCGTCATTAACTGAAGTATGGCTGGAACTGGGATCATATTACTTGGTAGGCATATGATAGACTCCTAAAGATGTTGGGGTCAAAGGTCAAGGTCAGAGGACCTGAAATTAAAAACATGATTTCCAAGCAATAACTGATTGGTTCATATGAGAAACCAGTCCCATTGAGTCAAAAGTCAAGGTCACAGTGACCTTTAATGAAATATGATTTCTGATCAATGACTGAAGAACGGTTATTCATAGGATAATATAAATTGGTAGACTTACTGGGTATGACCAGTGGAAGACCACTTTTAATTCTGGGTCAGTTTGAGCAGTACAGATCATGGTGATGCTGTTTTGTCTGAGATATGCCTGTACTGGTCACAGAGGCTGGAATATGTCACCAAGCATGGTAAGAGTTGATTATAGAGGAGTGTATACAGGAAATATGTAATGTTTTCAGATTCTTCACTTGTTGCTCAGAAGTCAAGTCTGTTCTCAAGTTCACCAAATAGTGTAATAGTTGTGAAATTGGAGCCTTTGTTGACAGTGTTTAATACAAAGGTAAGTGTCTACACCATTATTTACCCACACTGCAGTTATTTTAGAAGCCTCCTTGGGCAGTGTTTACTACAAGAGTGATAATATAGATGCAGATATTAGATATTAGTTGACCCTTCTTAAACATTACTGTATATTGTGTTTGATTTTGGAGATTTTTGTTTTTGCTTTTACTTTTTGTTAAAAGACATGTATTTAAAATTTTTAGCAGATTTAGAAGACAAAATCAAAATTGATGGTTAGAGACCTTGGTTTGTGAATTTATGACCTTGGTTTGTGAATTTACGACCTTGGTAATAATTCACGTAGGAGCAGTTACATGAAAGTTTGGTGAGAATGACCCAGTTTACAGCATTAAAGATTACACTACAAGTTTAGAGAAAGTATAGGTTCCAAAAGGTCACTGAATGCATGAAACTCTCAAATGGAGGCAAGACCTCAGGGCTAAGGGTTTGATACCAACCAGAGTGATGGTTGTAATGTTTTTCCTTTCTATGAGATTGCAGTTTTCTATGGAGGATAGGATTTTACCATTTGTTCCTCCCGCAATACGGGTTTGACCATATTGTTACAATCCTAATTAAAATTAATCTTTTTCTGTTTTAGGCACACAATTCTAAGGTACTGACAGCTGTGCAGAAGAAAGTGGCAGAAATAAAGGGTAGCTGTACTGAGGTCCTTACCTCCAGGTAGGTCTAAGTTATCACATACATTAAGGTCAGTTTTTTAGGAAAGATCATTTACATAACATATGGTTGAAGGACTGTGTTTGTACAAAACAGCTGTGTAGGTGTAACTTTTGTGTGGTTGGAACCTTATAGTTTGTTATAGGTACCAAAGTCACATGTTAACTTTGAGCTATCATTGAATTTATGTTGTTTTTCTCATGATTAGCCTGTTCCCAACTACATTTCAATAATGGACTTGTCTGTTTTTAAAGTTGAACAGTTCCAGTAATTGTTACAAGGGGAGTTTAGTGAAAATTCAAGGATTGAATAGAGTACACAGACTGCATGGATGTTTAATGCACATGTTTTTTTTTTCAGGTACAAATCTTTGCGATAATTATTGAATTTAAACATATTCTTGTTATGGGTGGGCGACATCAAATATATTACTTGTCGTTATGGGTGGGCAACATCAAATATATTACTTGTCTTTATTATTGACATAGTTTTCTGTAGCCTCAGGTCGTACCTGTCAGAGTTATGTCCCTTGGACATTGACGGTTTTTGTGTCGCCCTTTTGGAGAAAAGGGGATACAAAGGGATCGCTTTGTTGGTCCGTCAGTCCCCCCGTCACAAGAACTTAACATTGGCTATAACTTTGCCATTTCTTAAGATTTCTAATTGTATTGCCTATGACAAAAAGGTCATGATGCCGCCATATTTTGTAGGTCAATATCATATTTGACAGAGTTATGCCCCTTTTTTGTACTTAGTTTTTGTCATGAAAACATAACATTGGCTATAACTTTGCCATTTTTTAATCAAGCTTTCAAATTGCATAACTTACGACAAAAAGCCGTGATACCACCAAATTTTGTAGGTCAAGGTCATATTTGACAGAGTTATGCCCCTTTTTGTACTTTAGATTTTGTCACGAAATAATTGGTCATTCTTAAAAAGTGTAAAAGGGTGACACAAGTGTTCTACTGATCACCCATCTAGTTTTCATTAGTCAGGGGTATAGAGATAATTGATCACATTTATTGATTTCTGTACTTTTACTTGAAATAAGTGTGTAGCCAGTATGAATAACAGGGTATTTATTTATGTTTCTATTTCAGTACTTGCCGGAGGATTCAAAGAAGGTTTCTTCAGTCAAAAAACTGGCAAGGAATGTCGACACTTTACTGGTTTGTATTCACTTCATAAACTTATATAAACCTTTCTGTATGAAAATAGCTTTGCAGAGCAAAACTGTAGAATTTATAAATGTTTGAAACATTTACTCCACAAAAAATGGAATTGCATATCTTTCCTTTTGGATAGTATCAGTAGTTATAATGTCTCCTACATATAGTGGCAGACATTGATTTTCTGCTGTCTGTCTCACAAAATTTATCTGGACAATTCCTCTTATACCCCTTGCTGGATTTTCATAAAACATTGTAGGACGCATCGGTATGAAGTCTTGATGTGCATATTATAATTGGACGTCACTAGGTGAAAGGTCAAGCTCATATGAATGGGACACAATCTCTTGTTTTCAAAGGCAAGTTCACTGACTGAACAACAAACAGTGCAGAGCATGATCAGGTTGCACAGATTTACATGAGCAGAATCTTCTGCCACCTGCAGGATAAAGGATAAATTCGAAAAGTTTGCACCTTTCTCAAAAATCAAAAGCTGAAATTTTGTCAATATTTCAGACAAGTCCATCATGGAAGTTGTTACCAGCTTCAGTCAAAAGAAAACCCAGTGAAGATGGTACAGGGAATAGTCCATCTGTGTCAGGTAAGACCTAACATTATTGAATGCAGCTTTGTTTCTTGTTAACATCAATTCTGAAATGTTCAAATGTTTTGTTAATGGAAAACTTGAGACAAAATAATTTGTTAACTTATTGTTTTACTTAAGCTACATGAAGTTCAAAATTAAAACAGTTAACCTTTGGTATAACTTATTACTTCACTTTTAGCTTATTATTGGCCATATTGTTTGGTGCAAAATCTTTACTGGATAGGGGCTTTCAGTGAATATATTTCCCAGAAAGAAGACAAAAATTGTGCATGTTATCAATCAGTTCAATGGTTAGTTCTATGTTGAAAAGGCAAGTGCTAAATTTTCCTACCAAACAGCTTGATATTTGGGTCATAATTTGAAATGAATTATGAAATTCTAGCTCCACCAAGCAAGAGATCTCGCACAGATTTACATGCTAACAGTGGCACAATAAATCAACATATAAGGTTTACTGATGAAGATGTTGATGTCATAGAGAAGACGGAAGATGATAAGAAGGCCCTGCCCCAAGATCTCGAAATACCGCTGAGATTTCAGGTAAATCTCTTTACTTGCAGAAACTGGTAGTATCATTGAGATTAGAGAATATGGACGTTAGTGGCTTGGGGGCCTTGGTGGTTTTATGGTTACGACATAGGCATATTAACCTGTTAGACCTGGGTTCATTTTCAGTCCGGTCCTTTAAAATGTGTCTTTGATCAAGGCATTTGGTGCTACATCTGCTTTAGTCTACTAAGTTCTACTTTGAGAGAGGTCAATGAATAGTTGTCATTAATTTCTTTGAGGTATATGATATAATTTCTATAAGATATACGATATAGTACATGCAATTGTAGACCAACGTTTGAGGTCACCTTTTGTGGACCAATGTAAAAACAATATAGATCAGGGACATTGTCCTCTATCAGTATCACATTTGCACAAGTACCCAAATCTACATACTGACCTCATATCAGTCTATTATTGTATAATATTATAGGTTTCACGAGCAAGCTAAAAGAAGTAAGAATATTCAAATTTTTTGGGGAAAATTCTTCCAATTGAGGTGGTATACAAAAGTAGAAAAGTTTAGACATTCAGAGGAATAATTGAAATACAGTTGTACTACATGTATATTGAAAATACAGGACTTCTTTTCATTTGTATGCAATCCTCAAGTTGCAAAAAGGTTACTGCTAAAGTTTGAAGAAATGCCTAAAATGTTCTATTATGTCAAATTAACATTTGAAACTTTTATTATATTTTCTATCATTGCCTTCTCTAGTTTATAAAAAAACCTTTCCATCACAGACAGTCAGACGAACAATTTAACATTTTATAGGCTAATAAAATAGAAAGATTGGTTTTCTCATGAAGGGTTGGGATGCTCATTTTGTAAAAACATGTAGTGATTTTTTGCTGCATTATAGGTACCATCTAAGAAGAAGAAGAAGAAAGCAAAAATTGAAGATATTGATGTAATAGACAGTGTACAGAAACATTTGACCAATCTTCGAATGTTAGAAAGAGCTAATGATCTTGCTCTTGGAGAAAATCCAGGTGACGAACAACCTGTAAAACTGACTGAAAAGATCAGAGAAAAAATTGAACAGAGAAAGTTGAATAAAAAACAGAAAAAACACAAGAAAAAACAAGGAAATGAAACTGATGCTGATATTAAGAAAGAGGTTGAAAAGACAGATAGAAATACTGAAAAGTTACAGAGTGAAGATACAGTAATAATATCAGATGAGGAAAAAGATACAAGCAATGAGAAAATGGAAGAATTTAAACCATATGATTATACAGAAGGTGCCAAAAAATTGCTGCAAGGTATGTTTTGACAAGTCTTTTCTTAAAAGTAAACATTGGTAGAAGAAAACAAAGATTTGGGAGCTTATTTAGCTAGTTTGAAAACAATTTAAACCCATTGAGTAGTCAGTCGAATAAAGTTGAACCTGCTCAATTCAATATTGTTAGTTACATTAATAATATGAAGGAGTTCCTACTGATGCGACACTTACTGAATAGCAAACAATGTCCGATTTCACAAAGGTGCACAATGATCATGGTCTGCGCAGGTTTCAAATGGAGAATCACTTTCAACCGCTGAGGAAGGATTGTGCGACTGTCTGAAACAGACACTTTCAATAGCAGCTTGATTTGGTGGTAGAGTGGTTGCATGAGGCTTCAGCCCACTTATAATGGTCTGTTGATTTCATGTTCTACCAGGGTCAGCTGAATTTATATTAAATAAGACTTGCATTATTTCATTTTATGTGTTTAAACCTACTGTATCACTTTTAGAGAAAATAAAGTTCTTAGTTTGTCACACAAGTCAAACAGTTTCGGAGGCTTTAGTTTGTCACACCAGTAATTGTGTATTGGAGGGTTTAGCTCATAAATTCCAGAGAAATTCTGTATTCACTGTTCTGTTTCGTATTTTAGGTTCAAGCTCAAAGGACTCAGAGTATTATAATCCTCAGTTACAGATGAAAGGCAAGAATAAGGTTGGTACATAACAGTGTGTCCTGCTTCTTCTATAACACGTCACATTTATATTGCATTTATTCCAAGTTCTATGGCTTTTTTACATCTGAGTTGTCAGACTGGTTTTAGTTTATCCGAGTACAGTATAGAAATTCACCAACATATTATATATTACAATCACACTTAGGGGGCAAATGTCAATTTACATAGACCGATCTTGTTTAATTCTGGTAACTAGGCTTTTAAAACAGACATGTAAAATTGTAAGCCACCACATACGGTGACATAGGCAGTTGAAAACTGGACTTTACTTCCTCTTGCAGAGTAGGTGATAAATGCCTGTTTTCTATGTAAAGGAATGGAAATAGCTGTTCAAAGAAATGTTCATCCCAAACCTGTTTCAGTGGTGCATATTTTAAACACTTACCACTAGTACTTATTCTGCTTGCTTGCCTTCTACATTGATTAGACTAACAGCTGAAAAGGTTACCATAAGATTAAATATTTTGTAACTTATAAGTTTTGTGACGGTGTAACATTTGGTCACAGATATTTTTAAAGGCGACACTGTTAGCTAGAGCCATTAAAATTGTTTGCAGCCATTAAAAGCTGTTTTGATTCACAGAGTTGACATTTAAAAAAACTAGGTCACCTAGTCAAATCATAGTAAAACCTTGTAAATACCTTAGAGGACACATTTTATACCAAATCTCATGAACGTTGGTCAGAATGTCTGTCTTGATGATTTCTAGGTTATATTTGAATATTGAGGGTCACATGGGGTGAAAACCTAGATCACCAGGACAAATCATAGAAAAATTTTGTTAACGCCATAGAAGTCACATTTCTACCAAATTTACAACTACAAAAAATGTAATTACAACATTTACTTTTAGTTACATTTTTCTAACCTTTTGACCTACTTTTTCCCCATTGGAGCAATAGCACACTGGTGAGCGATACAGGGCCATCATGGCGCTCTTGTTTATTACAGGGTTCAAGAAGTAAAGCACACATGAAGAGAGGCCAGAAAAGCTATTCCTGGAAGTCAAAGAAGTGATTCATCTAGATAAAAGAATTATGGAGACTGACCAAAGTGTTGCAGGGTTCACAAAGGTCTGGAAAAGTCAGGGAAAACAATATTTTTCTGGAAAATGAAAATTACTAATTTTATCATGGAAAAACTCATGAAATTTCTGGAAATAACCTGGGATTTTTATAAAACTCCTGGTAAATTAGACCAGACTTTCTCTTGAATTATAAAGAGGTATATTTCCTGTTATAAAGCTGATATTTCAAATCCAAAATATGAGTATCCATTCTAAACAGCGAATTTGTTTTAGGAAATTCCATTTGGAACTGTTCTGTCTTTTTCACTGAATTTGTTTCTCTGACCTTGTTGGAGTTTTATATATGCTTAAAAGTATCATGGAAACCTGAAAATATCATGGAATTTTGTAAGCTGAAATCTGTATGAACTCTGTTTTACTGTGTAAATTGAATTAATAAAACTGACCAATTTCTGGCAATGCAGTAATCTGTAGGAATGAGATTCTGCCCTGTAAATGCAGAAAATTGTTATATAACAGTGTACAAGCATTTTAAAATTGATGTCTGCATTGAATTTATATGATTTATGAAGTTTCTATATATTAGTAACAAAATGGCTATTTGAGTTGTCTCCCTTGGACTGAATGAGTTTTAACATAGGCCAGCTGCAGACTGTTTTGCTTAAAATTTGAGATAAAATTCACTGAAAATGTTCTTAAAAAGGTGCTTCATGCCCAGCTGAGTCATTTTCCTGGATTTTAGTATTATTTAAGACATATTTTACTGAAATTATTTAATTGAAATCTAGCCTAGTACTGTGTGGTGCTTGTAATAGTGGTATTTGTGCAAAAGTATAGCTTGTGTTTTTGAAGGGTCAAATACAGGTAGCAGACTTGAAAATTTCATTATGAAGAAAACAAAAAATTGATCGACCTAAGGACCATTTTACATTTTCTGTAATGCTACATGTTGTATGTGAAATTGAGTTTCGCAATAAGGTTCTGTTAAATATTTGTTATAATAATAAAGTTCTGTGAAACAATTTGTTTTTCTGTGATTATTATATAACAGTACATACTTTTGACCAGGACTTTGCTAATTTTTAAGCGCACCTGAGTATGAGTGCTTGTAGTGAAATTAGGATTGCTGGATGTCTGTTATTTTGTTGTTCTCCCACAATTGGTTTGTGAACACATTTTGCACCCAATCATTCTGAAAATCAGTCAGAAAGTTTTTCTTGATAAACTCTAGATCAAGTTAGAACCTGATCACATGGGGTCAGAAATTAGGTAATTTGGTCAAATAATAGAATAGCCTTGTGATCACTCTGGGTTATGACTATCAGACCATTGGTTTTAGGGGTCAGTATTCAAATGATTGACTTGCATGTTGAACTTGTAATTTTCAAATGATCATAGACCTAATATTTTACTCAACATGAATGTATCGGACATTATCAGGCACCTTCCCAAAATTTTTATTTTCAAAAAAAAAACCCCCAAAAAAAAAAAAAAAAAAAAAAAAAAACCCCCCCCCCCCCCCCAAAATGGGGGAAAAAACCCCCCCCCCCCCCCCCCCCCCCCCCCCCCCCCCCCCCCCCCTATTTTTCGTAAGATTAAAATCCCTGAGAGTTTCAAAAGTCTACTGAACACCCTTATTATTTTTCTGGCCAGTGAAAATGCTTTCTGGACAGTTTAGTCAAGGCAGTGCTGGCCCGAAATGGCTTGTGGATTTCATATCCAAAAATCATACACTGTGGGTAACTTGAATTAATAAAACTGACCAGTTTCTGGCAATGCAGTAATCTATAGGATTCTGCCCTGTAAATGCAGATAATTGTAATATAAAAGTGTACAAGCATTTTAAAATTGGGGTCTGCATTGAATTTATATAATTTATGAAGGTTCTTTCTATAAATTAGTAACAAAATGGCTATTTGAGTTGTGTCCCTTGGACTGAATGAGTTTTAACATAGGCCAGCTGCAGACTGTTTTGCTTAAAATTTGAGATAAAATTCACTGAAAATGTTCTTAAAAAGGTGCTTCATGCCGAGCTGAGTCATTTTCCTGGATTTTAGTATTATTTAAGACATATTTTACTGAAATTATTTAATTGAAATCTAGCCTAGTACTGTGTGGTGCTTGTAATAGTGGTATTTGTGCACAAGTATAGCTTGTTTTGTTGAAGGGTCAAATACAGGTAGCAGACTTGAAAATTTCATTATGAAGAAAACAAAAAATTGATCGAGCAAAGGACCATTTTACATTTTCTGTAATGCTACATGTTGTATGTGAAATTGAGTTTCACAATAAGGTTCTGTTAAATATTTGTTATAATAATAAACTTCTGTGAAACAATTTGTTTTTCTGTGACTATTGTATGACAGTACATACTTTTGACCAGGACTTTGCTCTTTTTTAAGGGCACCTGAGCATGAGTGCTTATAGTAAAATTAGGATTGCTGGATGTCTGTTATTTTGTTGTTCTCCCACAATTGGTTTGTGAACACATTTTGCACCCAATCGTTCTGAAAATTGGGAAGAAAGTTTTTCTTGATAAACTCTAGATCAAGTTAGAACCTGATCACATGGGGTCAAAAATCAGGTAACTTGGTCAAATAATAGAATAGCCTTGTGAACACTCTGGGTTATGACTATCAGACCATTGGTTTTAGGGGTCTGTATTCAAATGATAGACTTGCATGTTGAACTTGTAACTTTCAAATGATCATAGACCTAATATTTTACTCAACATGAATGTATCGGACATTATCAGGCACCTTCCCAAAATTTTTCATTTTTCATAAGATAAAATCCCTGAAAAAAAAAAAAAAAACCCCCCCCCAAAAATTTTAAAAAAAAAAAATTTTAAAAAAAAAAAAAAAAAAAAAAAAAAAAAAAAATAAAAAAAAAAAAAAAAAAAAAAAAAAAAAAAAAAAAAAAAAAAAAAAAAAAAAAAAAAAAAAAAAAAAAAAAAAAAAAAAAAAAAAAAAAAAAAAAAAAAAAAAAAAAAAAAAAAAAAAAAAAAAAAAAAAAAAAAAAAAAAAAAAAAACAACCCCCCCCCCCCCAAAAACCCCCCCCCCCCCCCCCAAAAAAAAAAAAAGAGTTTCAAAAGTCTACTGAACACCCTAATTATTTTTCGGGCCAGTGAAAATGCTTTCTGGACAGTATAGTGAAGGCAGTGCTGGCCCGAAATGGCTTGTGGATTTCATATCCAAAAATCATACACTGTGGGTAACTTGAATTAATAAAACTGACCAGTTTCTGGCAATGCAGTAATCTATAATAGGATTCTGCCCTGTAAATGCAGATAATTGTAATATAAAAGTGTACAAGCATTTTAAAATTGGGGTCTGCATTGAATTTATATAATTTATGAAGGTTCTTTCTATAAATTAGTAACAAAATGGCTATTTGAGTTGTGTCCCTTGGACTGAATGAGTTTTAACATAGGCCAGCTGCAGACTGTTTTGCTTAAAATTTGAGATATAATTCACTGAACATGTTCTTAAAAAGGTGCTTCATGCCGAGCTGAGTCATTTTCCTGGATTTTAGTATTATTTAAGACATATTTTACTGAAATTATTTAATTGAAATCTAGCCTAGTACTGTGTGGTGCTTGTAATAGTGGTATTTGTGCAAAAGTATAGCTTGTGTTTTTGAAGGGTCAAATACAGGTAGCAGACTTGAAAATTTCATTATGAAGAAAACAAAAAGTTGATTGACCTAAGAACCATTTTACATTTTCTGTAATGCTACATGTTGTATGTGAAATAGAGTTTCACAATAAGGTTCTGTTAAATATTTGTTATGATAATAAACTTCTGTGAAACAATTTGTTTTTCTGTGATTATTATATAACAGTACATACTTTTGACCAGGACTTTGCTAATTTTTAAGCGCACCTGAGCATGAGTGCTTATAGTGAAATTAGGATTGCTGGATGTCTGTTATTTTGTTGTTCTCCCACAATTGGTTTGTGAACACATTTTGCACCCAATCATTCTGAAAATTGGGAAGAAAGTTTTTCTTGATAAACTCTAGGTCAAGTTACAACCTGATCACATGGGGTCAAAAATCAGGTAACTTGGTCAAATAATAGAATAGCCTTGTGAACACTCTGGGTTTTGACTATCAGACCATTGGTTTTAGGGGTCAGTATTCAAATGATTGACTTGCATGTTGAACTTGTAATTTTCAAATGATCATAGACCTAATATTTTACTCAACATGAATGTATCAGACATTATCAGGCACCTTCCCAAAATTTTTATTTTTCATAAGATAAAATCCCAGAGAGTTTTAAAAGTCTACAGAGCACTCTTATTATTTTTTGGGCCAGTGAAAATGCTTTCTGGACAGTATAGTCAAGGCAGTGCTGGCCCGAATGGCTTGTGGATTTCATATCCAAAAATCATACACTGTGGGTACATTGAATTAATAAAACTGACCAGTTTCTGGCAATGCAGTAATCTATAGGAATGAGATTCTGCCCTGTAAATGCAGAAACTTGTTATATAACAGTTTACAAGCATTTTAAAATTGATGTCTGCATTGAATTTACATGATTTATGAAGTTTCTTTCTATATATTAGTAACAAAATGGCTATTTGAGTTGTGTCCCTTGGACTGAATGAGTTTTAACATAGGCCAGCTGCAGACTGTTTTTCTTAAAATTTAAGATAAAATTCACTGAACATGTTCTTAAAAAGGTGCTTCATGCCGAGCTGAGTCATATTCCTGGAGTTTAGTATTATTTAAGACAAATTTAACTGAAATTATTTAATTGAAATCTAGCCTAGTACTGTGTGGTGCTTGTAATAGTGGTATTTGTGCAGAAGTATAGCTTGTGTTTTTGAAGGGTCAAATACAGGTAGCAGACTTGAAAATTTCATTATGAAGAAAACAAAAAATTGATTGACCTAAGAACCACTTTACATTTTCTGTAATGCTACATGTTGTATGTGAAATTGAGTTTCACAATAAGGTTCTGTTAAATATTTGTTATAATAATAAAGTTCTGTGAAACAATTTGTTTTTCTGTGATTATTATATAACAGTACATACTTTTGACCAGGACTTTGCTAATTTTTAAGCGCACCTGAGCATGAGTGCTTATAGTGAAATTAGGATTGCTGGATGTCTGTTATTTTGTTGTTCTCCCACAATTGGTTTGTGAACACATTTTGCACCCAATCATTCTGAAAATTGGGAAGAAAGTTTTTCTTGATAAACTCTAGGTCAAGTTAGAATCTCATCACTGGTGGTCAAAAATTAGGTCACTTGGTCCTAAGACTCCTATGGTAGCCATGTTAGTGATATAGGGTAATCTTAGTCCTCCTGTTTAACTATACCCCATTGTCACAGTTTCTTGTCTGGAGCATAACTCTTAAGGTGCTGAAAGAAATTCATTCAAATTGCATACAACGAGAAAGGACATTTAAGGGAAGTGCAGTCACTGAACAGTAAACAATATATTTACTGGTTTGCTGAGTGTAGTGTGAGTAGTTGCAGATATTTACTAACTATTGCACCAGATTTTTATGTTTAATGAATTTGCTTGTCTTGTCTCCCTTTAATGCTTTATACATATATAGTGAATATTGAGATGTTTTCTCAGTAACATTTGGGAGAAATTCAGTGAAACCTCACAGAAAGCCATGATGGCTAGTTACAAGCTGACAATTTTTCTTTTCGTTCATATAATGTGCAGCCAAACCTGTGTTGATGACCATTCCCAAATGACCAGCAGGGAGATGACAGTGCACTATTTTGGAAACAGCTATGAATAAAGATCACCTGCAAACAAAAACTACATTTGTAGTCTTTGTTCACAGGTTTGTTTGTACATAGAGCAGTGCACGACATTTTGTCTAAAGCCATTTGGTTGAGTTACTTTGTTGTTTAATGAATTTTTGTCAAATAAGATACATTGTCTATGTTTTGTTTATTACTATGACAACTTGTTGGAAAAAACAAGAAATTTGCTGAAACATGTAAATATAGTATATGCCCAAGGTTATTCAAGTCTTTCTCTTTACATGGAAGAAAAAGGTAAAGATAAAAAAGCCTTAATTAACATCAACACACAACATTGCCTACAATGCTAGTGTGTGACATACAGGGTATCCAGTAACAAGTACTTTATAATTACCTTTTCCCTTATCTTTATCTTCCTGGCCCTTTTAAATGCTGAGCGCCAAGCAAGGAAGTTGTCAGTACCATTTTTCATGTCTTTAGACTGACATGACCAGGGATCGAACACACACAGGTCACTAAACCACTAGGCTATCTACACCCTAACATGAGCAGAAACGTACATTAGGTCTGGTAATGCCAGGAGAAACATGCTATTTTTAAGTTACCACTGGCCAGAACTCAATGAAAATTCACAGAAAAGATTAGTCCCAAGCTTAGTTAATATACGAGTTGTCAGCATGATACACCTTGATAAATTTGCTGTTTGAATTATTCATACATATTGTACACATACATTGAGACGGGAAATTTTGGGCGCACTATTTCTCAACAATCACAGACTGAAAATCAATGAAATTTCACATGAGTGCCCAGTACCAGGGTCTGTATATTAATTTATGGTCCCTGTCAGTACCAATGAGTAATGTTTTAGCTGTAATTTCTTGAAACTTCAACATATTTTCAAAAAAACAACCCCAACCATCAGTGTGCAGCTCCTATATTCAGTGCTCTTATTCCTTCACTTTGTCCAGTTAAAGCCGCTAGCGAAAGAGTAGAATAACTGTGTCAAGGCGGCATCTGGGAGTAATCATCACCGTCAGTGATAGCTCTAGTTATTTTTGTAACTCAGAGACAATATATCATAGGAGATTATTATTCTCTGCTCCAACCTTTAAGATTTAAGTCTGTTGTGAGTTTTATCAAAATATGTGTTTGTAGTTCAGTAATTTTCTGTATAGATGCAATTTAGTGGTTCGATGTTATGGTAGACAAGCTGATTATTTCAATGTTTCATTCAACTTCTATCCATCGGTCAGCATTCCATAATGCATAATTTAACTAAATTGTTAGAGATTTAAAATGCTGATGATGTCAAAATAGAAAATAAACCCACTGAAGTGATTTCTGACCAATTTAATTTGTAGAAATGTGTAAGCAATGGCACAATCAAACAGTACTAGCTGCCTTTTGATAAAAATTGAATATTATAACATGTGCAGCCAACGAGAAAGATACACCTGGAGATCAACCGACTGTTATAGTATTCTTTTTCTTGATGATATACCTTTACCGTTATGTTAAAAAATTATGTAAACGTTAATGCATAAAGTTAACATAACACACTTGCTCGATTTGTTTGTACGTGTACAGAACAAGAGTATGATCCAACTGTAACGACAGCCAATCCGGCCTCTGGATCACATTTCTATGATAATGACCCGTTATTAGCTCACCTGAGTATAAATTGGTCAGATGCTTGGATGTCTGGCGTCCGGCGTTCACATTTGCTGCTGTCAAATGACATCTCCTCCGAACCACTAGAGCCATGTTGATGACACATGGCAGGCATAATGCATGAAGCTACACCAAATGTGTTCAAAGAATTCCATTCTTTGCAGACTTCTGGTGGCAATGGAAAGGAAAATATTTTAAAATGTTCCTTCCAGAAACCACAAGGCCCAGAGCTTAGATGTGTGGCATGTAGCATTGCCTAGTGGACCTCTATGAAAATTGTTCAAATCATGACTCCGGGTCAAAACTGACTGAGGGTCACTTGATTTTATATATAGGTTTCTATAGGAAATACATGTATAAGGAAAACTTTAAAAAATCTTCTCCAAAACCACAAGGTATTGAACTTAGATATTTAGTATGTAGCATTGTCGTAGACCTACCTAGTTAATTCAAATCTTGGTTTAAAAATGACCATGCCCCGAAGGTTACTGTCTTGTTATAGGAAAACCTTTTAAATATTTTTCTCCAAAACCACAAGGTGTATAGCTTAGATATTTAGTATGTATCATTGTGTAGTAGATCTCTACCAAGTTTATTCAGAACATTCCCTTGGGGCCTGAATCGCCTAGCTTCCAGTGAGTTCATGTAGCAACAAGAGGCTTACCTAGCAACCACTCACTTCCTTAGCAACCAGTGACTTCTTTAGATACTAGTGACTTCCCTTAGCAACCAGTGACCTCTTGAAAACTATAACTATGGCTGAAGGTGATAATTACGCCCCCCCCCCCCCCACCCCACAAACACCGCACTGGCACAGTATTTAAAATTCATGTCACATTTAATGCTTTAATAATTGGATCATGCACAACAAGGCATAGTACTTATCACTTCTGTGAAGTATCATTACATTCTGACCTTAGGTTTTGGAGAATCAGAGCGCACAAGATTTTATTATCTCCAGCCCTTGTGACCTTGACCAAGTGACACGAAACATGGACTATGCACAACTAGGCATGGTACTTATCACTTCTACATGAAGTATCATTAAATTCTGACCTGAGGTTTTGGAGAATCAGAGCGCACAAGATTTTATTATCTCGAACCCCTGTGACCTTGATCAAGTGACCCGAAACATGGACCATTCGGATTGCATACAATACGGGATTTTATTTGTGACAGGCCATATTGAATAGTTAAATAAAGATGTACTTTTGACAGACTACAACAGTTGATAACCTATGAAAGCCTATAGGTTCTCATTTACTATGTGCATAAAAGAAACTCGCCACTTTACTGGGCGATGTCCTAGGGGACATAACCCAACAATGGGTTTGACTAACACCAGTTGATTTAACTAGACCTCAAGCAGGCTAAATTACTTAAATGTAGACATCTGGACTAAGACACTGAGGCTGGGCTGACGAATGTGATCCTCTATAATAACTGCATGCTAATGTTGGCTAATCGCAATAACTGATGAAAATCTAAAGTAAACATAATTCTGGTTCACTGAATATAACAGACGTTCCACAACATGAGCTGAGTATTACAAATTAAAAAAAATCCTTCGGTGTCAGACACTACTGTAGCAATGCGCGTAACGTGCGAATGGCAAAAAGGCGATGGTAAGATGATGAAAACGCAATGCCACAGCGATGAAACCACTATGAATCGAAGATAAAAGATGAAACCACGATGGTACGATAGTGAAATCGCGATGGAACGATGAAAACGCGATGCCACGATGATGAAAGCACGATTCTGAAAGTACGATGGTGGAAACGCGTAACCACAACGGTGAAGGCACGAGTGCGAAAATGCGATGTTACATCGCTATTTCAACTACTATTTCGTACCATCGTAGTTTCACCATCGTACCATTGTTGGTTCGTGTTTTTGGCATCGTATCATAGCGTTTTCATCGTCATTACATCGTGCATCGCGATTTGATGTTCATTTAAAAACGCGATGGCCCTAACGGCACACCGTAGGTAATTTCTGTATGAGAATGTAGAAGAAGGAATGGTTGTCAAGGATATGAGTTTACATTTGGAATACCGACAGAACTTTATTATTGTAATAATGAGAACCTACAGGATATTCATTTACAAACTTCAATATTTAACATTAATTTGACCTCATTTAGTCCGTTATCAATTTTTATTAATATTAGTTTATGGCACTGCAACCCATATTAAGCGGTGAGTTGCTGATTTGAAAGTCACACGATAATACAATGATTACACAAAAACAGGGTTGATTTAATTATTACTGTTTCAATTTGAACATCTATTTACGAATAAATAAATTGCAATTAGTGGAGACCAGGAGGTGGTATATTTAAATTCTGCTGGAATTTACACATTCTGTATAACGCACTGTGGCATGCAGCTGTGACGGTAAGATATATTTATGCTTAATGGAGCTTTGAAGCTTTGATTTTGACAAAGGAAACAATGATGAGAACATCGAGAATGTTTTATATCTAACTGGTGGCGTGCTCCATAACCAGCCTTCTACAGGATATAGTGGGCTAGGAGGTTCGTTCAACAAAATGAAGCTGATAGTCAATATTCGGAAACCGAGTATCAACCTGAACTGATTTTGTTTGTATGCAAAAAGAACTTCAGTATGCCTGAGTTGAAGTTAAGTCGCGTCGATTACCAAAATTGTAGCATTCTTGGGCACATTGGACAGAAATTCGTTATAAGCAAAGAAAAGTCATGTTGGGACATTAAAATACTTTCGTGATAGCCGAGTTTTCGCTATATCCGACTTCGCTACATTCCCATTATATTTGTATAAAATATGAAGGAAAAATGGGGCGGAACAAATCAGTTCTTTATAACCGAGAATACATTATAACCGAGTTCGTTGAACGTTAGTTTACTGAAGTATTAGTTGTAAGAACTTGATTTGCAATCGAGTAAATAAATAAGCATAATCTACACAAATGATGCACTGAATTTATGTCCCATAGTTTATATAAATCGTGAAAAGATGTCGGAAATCTCGATCTTGATACCCGTATTGGCACTCGCTGTCAGTATCCTGGTAGCTATTTACTGTTAACGGGTTGCTACAACTTGATGAAGATTTCGCGAATTTAGAATACGCGAACGAAGAACTTACGAATTTATATGTGCAATGAATCTTTGATGTAGATTTTGTGAAGTCGCGCGCGATGATGATTCGCGACAAAAAGCGAAAATTAGGATTGAAAAAATAAGAAAGTTAAATTCTATTTATATTTCAGGACAGTTTGAAGAGTAGTGAGCAATGTGAAATAACGATGTACGGAAATAAACAATTGAATCGTTCATTCTTTTATGACGCAGACAACGTAACAATCTACTACACATACTTTAGTGAATTCAACAGGCCATGGAAAGGCGCTGCTTACGTCGAAGCCTTTGTCATGGCTATTTTATTCATCTTGACCATCGTTGGAAATTGTTTCATACTTGGATTTATGTGCAAATCGAAGAAATCGCGAACTGTAACAAACTTTTTTGTTTGTAACCTTGCGGTTGGGGACATCTTATATGTATTGTCTGCGCCATTGGTATCTACTGTCAGAATAACTGGCTCGTGGAACCTTGGAGACGGCACGTGCCATTTGTTGAATTATGGGATGTTCGTCTGCTCCGTCAGCATGATATGGACTATGGTAGCCATAAGCATAGACAGATATATTTGCATAAATGTAAGTGCATCTGCACTGAAACGCCTGGAACCAGTACATGTTGCTATTATATGTTGTGGTATATGGCTTATAAGTGCATGCTGTTTCATTCCTACAGCACTTTTCTTTCATGTACAAGACATAAACCTGGAGCATGATCAAATACGATTCTGTACACTGACATGGCCAAGCGGACATGTACATTACTCTATACTATTTACGACGATGTTACTAATATTCGGGTATGGACTTCCGCTTACAGTTATCGCTTACAGTTACTACAACATATTCAAGAAGTTTTGGTCTTCAAAAAGGGCAATAGATACAGTATCCCATCACGTGTCTCTGCGAGAAAGAGGTAATCAAACAAGGAGGAGAAGAGATCAAAGAGTTGTAAAAACTCTTGTCCTATTGGTTGTGATTTTTGTCATAATGTGGCTGCCACTGGTTGTAGTGTTTAGTATGATACGTGCTGACATTGAGAACTCAAGGAACGAAATGTCATCTTATGGATTGACTTGGGCTTTGATTATCACATATCTTAATCCATGTATAAATCCATTTCTGTATGGATTTATGAACATTAACTCTATCAGAAAACTAGTGTCTTGTTGCACACGATATAAGCGGTCAGAAGAGGGCACAGCTATGGCGAGGACGAATCACCAGGACAACCCGACTAGTACAGCATACATGTGAACAAATATTATTACATACATGTGATTAATATTATTTGAACTTTTTCTAACGCAAACGTTTTATCGTACAATGTTTTTGTACAAAGATTTGTTAAGTATGGAAGCCTTGGAGGGCCACTTTTGAGTTTCGACTTACGGGTGTTTTTTTACTTTTGACTTATGACTTTTGTACGCCGTACTTTTGACTTATGACTAGAACTACTGTATTGCCTCTTTGGCGTTTTTATTAAAACAATATAAACACGTCAACACTCAATAAATACAATTTCTATTTAAAAGATTTTAATAAAATCAATTATATATATATAAAGTTACATCTTTGTGTCAATAGTAACAAAATAAAACGTGTTTTAACACGCTTTTTGTTTTGACTTTTGACTTTTGACTTATTACTTTTGACTTTTGACTTTTGACTTATTACTTTTGACTTATTACTTTTGACTTTTGACTTATTACTTATCACTTTTGACTTTTGACTTTTGACTTATTACTTATCACTTATGAAAAAAGAAACCCTAATCCTAACCCTAACCCTAACCCTAACCCTATACACGGTCCTCACTGAGGACCTCCAGCGGCAGGTTCAGGTAATACTAGGAACCTGCTACTGAGGACCCAATAATATAGCAATATACTTATACATATTACAGCACTTTAATTTCCTTCGGTATACCTTTGTGATATTAACATATAGATACATAAAAACATAAAAGTAATTTTTAAAAATGTTACCATAGCAACAAAAAAATTCAATTTTTTTTTTACAGTTCCTTCATAGTTGGCTTGACGCCTGGGGGCAAGTCCCCAACCCCCGCTTAAAGAAAATTCTCAATTGTATATTATCATTGTTAAAAGAAGGTCTCATGGTAGATAAGAAATATGTTGCTTTATGTACTTATGCTTAATGAGCTAGCTTCTTTAAATAAAGAGATTATTATTATTATTATTATTATTATTATTATTATTATTATTATTATTAAAGAAAGAGGACACCCACAAGGCCTCCCGAGCCGAGAGTTGCGTCGCCGCTCACTGCGGAGGCTCCCAAGGTCGCCTCCTGACGCGCCGTCACGGCTCATTGATACTAAAATAAATGACAAAGACAAAAGTAACTTAGTTCATTTATTTACAACAAACAAGTTTACAGTGCTACGCACAAACATCTTTTAAAACCTTAATACAGGTTCGAATCCCAGTTTATTTGTCACAGCGATCATTATGCTTTTTATGCGTACCATTCCTTTAAAGTGTCTGAAAGTAGCAGTCATAAGTCAAAAGTCAAAAGTTGAAAGTCATAACTTAAAAGTCAAAAACACCCTAAGTCGAAACTCAAAAGTGGCCCTCCAAGGCTTCCATAGTTAAGGTATTCGTTACAAAAGTGGGTTTTCAGTGTACTATATACCAGTATACTTTTGTTGCTTATGATAGTCGTTGTAACACAATGAACATGACGCCAGGTGTAAATCAAGTGATTTCAATACCAATCAAAATTGGAATTTACCTACGACAATAAATGCACGTGGAAAAGGTTCGAATTGATTCTTTTGTTATAAATACTCCGACATCAGCAAAGTCATCATTGGCGTCATGTTAATTCATTGAGAGATGAACGACGATCACGTGTTAGCAAATGTTTGACTATTGTGCCATTTCGCATAGCTTAAAGACTATTAAAATAATTACATTTATGTTCTGTGATACACGATAAAATAGCAATTGTCAGTACACTCCGTATATAACGGCTCCGGGTATAGCGACATTCTGAATATAAGGAACAAATTTTCTCTTCCCGAGATTTTTTCTTTATTTTATATGACAAGTTAAATGGATATAACAAATGCCCGATATAAGGAACATATTTAAATGGTCCCAATGAGTTCGTTATAAACTGAGTTTACTAAAGTTTAAAGACACTTGACAATAAATTTATGTCCTGTGAAACACAGAAGAAGTGATTGACACGAATGACAAATGGCAGTAGATATTTAAACATTTTAACGAGTTTTAACAGCAAGAATAGATGGTTTATTATAACATTGATTTATGGCGGAAATTATTCTCCAGATAACCGCCCAACACTTTAGTGGCAATATCCGTAAAGTCGTTATAGTAATATGCTGGTAAAAGTTAGGAACAATTTGAAAGTACATAATACATATTAGCTTAAAATATATGAAGTATAGGCCTATTTTAGTTATCTTTTATATTAAAACCTTTAATCAATGCTAAACATTGAAATGCAAATAAAAGATAGTTGGCTGTTACGTTATGAGACATCAAATGATCAGGTAAATATTAAAGCTGCTCGCTCATAGTTTGTGATGACAAAATATGATTTATTAAAAGATAAAATGTCAAACGGTAATTGCTAGAATCAACAGCTCAAGTGAAAAGCATTACAGCAATTCCATGAATTCGAGAACATCTATTGAAAATGTTGGTGGATTTGGTTCGACGATTTGGTTGGCAACACTTCATAATTTGGTAGCGATAACCTCAAAAATACAGAAATATTTTACAGAAATTTATACTGGAACCAATTTATTTGATAATTCGTTCTAAAATATAGTAGGTTCGGACAGCCATATTATTTCACCAAAATCTGAGGGCGAGCAATTGACAAAAAGGTATCTTATAGTAATGAAATATAACAAACAATCCAATAATTAAAGATGTTACATGTACTTAGTTCTAACTGGTAGCCTTTTTACATTGTATATCTGTACAGGACAATTGTGGGTTAGCACGAATAATATATAGCAAGAAAGTACGATATTTTTAGATATGCTTAAGTATAATTAAGAGATTATACCATTAATTGGTATTGGTATGTGGTATAATCTGCTTACAATGTTAGTATGTTGTACTGGAGGCTAAACTAATATAAAACCATCCGTTGGTATGCTATTCATAATGGTATATGATTATAATACCTGAAGAGTAAGTATGTTAGTATCTGAGATGTAACAGGGGGGAACGATCTCGTATGGAATATGCTATGTGGCAGAAGGAACCAACTAAAGACTGGTATTCAAAAACTGGTATCTAACATCAAGATATCACGGACGCAAATGACGGTATCAACAACGGAGCTATACCAATTAGGTATTCTGTTCCGGTCGGACTTAAATGGAAACTGCGCATGACGGAAGCTAGAGACAAAGGAGTGTTGTGAAGGTTAGCCATATAACTATCATATTCTAAACCTTTCTATACCTCATCGGTAGACAAGACGGCCATAGATGAGTTTCTGAAGTGGACGATATAAGTGAGTGCACAAAAAAGAAAAAGAATGTACAGAAGAATCTATACAATTTGCAGAATATGACGTCATCGGAGTCTGGCGTTATAATCGGAAGTTCGTCGCATGCTGTAATACCGAACATAGCTTCCGTTTCGAATGTTTAGAAGGATATTTGCAGTTAATACGATAGTGACCTAGTTTTGGAGACCAAATGATCCATATTCATTCTCGATCGAGATTTCAAGATAATCATACTGACAAAGTTTCATGAAGATTCCATAAAAATTGCAACATCTTTTGCATAAACACGGATTTTCTATGATTTGACCCCGTGACCTTGTTTTGACCTCAGATGACCCCTATGCAAATTCAATCTAGAATTCATCAAGATAGGCATTCTGACCAAGTTTCATGAAGATTCGATGAAAAATGCAACCTCTATTGCAAACACAAAGTTTTCTATGATCTGAACCCTTGATCTAGTTTTTGACCCCAGATGACCAATATTCGAAGTCGACCTAATTTTACCGAGCCAGTCAGATTTTATAAAAAAATGCAACCTCTATTGCAAACACAAGGTTTTTCTTTGATTTGACCGGATGACCTGGTTTTTGACCCCAGATGACCCATATTCAGAGTCGACCTAGATGTCATCAAGGCAATCATTCTGAATAAGTTTCATGAAGATCCAGTAAAATATGCAGCCTATATTGCATATACAAGGGTAAGTATGTACAGACAACAGACAGACGACGAACATATCACGATCACAATAACTCACCTTGAGCACTTCGTGCTCCGGTGAGCTAAAAAGCGGACTTTCAATTTGAATGTGATTATTAATGAATGATAAACACTGAATGATGAACTGTTGCAAACAGTCAGATTTTAAGCATTCTCCATGACCATTATACACATTGAAATAATTTATGTGTGAGTCATGTAATATTAATAAGTAATTCTGCATAGGGACACGTGCACAGACACTCTGAACAAACTACAATTTAAACCTCAAATACAATAACATGAAATCCATGTACAAATACTACGCAAATATCACACAAAATCAACAAAGGTTAATAATACAGTATAACATATATGTGGCATTTTAAGAAAACATTGACTCTTTTTATGAAATGTTACTTTATAGTGGTACTTGTGGGTACATGTAGATTGGTCCCTCAGGTACTTTTATTAAACATAATCTTGTAATATACAGTATCCACTCTCTATTCCTCACTGAAAGAATCGATACTAAATATCTTCCGCATAAGAATATAGTCTAAGCCGCGTCAGGAGAAAATCAGCCAAAATACCACGCATAATGCAGGCAAATACTAACGAAAACAAGTTGACCATCAGTGACCGCAATTAAAGATGTCTTTACTTTGGTTGAAATAAGTCTGGATATACATGTTGACTTACTTTACCCTTCACCCAGTCACAGTTGTTCTAAATCAAACTTTAACCGACCGTTTACATATCAGTCTATTGTAAACACAATATATATAGTCAGGGAGAAAAGCAAAAGTTCGAATTTCGAGCAATTAAGCCCATGCATCTATGTGAGACATGTTGGTAGAGTTTTAGAATTTACATATAATGTACTTGAGGTCTTTTCAACAAGGCTGATTTTCTCGTGACCGAGCTCATTTATATTTAAGCGATAGATATATCAACAGCAACAGCTGAACACTAATGATATGTGCAATCGATCATACAAACCAACATGTATGTCTTAGTCAAGACTGATCATACTGCTTACTATAGCTGTAAACATACATGACGTGAAAACCCCTAATAATTATGACACATTTTGTACATGGAAACATTAAAAGTAAAACAAGCCTTACACATTGTAAGCATTCAAACAGTAGTTTGTGTTGTTGCAGGAGTTTAACGCCCGTGCCAACCGTATTTGGTTGTTTTTACCTAACCATCGTCCCTATCCTCCGTCAAATACTGCCAACTTTCTAACATAAAGAGACATAGCAGGGCTCTAAGCAATGACACTCACTCTATGAGAGGTTACAGTGATTTCAAGTCGGCGAACCTAACCACTCGATCACGGAGGCGGACCTTATTAGTAGTTTGTAGAAGAACAGTAAGTACATGTACTAGCAGCACCACCCCCCCCCAAAAAACCCCCCCCCCAGCAGCACAGCATAGCAAGTACCTGTACTAGCAGCACCGGTCTCATCAGCAAGTACATGTACTAGCAGCACCGGTCTCGTCAGCAAGTACATGTACTAGCAGCACCGGTCTCATCAGCAAGTACATGTACTAGCAGCACCAGTCTCATCAGCAAGTACATGTACTAGCAGCACCAGTCTCATCAGCAAGTACATGTACTAGCAGCACCAGTCTCATCAGCAAGTACATGTACTAGCAGCACCGGTCTCGTCAGCAAGTACATGTACTAGCAGCACCGGTCTCGTCAGCAAGTACATGTACTAGCAGCACCGGTCTCGTCAGCAAGTACCTGTACTAGCAGCACCGGTCTCGTCAGCAAGTACATGTACTAGCAGCACCAGTCTCGTCAGCAAGTACATGTACTAGCAGCACCGGTCTCATCAGCAAGTACATGTACTAGCAGCACCAGTCTCGTCAGCAAGTACATGTACTAGCAGCACCGGTCTCATCAGCAAGTACATGTACTAGCAGCACCGGTCTCGTCAGCAAGTACATGTACTAGCAGCACCGGTCTCATCAGCAGTACATGTACTAACAGCACCGGTCTCATCAGTAAGTACATGTACTAGCAGCACCAGTCTCGTCAGCAAGTACATGTTCTAGTAGCACCGGTCTCGTCAGCAAGTACATGTACTAGCAGCACGGGTCTCCTCAGCAAGTACATGTACTAGCAGCACCGGTCTCGTCAGCAAGTACATGTACTAGCAGCACGGGTCTCGTCAGTAAGTACATGTACTAGCAGCACGGGTCTCATCAGCAAGTACATGTACTATCAGCACCGGTCTCATCAGCAAGTACATGTACTAGCAGCACCGGTCTCATCAGCAAGTACATGTACTAGCAGCACCGGTCTCGTCAGTAAGTACATGTACTAGCAGCACGGGTCTCATCAGCAAGTACATGTACTAGCAGCACCAGTCTCATCAGCAAGTACATGTACTAGCAGCACCGGTCTCATCAGCATGTACATGTACTAGCAGCACCGGTTTCATCAGCAAGTGCATGTTCTAGCAGCACCAGTCTCGTCAGCAAGTACATGTACTAGCAGCACCGGTCTCATCAGCAAGTACATGTACTAGCAGCACCGGTTTCATCAGCAAGTGCATGTTCTAGCAGCACCAGTCTCGTCAGCAAGTACATGTACTAGCAGCACGGGTCTCATCAGCAAGTACATGTACTAGCAGCACCAGTCTCATCAGCAAGTACATGTAGTAGCGGCACCGGTCTCATCAGCAGTACATGTACTAAGCACGTCCGTCAGCAAGTACATGTACTAGCAGCACCGGTCTCATCAGCAAGTACATGTACTAGCAGCACCGGTCTCGTCAGCAAGTACATGTACTAGCAGCACCAGTCTCATCAGCAAGTACATGTAGTAGCGGCACCGGTCTCATCAGCAAGTACATGTACTAGCAGCACCAGTCTCATCAGCAAGTACATGTAGTAGCGGCACCGGTCTCATCAGCAGTACATGTACTAACAGCACCAGTCTCGTCAGCAAGTACATGTACTAGCAGCACCGGTCTCATCAGCAAGTACATGTACTAGCAGCACCGGTCTCGTCAGCAAGTACATGTACTAGCAGCACCAGTCTCATCAGCAAGTACATGTACTAGCAGCACCGGTCTCATCAGCATGTACATGTACTAGCAGCACCGGTCTCATCAGCAAGTACATGTACTAGCAGCACCAGTCTCATCAGCAAGTACATGTACTAGCAGCACCGGTCTCATCAGCAAGTACATGTTCTAGCAGCACCAGTCTCATCAGCAAGTACATGTACTAGCAGCACGGGTCTCGTCAGCAAGTACATGTACTAGCAGCACCGGTTTCATCAGCAAGTGCATGTTCTAGCAGCACCAGTCTCGTCAGCAAGTACATGTACTAGCAGCACGGGTCTCATCAGCAAGTACATGTACTAGCAGCACCGGTCTCATCAGCAAGTACATGTATTAGCAGCACGGGTCTCGTCAGCAAGTACATGTACTAGCAGCACCAGTCTCGTCAGCAAGTACATGTACTAGCAGCACCGGTTTCATCAGCAAGTGCATGTACTAGCAGCACCGGTCTCGTCAGCAAGTACATGTACTAGCAGCACCGGTCTCGTCAGCAAGTACATGTACTAGCAGCACCGGTCTCATCAGCAAGTACATGTACTAGCAGCACCGGTCTCATCAGCAAGTACATGTACTAGCAGCACCGGTCTCATCAGCAAGTACATGTACTAGCAGCACCAGTCTCATCAGTAAGTACATGTACTAGCAGCACCAGTCTCATCAGCAAGTACATGTACTAGCAGCACCAGTCTCATCAGTAAGTACATGTACTAGCAGCACCAGTCTCATCAGCAAGTACATGTACTAGCAGCACCAGCCTCATCAGCAAGTACATGTACTAGCAGCACCGGTCTCATCAGTAAGTACATGTACTAGCAGCACCAGTCTCATCAGCAAGTACATGTACTAGCAGCACCGGTCTCATCAGTAAGTACATGTACTAGCAGCACCAGTCTCATCAGCAAGTACATGTACTAGCAGCACCGGTCTCATCAGCAAGTACATGTACTAGCAGCACCAGTCTCATCAGCAAGTACATGTACTAGCAGCACCGGTCTCATCAGTAAGTACATGTACTAGCAGCACCAGTCTCATCAGCAAGTACATGTACTAGCAGCACCGGTCTCATCAGTAAGTACATGTACTAGCAGCACCAGTCTCATCAGCAAGTACATGTACTAGCAGCACCGGTCTCATCAGTAGGTACATGTACTAGCAGCACCAGCCTCATCAGCAAGTACATGTACTAGCAGCACCGGTCTCGTCAGCAAGTACATGTACTAGCAGCACCGGTCTCATCAGTAAGTACATGTACTAGCAGCACCAGTCTCATCAGCAAGTACATGTACTAGCAGCACCAGCCTCATCAGCAAGTACATGTACTAGCAGCACCAGTCTCATCAGCAAGTACATGTACTAGCAGCACCAGCCTCATCAGCAAGTACATGTACTAGCAGCACCAGCCTCATCAGCAAGTACATGTACTAGCAGCACCGGTCTCATCAGCAAGTACATGTACTAGCAGCACCAGCCTCATCAGCAAGTACATGTACTAGCAGCACCGGTCTCATCAGTAAGTACATGTACTAGCAGCACCAGTCTCATCAGCAAGTACATGTACTAGCAGCACCGGCCTCATCAGCAAGTACATGTACTAGCAGCACCGGTCTCATCAGTAAGTACATGTACTAGCAGCACCGGTCTCGTCAGTAAGTACATGTACTAGCAGCACCGGTCTCATCAGTAAGTACATGTACTAGCAGCACCGGTCTCATCAGCAAGTACATGTACTAGCAGCACCGGTCTCATCAGCAAGTACATGTACTAGCAGCACCGGTCTCATCAGCAAGTACATGTACTAGCAGCACCGGTCTCATCAGTAAGTACATGTACTAGCAGCACCAGTCTCATCAGCAAGTACATGTACTAGCAGCACCAGTCTCATCAGCAAGTACATGTACTAGCAGCACCGGTCTCATCAGTAAGTACATGTACTAGCAGCACCGGTCTCATCAGCAAGTACATGTACTAGCAGCACCGGTCTCGTCAGCAAGTACATGTACTAGCAGCACCGGTCTCATCAGTAAGTACATGTACTAGCAGCACCGGTCTCATCAGTAAGACAGCACTAGCAGCACCGCAGCAAGTACATGTACTAGCAGCACCGGTCTCATCAGCAAGTACATGTACTAGCAGCACCGGTCTCATCAGCAAGTACATGTACTAGCAGCACCAGTCTCATCACTAAGTACATGTACTAGCAGCACCGGTCTCATCAGCAAGTACATGTACTAGCAGCACCGGTCTCATCAGCAAGTACATGTTCTAGCAGCACCGGTCTCATCAGCAAGTACATGTACTAGCAGCACCGGTCTCATCAGCAAGTACACGTACTAGCAGCACCGGTCTCATCAGCAAGTACACGTACTAGCAGCACCAGTCTCATCAGCAAGTACACGTACTAGCAGCACCAGTCTCAATAGCAAGTACATGTACTAGCAGCGGTAGCACCAGTCTCATCATCAAGTACATGTAGTAGCAGCACCGGTCTCATCAGCAAGTACATGTACAATGTAACCAACCTGGTTAATTGCCTCACACAAGATCAAAGACCCCGCTTCCTGACCCCGCTCCCTGTTGTATGGGTATTCAAACCTATCTGGATAATCACTTCTCCTAAGGTTGAATGTCAATTTCACTGCTGTATAGTTATGAAACTTATGTGGTAACTTGCCTTAAAAATGTCCAAAAACCCTAACAGCCAGCTGACGGGTTTCATCAAACCTTTTCGGTAATCTTGCCAGGGCAATACGTAATTCACAGTTGTATTGATTCTGAAACTACGTTATTTTCTCAAAATCAATCTTGCGGTTCCTATTCAAACCTAGGTAGATCGAGGAGATTACTTAAAGATAGGTTGAATATTCTACTCTCAACTGGCTTCCTATTTGAACCTAGCTTTGTTGTCGTTTTTTGTAAGCTCGGGAATGGCATTCAAACACAGTTGGGTATTCGAGACATGTTTAAAAACTGTACGGCTATATTCGCTTTGATATGTTTGGTCGGCCGGGCAGTTCCCCTCTGGGCGAGTAATCAAAGCCAGCTATGCTCCTCACTCTCAGCTTCTAGTTACATTAACAAAAGTATCTTTCCTTTACACATTCTTCCGAGCTTATCAAACTGCGTTTCAACAAAATGAAAATCTGTGACATTATAAATACATGTACATGAATCATACATTGTATTACATTAATACTATATGATGTGCGTATATTGTCAATTTCGATCGCTGAAAGTAATTATAGACTGTAGACAGAGCGAGATGCAAAATATAACAATTTTCCATCAATAATATATAGTCAAACATTGAGTTGAAGCCATAACAATATGTTTCCTTCTTTTTAATTGGATACTAGTATATAGAATGTTAGAGATTCAAGCTTAAACCCAGCATGCAATTCTGGTCCTTTTGCATGGTTTGCACAACTACAACAGTTATTTGCCAAAAATAGTTTTGTAGTAGGATTTCCAGCCACCTCTTTAAGTGAATGATTAACATTTACATATTTTTAAAAAATGATGACGGAATCTTGTTGTCGATGTAAATTTTGATAATGTTTGATGAAATCAACCATTGCACAACTTTATTATGACAATATCTTTTTTCAAGTATTCATGTCAAAACAGTCTTAATTTTACGGATAGGTATAAGTGATGTCCTATATTAATAATAATAATAACAATAATAATAATAATAATAATAAAAAAAAAAAAAAAAAAAAAAAAAAAAAAAAAAAAAAAAAAAAAAAAAAAAAAAAAAAAAAAAAAAAAAAAAAAAAAAAAAAAAAAAAAAAAAAAAAAAAAAAAAAAAAAAAATACCGATAACGATACGATAACGAAACCGATATAATAATAATAATAATAATAAAAAAAATAATAATAATAATAATAATAATAATAATAATAATAATGTTTACGACTTTATTTATATAGTGGATAACAACATTTGGCTAAACCAATTTACAATGTGGTCCACCCTTAACATATTTACAAACATATATACAACAACAATTATAACATTTACAAAGACATACAAATTAATTAAGATTTGATAAGGCATAATGTTCAAGTAAATCACAAGAGCATTATTTTGCATTTAGATAGATGTTCAAGCAAAAATCATACATTAAGGCAGAACAAAGAATAAAGAAAAATTTTGTCTGTGCACAAAATTAAAAACAACAAAAACAAATAGTTTGTAAAATTCATTTACAGTTTTGTCTCAGACAGTGTTAATATCAATTTAATTTTGTTGTTCAGAAAAATGCCATTGAATATTAGACTTTTTGAATTTTATGAATGTGTCTGAAGAACGTATATTGATTGGTATGCTATTCCAGATAACGGAGCCTGAGTAGTGTAAAGATTTGCGAAAAAATTCTATTCTTGGTTTTGGTTCTTTAAGTTTATTGTTCCCTGATGATCTTAGTTCATGTGTAGATTGTTCTTTATTGTTAATTTTATTCCGGGAGATATTCAGGTGATTGATTATTGATTGATTTATAAACAAGTATTGCATTTTTGTATTTGATTCTGTCAGAGAAAATCATCCAATTTAATTCTTTAAATAATTCTGCTGATGGAGTTTGAAAATATTTGTCGAGAATGATTCTTGCAGCACGTTTTTGAAATTTATAGACAGCTTCTAGAAGTTCATTATTGCAGTTTCCCAAAAAAGGACAACAATAATCAAGTTGTGGTAAGATATATGCATTAAAAATAGTTTTCGCGAATGTAAGCTAAGCAGTGATGGATTTTATTCGTAGAAGTAGATATAAATTAGTACTATATTTTTTCAATGTTTGTTCTACTTGGAATTTCCAGTTTACATGATTGTCAACATGAACTCCAAGAAGTTTTTCGGTAGAAGAGTATGCATGAAAGTGATTGACCTTGCATCTTAATATCATTTGAGTTTATAAATATAATGAAACACCATTGGTACGATGCACACCAAATAGGAAAGGTTTCTGCAAAACCCCTTAAACCCTTTTTCATGGTGTCTGTCACTTTGACCATTTCAGCCAATTTTTGCTAAAAAGTGACAGGTAAAAATAACTGTAACGATGTTGTCCAATACGATATTTAAAAAGAAAATACACAGTTATCAATTGATTTCAACGTTCGCACAATGCTTTTATGTAAGATGTAATTCAAATAGAAAACAATTTAAAACATGTATGAAGTCTATACATTAACTTTAATCGAGAGCAGCTGTTATGAATCGATATTGAAATATAATTCATCTTTATGCGTTAACGCAGTTAGGAAACAAAAGAGAAATCGAAAGAAGGTTGCGAGAGTAGTTCCCCCCTGCATATTCCGCCATTATGTATGGAACTCCGGAGCTGTCTTCTAATACTATATTTCCGTATGTGCTGTACATTTTGCAGGTGGTTTTGTAGCAACATCATTGTGCATTCCTCAAGTCGTTCTGTAGTTATGACAGTTTGTCCTGTGCAAATATTACTTCGTCCTGAGCATACGTCAATATGTTATGTAACAAATGGGTTAATAGACCTTAATCCAAACAAAACAGAAACAATGGTTATATCAAGAAAACTACACAAACCAAACCATCCTGATTTAAGTATGAATAATATTATAATAAAAAATGTCAATGAACACAAAAATTTAGGACTATTCCTGGCTGCCGATGGAAAGCGGAAACCGCACATTTCATATATACTAACGCGTTCATGGAAGCGAATTGGCATGCTACATTCATTTAAATTTTTATTTAAGAGAGCTAGTCTTGAAAAAACTATATTTTTCCTTTATTCTTCCTATCCTAGAATACTGTGATGTTGTCTGGAGTAACTGCACTCAAGACCAAATAAATGAACTCGAACCAGTCCAAATCGAAGCCGCGCGCATCGTAACCGGAGCAACCAAAATATGTAGTATAAACAAACTAATAAACGATGTGAAATGGGAAACTTTATTAACTAGACGAAATTAACATAGACTTACAGTATTTTACAAAATGCAAAATAATATAACACCTTATTATTTTTCAAACTTAATTCCCGAAGAGCCATTAAATAGATACAACCTTAGAAATAACAACAAAATTCCCCTAGTTCATTGCAGGACAGAATTATATAGGGATTCCTTTTTCCCATCTGTAATAAGACATTGGAATAACCTACAAGATAATGTTAAATGTAGTACCACATTAAACAACTTCAAAACAAGCCTAAATTCAAATCGTTCTAAGCCTTCATCATATTATCATATTGGTAGCAGACCCGGCCAAATACTTCATACACGTCTCAGGTTAGAATGCAATTCACTTAAACATGATCTATACAGAAAACAAATTTAATAAACGATCAGTTTTGTTCGTGTGGAGAAGTCGAATCAGCAACCCATTACTTAATAGCATGTCCAAACTTTACCTTAGAAAGACAATTGTACCTGCAAAATTTACCATGTCCTTCTCAACGGATATGAACACTTAACAAACAATCAAAATGCCGATGTCTTTTCAAAAGTACAAAGATTTATACTTGCCTCCAAACGCTTCGGGGTCTAGGCGACTGGCCGACGAGTTCACGGGCGAGCACGGGTTAAAACCAGCACCAGTTCAAATGTTTGTCCACATATTATATCTCCACTAAGTTTATTTACTTAGTTTATTTAATTACTTTATTATGCGAAATTTAATTATCTTTTCTCTTACACAATGCCGAATAGTATACATTACTACCGTCAAAAACCCGGAAAATGAATTAATATAAGTTTTCTTTGAAAGCTTGTTTTCAGATTACAATTATATTGTTACACCTTTGTACTACATATGTATATATAATGTATTTTCGAGAATAAATATTGTTTAAACTAATATGTTATGTACATTTGGTAGTGACGACAGTTAACCCTGAGCAAGTAGTATTTCGGCCTGTACAATTGTCAATATATTATATACATTTTATAAGTCGTTCTGTGGTTACGACTGTAAACTTTGTCCTGTGCAAATTTCTTAGTCGTTCTGAAGTAACGACAGTTTGTTCTGTGCAAATATCACTTCGTCCTGGACAATTGTCAGTATTGTATGTAAATGGAACGCCACAGCTGCCTTATTTGACGTAACTACTTGATGTGCATTCGAAGCAGCATTGTACGTGACGGTTTCCTCATTACATGTGACGGTTTTATCATTATGTGTGACAGAATTGTCATTCCATGTGGTAAGATCAACATTATGTGTGGTAGTTTCACCCTGATATATGACACATTTATTGACACAGGTGATGACACCATTAATACATGTGACGGTTTCTTCATTATGTGAGACTGACTTGTCATTCCATTAGTTGGAGTAAACATTACGTGTGGTAGTTTGACCTTGATATGTGACACACTTATTCATACATGTGATAACACCATTTATACATGTGACGGTTTTATCATTATATGTGATAGAATCGTCACATGTACTAGTGATATCACAGAACAGGGTGGAACTATCACATGTTATGTTGAATTCAACACACGGATAGGCGATTCGGTCACATATAATGATAAAACCGTCACATGTATCAGAAGTGTCGTTGCATGTATAAATGAAACTGTCACACACCAGAGTAAAACTACCACACGTAATTTTGATTCCACCACACGAAATGGCTTTTCTGTCACATGTTATGATAATACCGTCACATGTATACATAAAAGTGTCACATATCAAGGTGAAAGCAAAACATGTCATGCTGTTATGACAGAACGTCAAGTTGTACCATCCAATAAGGCAGTTGCGGCGTTCCATATACATGTATGTACATTTTCTAAGTCGTTCTGTAGTAACGGCAATTTGTCCTGTGTAATTATTACTTCGTCCTAGCCCCTAGGCAATTGTCAATATTATGTAAATTTTCTTAGTCGTTCTGTAGTGACGACAGTTTGCCCTGTGCACATATTTCTTTGTGTAGAGCAAACGTCAATGTGTTATCTACATTTTCGAAGTCGTTATGTAGTCACGGCAGTTTGTTCTGTGCACATATTTCTTTGTGTAGAGCAAACGTCAATGTGTTATGTACATTTTCTAAGACATTCTGTAGATACGACAGTTTGCCCTGTGCACATATTTCCTTGTGTAGAGCAAACGTCAATGTGTTATGTACATTTTCTAAGTCATTCTCTAGTTACGAGTGTTTGTCCAGTGCAAATATTTCTTTGTGTAGAGCAAACGTCAATGTGTTATGTACATTTTCTAAGTCATTCAGTAGTAATGACAGTTTGCCCTGTGCACATATTTCTTTGTGTAGAGCGAACGTGTATGTGTTATGTACATTTTCTAAGTCATTCAGTAATAATGACAGTTTGCCCTGTGCACATATTTCTTTGTGTAGAGCATACGTCAATGTGTTATGTACATTTTCTAAGTCATTTAGTAGTAATGACAGTTTGCCCTGGGCACATATTTCTTTGTGTAGAGCAAACGTCAATGTGTTTTGACATTTTCTAAGTCGTTCTGTAGTTACGAGTGTTTGTCCTGTACAAATATTTTTTGTCCTTGGCAATTGTAAATATATTATGTACTATTTCTATGGAACAGTTTTGGTGCAAAAATTACATTGAGCCTTCTGACATCCCATCTTGCATTGTTTTGTGTGCATTTGTCCATCTGATATTACATGTTTCTTTTTGATATGTTCTATGCTTAAAACTGGAGAAATGATTACACCTTTCTAAGAGATGAATTGTTGTATTCTACATTATTTCATACATCAGTGTTCTGTATTTGCTATCCTAAGCATAGAACATATAAAAAGGAAACATGTAATATCAGATGGACAAATGCACACAGAACAATGCAAGATGGGATGTCAGAAGCCTCAATGTAATTTTTGCACCAAAACTGTTCCATGATTTTTTAAGTCGTAGTAGACTTTACGACAGTTTGTCCTGTGCATGTATCATTTCGTGCTGTTTATTTATCAATATGCTCTGAGCGTTTTCTAAGTCGTTCTGTAGTCACCACAGTTTGTTTTGTGTATACATTATTTCGTCTGTACATTTCATTATGCTTTATGTAGTAACTTCTTTACGTTCTGTGGATATTTTTGCCTTGCGGCTATTTAAAGCGACACCGCGTGACGTAATGGTAATTGAGCGTATGGTTTACTTAGAAATGTCAGCCGATGAAGGTAATCGCGTTTTGACTGGTATACAAAATTTTCAAAAATAGAAAAAAGATGCCCTTAGCACTTAGATAATCCTGACTCTTTGTTTTAGTTCTCATTAGATCTACAATCTTTCACTCTTTTGCTTATTTAGTAGAAACCTCAAACACTTAGATCTACACATAATTAAAGGTTATTGTAGGGCTATACAGCAATCGTACAAAAATGTATGGTTGTCATCCAAGCATGTTTTTAAAATTCAATTTTTCCACTAAACAGTCTTATAATATACAAGTTATAAATCTTTACATCGTGAAAATCAAGACTATGCCGAGGTTATCATCTCGAATATAAGCCGTTTTGCAATAAATACACATAAATACAAACCTATATGATTCGATGTAGAAACTATTGATCTTGAAGATGGTATATATGACAACACCTTGTCTTCTCTGCTGTCGGTAAAACTCCTCCTAAAAGTCTATCGGAGGCAGGAAAATTGTCACAAGTACACTTGCTTTCGAAATACCCGTTTCGGAGCCTTTTGTAAAATAGATTTTTCCAATGGTTGAAATTATTTGTCTCAATATTTTTTTTTTTCATTGTGATAAAAATATTTTTCTATCCATTTATAAAATATATTTACTTTGCATAATTACAAATTGAATTGCATGTACTATGAATATGAATTATGCTTATGCTTTAGCGTAAATAAACAAAAATGTCGATAGGCAATTCCAAAGAGAAAAATTAAAAAAAAAGTCGTTTCTCAATTAAACACTTGCTGTATTTCCCCCCTCACATTCGTCGCATCTTTTCCAGCCCCTCGATGTTGGCTATTTCCATGTGTTAAACTCTAAAGATTTTAATGGAATGCAGTTTTCGGGTATGTTGAGTCAAGAGCTCTGCCGAGACATTTAAAAATATATGAAAATATCCCCTGCAGTTTTTGCTGCAGCGTTAGTGCCACTGGCATTTATCCTTTTAATAGGTCGGCTGTTAAGCCCCTTTCAGCAACCTTTTCAAGCCATGAAAAGGACCCGGTTGTTGACGCTTGCAGTTCTACCTCATTGTGACCAAACATCTCAAAGCAGGTTAATATTGTAACACCCTGGTTACAGCATTGCCAGACATGGTTGTCCGAACTGTTTGCTATCCGGATACTTTATATTTAAAAGTCAGTACTCACCAGATGTGTAGTAAGTACTTGTGTTTAATCTCCTCACATTTACAGGTAGCACACTACTCATATTTTTAATCCATGCTAGTCATATAACTTGTCATAATGTACTTTAGTCATTTTTTTGACTGCCAGCATGTCCGTGCTCTATGTTTACAAGTTGAATTATGGCCGCCATTTTTATTTGTTGTTACCTTGGCGGAAGAATAATCGTTTCCATCTTATGATAATCTTTGATATATATGTAAAGATGTTTGAACACTTTTAATGATCTTTAGTGACTAACTTAATTATTCGAACTGGTGTTTAGCACGTAACTTACAAACTCTATGTATATGTCACGATGCTTTCAGTAACTATGTATTTGTCTCAACTGCGCAATGCTGGTGCAGTGCTGGCGTTCTGTATTTCACACATTTTAGATTGTTTAACAGTATATTGTTAATGGTTTGCACCCTATATACAGTCTTTGAATGTCTATGTATTTGTTAAGTCCAGTATAATTACACAGTATTTGCTATTTCATTAATTATGTCATGTTTTAAGCTGACTTGGCCTAATAACACTGCTAGCGTTAAGTAGGTATGGTTAATTCTGATTGGTCGCAAGCACGCCAGCATCAGTACCAGCATTCCCAGCGCCTATAAATATGGAACAGCGCCAGCCAATCGGTGTCAGCCCGGATAGCTCAATAGGTAGAGCACGAGACTTGTAATCTCGGGGTTGTGGGTTCGATTCCCAGGGCTGACCAACTAAAATTACTAACAGTCTTTCGGATGAGACTTAAACCGAGGTCCCATGTATGGGTGAAAACCTGGCATGATAAAGAACCAGGGGTGTCTCTGGAATTGGGACGTTTTCTGTATCTTGCACTATCCCCCGAAACCTAAAATAACTAAACTCTTCTGGGGGCGTTGGTCATATGGGAAACCGGTACCAACGATAAAACCCTAATATACCATACCATACCAATCGGGGTCAGTTGCAAGTCATAAGTTGTAAAGCGCGAACGCTTAAAAACAAACATAGTAACATCATGCAGGCATCCAAGTCAGGTACTAAACAGTATTAAAATATACTGTGATTACAGAATCGCAAGCAATTTCTTATAATCATTTTAGGCCATTTATATTAACTAATCTAAATCCTTAGAATTTCACGATGTTTGTTGTCATCCTGACCTGAAAGTAGTGCAACTGATCCATTGCTGTGTCTGTCACTGGGTTATAAAAATGAATCTCTATAATAATAATGATATTGTTTTTGTGCATTAATTTATGCTTCAATTAGTAAATCGTTGAAACCAGTAATGGTGTTTTCTATCTAACTTTCCCGTTTGATAATAAAACCTAGCCATCCTGAAAACCCCTATTTCAGGTTCATGAGCTACAAAGCTCAAAGAAGCTACAAAGAACCAGCTAGATTTCAGCAACAACACAACGACTTCATAGTAGTCCAGTGACCGACACAGCAATGTCATCACATTAGAAACTATCAGATAAGAGCAACATCATGATCTGATGATTTAAAGCAGCACAGATTGTTGACTTGTTATTTTAGCCATCCTGCCGAAGACTTAGATGTCCCTGATAACCCATATATAGGGAGCTTACAATATGTTGGTACGGGTTTGGTTGGTCTCTGAATCCCTGGTCAAGATTTTCATTGAACCGCCTCCTGAGAAAACTTTCCACGATGCACATGCGATTGTGTCTGTCCCACCAGCAAAAAAGCAGTGCATTGTTGAATCCTCCAGTATACAAGAGCACTAGCGCTAGTTCAAATGGTGGAGATCTAAATTATTCATGCGATGAGTACTTTACAGATTCCACCTGTGAAGTATGCTCGACAGCAAGCTCATTGTTATGGATTGGATGCGATGTATGTGACATTTGGATACACTACATGATGAGTGTTTGCCAAACAAGATCAATGTCGATCTTAGTATCGTCACTAAGACAAAGTGGCTATGTTTGAAGTGCAGGGAAGAGTAATATATCATAGAATCGTTGGTATATTTGTACACATACAGTTGTGTGTTATGTTCAGGTACTTAGACAGTTTGATTTGTAAATCGTTATCCCTATTTAAGTTATTGAAATTTACGATACTATTGCTGCAAGATAATTTTGCACAACATAGTTATTGTGAATGAAAAAATATATTTTTAATATACAATGTATAGGCTTTGTGCACACAATTAATGTTTATCTTTTTTTAGATAATATTTAGACTCTAAAATATGTCAGATATCACATACCGCGAGCATGTGTTCCCTTCGGGATAAAATTTCAGGTTTTGACATGTACCGTGTCAACAGCTCCCATGACGAAGTAGTCACGTGATGACGTACATAAAGTCACCAAATCTTGTTTCGATTTAAAAGGGATAACATAGTGTTTTCGCAGAGGCAAATTTAAAACGGTTAGTTATTCCTGCTTTCTGTACAGCTGATATTCATTCAAATTATCGCGAGCATAGGTTCCCCTCCACGCTATATTCATATTGGAACTTCAAAAGCGTTTGAAACTCTTATAATGTTATTGTGCATAATTTCAAAAATACACAAATATTTTACAGGAATTAAAACTAGAACCTTTTTATTTGATGATTTGTTCTAAAATATGTTATTTTGGACAGCTCGAAGAATCTTGTTCTTTCACCAAAATCTTAGAGCGAGCAGCCTTAAAGTGGAATTATGCACATTTTTTTCAAGTAAAACTCCAGCTGAAATAGGTGTATGTAAAATGGGTAAAGGAAATAATAGCTTTTAACCCAATACACCAAACTCTTCCTGCTACCAGTACGAAATAATAACTTTCCAAATACTGCTTTTCCTATTTTGACTAGGAGAGTCAATTTAAAAAAAACAACTGCGTGCAGGAGTTGCTTCCCTTCCGCTGCCGAAGAACTACAACAACACAAGGGAGATCACTGCGAAGAAAGAAACTATTATTTCATTTGTCCATTTTTTTTCTAAAGCACCAATTTCAAATACTAATGCGGTATTATCATCAGTTTAACACATTTAAATGCACAGCAACCGGAAATTGCTTTTATAAAATTGTCACCAAAATACACTGTGTGCAATAAGATGCGCATACATGCAATGTCACTTTAATGAAAATGAATGAAACTTGTTATGGGTGCCCACAAACCTATTTAAAATTTGCATTCCGTGAAATTTACATTTCCAACAGCAAGATCCAGAGCTTAGATAGTAGGGTTCCTCTGATATGACCCTTGACGTCAAAATTCCTCTGATATGACCCTAGAGGTCAACATTCCTCTGATATGAACCTAGAAGTCATCATTCCTCTGATATGACCCTAGATGTCAACGTTCCTCTGATATGACCCTAGATGTCAACATTCCTCTAATAATTATGACCCTGGAAGTCAACATTCCTCTGAAATGACCCTAGAGGTCAACATTCCTCTGATATGAGCCTGGAGGTCAACATTCCTCTGAAATGACCCTAGAGGTCAACGTTCCTCTGATATGACCCTGGAGGTCAACATTCCTCTGAAATGACCCTAGATGTCAACATTCCTCTGATATGAGCCTAGAGGTCAACGTTCCTCTGATATGACCCTAGAGGTCAACGTTCCTCTGATATGACCCAGGAGGTCAACATTCCTCTGAAATGACCCTAGAGGTCAACATTCCTCTGATCTGAGCCTAGAGGTCAACGTTCCTCTAATATGACCCTAGAAGTCAACATTCCTCTGATATGACCCTAGAGGTCAACGTTCCTCTGATATGACCCTGGAGGTCAACATTCCTCTGAAATGACCCTAGAGGTCAGCATTCTTCTGATATGATCCTGGAGGTCAACATTCCTCTGAAATGACCATAGAGGTCAACGTTCCTCTGATATGAGCCTGGAGGTCAACATTTCTCTGAAATGACCCTAGAGGTCAACATTCCTCTGATATGAGCCTAGAGGTCAACGTTCCTCTAATATGACCCTAGAAGTCAACGTTCCTCTGATATGACCCTAATGGTCAACATTTGCCATTTTGTAAATGTTTAGGTAAACTTGTACAGAAAAAACACAGGATCGATTTACAAAATGTTCCTTTGGTGGTCATCTTCCAACCGCATTTTTTCACTGTTTGCAAAAGTCCTGTTCAGCACTTACTTATGTTTCTAAAATGATAATATATGAACGTACCCTTTCATTACTATTATAAGAGATACCAATTTGCCAAAAATATAGCCTTAGGCTTGGCTTGGCGAATTATCATTTATGTTTATGATAATAAAATAGAATTTTAATTTCTTGATCTACTACCGTGACTGTTCAAGACATGAGGAATCGTGAAATTAAGGTCCGACTGACTGTTTCTTTCAATAAATACTTACGATTAACAGTTATTTGACGTGATAAAAACAGTTAAAAGGAAATGACCGTTTCTACGTAAATAACTTTATTATTAAATCATGTATTACATTGAAATTTAAGTTAAAAGTTGTGCTATAGTGCTATCTCAATAAGACAGAGCTATCGTTTGACATTTAAAAATATCTCTTTGTCTTTAACTGATAACTTTATAACTTACAGAGATAAATCTATAAAGCAGATAGTTCCTGTGGTCAATAAATAAAATAGTACAACGGCTTGCCATATGAATACGAGTTTAGATCGCATTATCTTTACTTTGTAACAGATGCTGGCTAGTTTACTGCGCATCATTGTAATAGCCGTTTAGTTGTATATTCTAAAATTATCAACTCCCTACGCAGATTTGTCATTTTCCCTCTGAACGTAGCTGCATCAAGATGCATCTGAAAATCTTCACTGCAATTGTTGTAAGTCTTACTTTATTTATTATTTCTTCAAATATTATGTTGTTTGTAATAATTTGTTTTCTTAACACGGACATAAGGAGTAGTTATGATGTAAGTATATTTCTCTACAATAATTTGAAAACTGTTTATCTTTTCAAAAGTGGTTCTAATTTTACTCGTACATTTTTTGAAACTGAAATTTTTGTTTCATTTCTTCACATTTGTCTGTTGGAAAGTAGTAAAGTCATTTCATAATTGTAGGGAAAATCTTTGACATTGCGAAAGGTCTATAAAAAAAGATTTTTCATGAATATCGTCCTAAAGTTTTGCCACATCACACGGAGGTTCTACGAGATTTTTTTAAAATTCCAATTCGGTGATGTTTCGTATTCATTTATTTATTTAAACCCATATGCCTAACTATAACTTGAAAATAGAAAACTTTGTAGACAATGATAACCATAGCTGAAAAACTAAATAAAAAAAGAACATTGAACTTTTCTCAAGTTAAATATGTTAAGGGTAACTGTGAAAAAATATTAATATTAAGGGTAAATTCGGATTATTTCATAAAAAAGTCACGTCTGAATGAGTGAAGTTCCACCGGAAACCAATATATATATTTGCCACGTCTAAACGATTCGAGCTTATATTATTCATTTTTTATTGCGGGTGCGGGCCGCCTCAGCGGTCTGCTATATTAAGGCGACTTTAGAAAATGTTCATGTAAGTGAAGTAGTGAATAGTTCTTTTCACACGTTTAGAAAGTAGAAAACAGTTAACAGTAAACGTTTCTTTAAAATAAAAGTTTTATTTTACGCTTTTCAGTGAAAAACTGAAGTTTATCGGTGAAATAAAATTGGTATATCACTGTTTCAAAGCAGTGAAAATATCATTTTTATATTCACTGTTTTGCCGAACTACTTTTTAACCACATTCTAAACAAACGTCCCATAATTTCACACCTAGAATCTCCAGCTCGTCCTCCATACAAAAGTATCATACACATGATTGACAGTGAGTGATTAATTACGCTAAAATACTTAGCTTTTTCAAATTTCTCACATATGAGATACATATTTCCCCTCATTTACCGGTAATATAACATTACATAAAATCGAAAAATGGCTGTAAAATTTGTTTTTGAAAAAAAATATAGTGTTGTCTGTATTTATTTTCTAAGTTAGATTATTTTCTATCCATCTATAGCAATTTTAAATCAAAATTTGAGAAAAAGTTGATTTTCATTTTATTACATCACCATCCAATTTTCACAGTTCTTTCTTGGTATTTGTATGATCATGGTCTCAAACCTATAAGTCACCTATAAAAAGTAGAAAACTACCTCTACAATCGCTCATTATTCACAAATGCATTAAATTGTGACAAATTTTGCACCCAGATCAGCCGTGGACCGAGCATTTTTTAATGAATGATCAGCTGATCGAGTATTACTCCATGATTCATGGTGTGACAAAGTACAGACTTATTTAATAAAAAAATCAATGCTTTGTTGGTTTTCAAAATATACCAGCCACAACAAGTAAATATCATTAAAGGGTTGAGACACTGCCGGTATTTAAATCACGGTAAACACAATTTCGAAACGACAAAATTACCTAACATTGTGCTTAAGGACGATAGATGACGGCTTCACATTCCCAGATACCATTATTCATTTGAAGTAATTGACCGTTCTAAAGTGGTAACATCGGTTTAATATTTCTACTTTAATGTGTCTTTGTGTATGCTTTGATGTGCGCCTGCAACACCTGTTCAAACGTTAATAGAATTACCAACGAAACTGTCGAAAGAATCTTAGAAAAGGTCATTGAAGGCTTTTCGGCGCAGCCGTATAAGCTGGCTTTTGACAGGAAGTTTGGAACTTTACAACCGCCAACGAAATGACAAGTAGAATGTTTAACATTTTTTTGAATTGAGAAATTTACGCTGTAAGGCACTTTTTAATTGGGTAATGCCGAATAATAAAATACTCTTTCAGTCTTTCTTAAATTGGTTCATAATTTAATGCGTTAGGCGTTGATTAACCATTGTACTTTCGATTTTAATTCTATAAAACTTTAGTGCTATTAATCATTTTGAACAAATCAGAGACCACAGATATCTCATAGGTCAGCAAGTTTCCTACAAAACTTGACTGGTTCCAAGTCCGAATGATTCAGTGAAATCATACCTAAAATCATTTACTACAGGGCAGTATCTACATGGAGCTCGCTTAAGTGGTTTTAGTTGTAAACTTTTTTTTATAAAATTCAACAATTATGCAAGCTGTGGCAAGGCAAAAAAATGAACATTTTGTGGAATTTGTAATTATCAACACAGTTTAAAGTGATATTACCCTTCAAGGTGATCATCATAACTTTTTAAAAAGTCATTAATCACTGATTTATACTATATTTGTACTTAAAAAAGTTATAACAACAAGAGGGCCATGATGGCCCTATATCGCTCACCTGACTACTATTTGCTATAATAAAAGGGGTCATGATTCTAACATAATTCGTAGAGGTCCACTGCACAATGCTAAGTAACATTTCAAATGTCTATTATCTGCCTGTCGGCCTTGTGTTTTTTTTAAGTTTTCCCTATATAAGCCTATGTGAAATCAAGTGCTTTACACCCCGTCCCCCCTCCCGGGAAGGGTAAATTTTGACCAGGGGGTCATGATTTGAACAATCTTGGTAGAGGTCCACTAGACAATGCTACATGCCAAATATCATGCACTTTGTGCCAGGTGAGCTAAAATATATATACATCTGTATTACTGTTTTATTGCCATTGAATAAAGAGAAAATCAGATAAAATCTTTTTTGACTACCCTAGTCAAAAATAAAGATTCAATCCTTTCTATAACGTACATTTTAATTTATATCATTCAATAAAAGAAATAACTTGACATGATTCACTTTTAACATGTTTTCAAAGCATTTAAGTTTTCGGCTTCGTTTATGAGCATAAGTCAAGACTGAAATTTTGACTAGATATTTTAGGCATTTGGGGATACTGTCAAAAATACACATTAATGGAGTACTATTGAAACCAATAAACAGACACTGATAAACTAACTGTTGGGAGAGAAAGAGAAACGCCATGCTTCAAAAGCATCAAAATTCGTCTTGTTATAAACCTTAACTAAAATCACCCGGAAACGTGTACTTAACTACCTACATTTAGTAGATTATATTCTCGAAACATAGATTATATGTTCAACGATCATAAAATGATAAATAAATACAATTTCAAAGAAGAACATACGGCGAAAGATGCCACAGTTTACCACAATTAATATATATAAAGGCTTTCTGTAATAAATCGCATCCACCAGTTAATTACAAATATTAGTGAATAGTTTACGGCACTGCAGTATACTTTAAACCACTGATTTATCGATAATGACTGGGAACGCATAGCTGAACATTTTAGGTTGAGTTATAATATTTCAAAGATTCTATCATTTATGTTTAGGAGGTTATTAAGTTTGACTCAGTTATGTGGTATGTCCCTTTAATATGACTCTAATATGTTAAAAGCCGAGGTATCATCATCACTTTCTTGCACTGTCTTTTAATAGTAACCAGTCACAATCATACTAACATTTAATGTTAAAACACAATATATACATGGAGTCCAGAATTTGATCTAGAGAAATACTAAGTAAGGCATGCTGATGTCATGTTATGTGATAAAATAAGATGCTTCATTGAAAGCCGATAATTTATGGAAAATAATTTAAATTTGAATTTCTGTCTAATTAAGACGAAACACTTGAAATGTATTTATCCGAATGCATCTGTTGTCTCAGAAAATGGTGTTGGAGCTTGAATGATTTCTTTCAACATTTACCTGAAGTGTATTTACTCAGGAGACAGTAACATTATTTTTGGCAAATAAATCAGATATAAAAGGAATGTGATTATTAGCGGAATCATCCACTTTTGCGTAGTTTGCTACGTACATACATGTACTAGCGTCTCCTTTTTAGCTCACCTGGCACAAAGTGCCAGAGTGAGCTATTAGGATCACATTCCGTCCGGCGTCCGTCCTCCGTCCGTCCGTCCACCATTTCCTTCAAAGGACATCTCCTCTGAAACCACTGGGCCAATGTTGATGAAGATTTGCAGGGGTGTTTCTTGCATAAACCTCTATCAAAGTTGTTCAAAGAATACCATTCCATGCAGAACTCTGGTTGCTATGGCAACAAATAGGAAAAACTTTAAAAATATTCTTCTCTGAAACCACAAGGCATAAAGCTTAGATATTTGGTATGTAGCATTGCCTAGTAGACCTCTACCAAGATTGTTCAAATTATGGCCCCTGGGTCAAAATTGACCCCGCGCGGGTGGTCACTTAGTTTTGCATAGGCTTATATAGGAAAAACTTTAAAAATCTTCTTCTCTGAAACCGCAAGGCCGAGAGCTTAGATATTGGGCATGTGACTTTTGTCTTGTGGACCCCTACCAAGATTGTTCAAATTATGACCCCCTGGTCAAAATTGACCTCGCCCGGGGGTCACTTGGTTTTACATAGGCTTATATAGGAAAAACTTTAAAAATCTTCTTCTCTGCAACCACAAGACCTAGAGATTAGATATTTGGCATGTAGAAATGCCTAGTGGACCTCTACTAAGATTGTTCAAATTATGACCTCCAGGTCAAAATTGACCCCTTAAGGGGGTCACTTGACTTTACATAAGCTTATACAGGAAAAACTTTAAAAATCTTTTTCTCTGAAACCACAGGGCCTAGAGCTTAGATATTTAGGATGTAGCATTGCATAGCAGACGTCTTAAAAATTTGTTCAAATCATACCCCTGGGGTCAATATTGGCCCCGCCAAGGAGGTCACTTGTTTTACAAAGATGTTTATAGGAAAACCTATTTGCTATGTAACATTGTCTTGTGGTCTTCCACCTACTTTGTTCATATCATGCCTCTTGGGTCAAAATAGACCACACCCATTAGGCAAGTGGACTGGTATTCTGGTGAGCGATATAGGGCCATCATGGCCCTCTTGTTGTATTGTTTACATTTTATGACTTTAGTATGTGATACATCTTTCAGGTCATTGTACTGCTAAATTCAGCAAATAGCATGCCGAAAAAGTGCCCAAAAGGACATAAAAAATGTGACACGGACGATGAGGTATATTTTTTTGTTCAAGTTGTGATACAAGTATTAAAGCTGCTTGTTTACATTTCCGGTGAAATAAGTCCAAAACGATATTCTAAAACATAAGATGTAAATAATTGACTAGAATCAACTTCTACGGCTGTCGGCTAAATGCGCTTTCAAACATGACTTAAGATAATGATTGTTAAATAATGTGGTCATCTTATTAAAGCTGGTGGGGAATCACGTGGTCAAAATAATCTCTAAACAAAAGTAAATCTCGGAAAAATGTTAGAAAATAATGAAAGCCGTTCAGCTGTAAATGTAAAATGTAGCCTATCTTATTGCAACATAACAGTACTACACAGGTTAGTCACCTTCCGATTGTGTTCAGCACTTCAAGAAACTGACATAATTTATTTATTAAGTGTTTAGCACAATCAGAGGATGGCTGTGATTGAGACCTGTGTAGTTCTATAATACTTCCATGTTGCCATAAGATTTTTAATTTACAGCTAAACGGCTTTCATTGTTTTCTAACATTTTTCATAAATGTAGTTTTGTTTACAGATTATTTTGATCATGTGATTCCCCACCGTGTCTCAGCTACCGTTGAAAAAAATTTAAAAAAAAAAATTGAAATTCTTATTCATAGATATAAAACTAAGCTAGAATGAAAAAATAAGCAAAAATCTAGGTAGGAATTTGCAGAAATCGATTGAAAAGGTCTGTTACACGGCACCGCTACACTATATATTCATACTGAAATTTCAAAGCGTTTGCAAGGCTTTTGAATTTGGTAGCGTATTTTTTTAAATTAAGAGATATACGTGACATGAATTTATATTGCAACCTTTTTATATGACCAGTTTGAAGAAGGTTATTTTTTTTACCAAAAACTGAGAGCGAGCAGCTTTAATGAAACGTCAGCACAATATTCTAAACAAAGCAAAGATCCATATGAATGGTTAGAAAAACGGACATGTACTAACTTTTTTAGGGTTTAAAGAGGCACTCCCTACATCTAGCAGATTATATCCTCGAAACATAATCTGTTCAATAAACGTATTGTAAATAAATACAATTTTAAAGAACAATGCCCCATTTTAGCACAAACAAGAGCCATATTACTGATGTAAGACATGACCATCCCCCGCAAAGTGCCCTTTCTACGAACAAGAAATTTGAGGTGAGAGGAATGGATATGGTATATGTTGTAATTGTATAAAATATTAGTAATTATAACGTGTTGCGGGTTATATACATGCACTTTCTCTATGTTAATGTCGCACTTCTACTCTGAAAATAAGAAATTGTATGCTTTGCACAAATGTTTTATGCAAAGAAGCAAAAAAGAGAAATGGAGTAAGTTTTTGTTATGGTTGTTGGACACTGCACTGCATCTAAAGAGGCACTCCCTACCTCTAGCAAATTATATTCTTGAAACATAGATTATGTGTTCAGTGAACGTAAAATGATAAATAAATACAATTTAACCACAATTTATCTATATGGAGGCTCGCTGTAATAAAAAGCATCCGCACATTAAATGTACAATAACAACTCGACATAAATTATTGAATGGTTTACGGTACTGCAATTATTTTAACCCACTGATTGTATCGATAATGACTGGGAATGCATAGCTGAAACTTTTAGGTTAAGCTATAATACTTCCAAAGGTTCTAATTTTTGTCGAGCCCGCTTGCGGTGACCTCGACATAGCTGTCACTTTTGGCGGTTCGGTGTATGTGCGTGCGTGCGTGCGTCCGATTTTGTCCGGACTATATCTTTTTCATACATGGAGGGATTTTGATGTTACTTGGCACAAATGTTCACCATCATGAGACGGAGTGTCATGCGCAAGAACCAGGTCCCTAGGTCTAAGGTCAAGGTCACACTTGGAGGTTAAAGGTCAGTTTCAAGAATGACTGTCCGGGGCATATCTTTTTCATGCATGGAGGGACTTTAATTTAACTTGGCACAAATGTTCACCATCATGAGACGGAGTGTCATGCGCAAGAACCAGGCCCCTAGGTCTAAGGTCACACTTAGAGGTTAAAGTTCAAAGTCACGAATATCTTTGTCTGGAGCATTTCTTCTTCATGCATAGAGGGATTTTGATGTTACTTTGTACAAATGCTCACCACCATGGGCTATCCTTGTTTTTAGAATTACTTCCCTTTGTTGTTACTATAAATAGCTTATATTGTAACTTTTTGGCCGTAGAGAAAAAATCGAGACCACTTTTCTGTGGTACAACATGCATGTTACATCCAATATTTAGGTGTATTTTGACCCATCTCTACTTGGTAAGGAGTTAGCCCTTTTGACATATGGCGGGCTCGACATGTTGTTCGTGGGCATCTAGTTATGTTTTGGAGGTTGTTTAGTCCCCATCAGTTATAGGATGCGATTTATTACAGACGACCTCTATATTGATTAATTGTTGTAAAATTAGGCATTTTTCGCCGTAGGTTCTTCTTAGAATCGTATTTATTAATCATTGAACGTTCATTGAGCAGATAATCCGAGAATATAATCTGCTAGATGTAGGGAGTGCCCCTTTAGTAGAATGCTAGTTTTGACCTATGTGTTAATTTGCTTTGTGAAATGACATTGATATTGAGATGAATGGTACAGTGTATTTTTTAGCTCACCTGAGCTGGCTCAGGGTGAGCTATTAGGATCGATGATTGTCCGTCGTCTGTCGTCCGTCCACATTTAGTTCGTTAACACTCTAGTGGTCACATTTTTGCCTCAATTGTCACGAAACTTGGTCAGGATGTTTGTCCCAGTAATTACTCGGACAAGTTCGAATATGGGTCATCTCGGATGAAAAACTAGGTCACATGACCCAAAAATAGAAAAATCTTGTTAACACTCTAAAGGCTACTGTCTCAGTCCAAATATCCTGGCAATTTGTCAGAAAGGTTGTTTGGTTGATTTCTAGCTCAAGTTTTAATATGGGTCACCTGGGGTCAAAAACTAGGTCACACAGCCCAAATATGGAAAAACCTTGTTAACACTCTAGAGGTAACATTTTCAGCCCAAATATCCTGGAAATTTGTCAGAAAGGTTGTTAAGATGATTTCTAGCTCAAGTTCGAATATGGGTCATATGGGGTCAAAAACTAGGTCACACAGCCTGAATATGGAAAAACCTTGTTAACACTCTAGAGGTAGCATTTTCAGCCCAAATATCCTGGAAATATGTCAGATAAGTTGTTTCGATGATTTCTAGCCCAAGTTCGAATATGGGTCATCTGGGGTCAAAAATTAGGTCACAGAGCCCAAATATGGAAAAACCTTGTTAACACTCTAGATGTTACATTTTCAGCCCAGATATCCTGGATATTTGTCAGAAAGGTTGTTTTGATGATTTCTAGCTCAAGTTCGAATATGGGTCATCTGGGGTCAAAAACTATGTCACAGAGCCCAAATGTGGAGAAACCTTCTTAACACTCTAGAGGTACCATTTTCAGCCCAAATATTCTCAAAATTTGTCAGAAAGGTTGTTTTGATGATTTCTAGCTCAAGTTTGAATATGGGTCATCTGGGGTCAATAACTAGGTCACAGAGCTCAAATGTGGAAAAACCTTGTTAACACTCTAGAGGTACCATTTTCAGCCCAAATATCCTGGAAATTTGTCATTAAGGTTGTTTTGATGATTTCTAGCTCAAGTTTCAATATGGGTCAGCTGGGGTCAAAAACTAGGTCACAGAGCCCAAATATGGAAAAGCCTCGTTAATACTCTAGAGGTTACATTTTCAGCCCAAATATCCTGGAAATTTGTCAGAAAGGTTGTTTCTATGATTTCTAGCTCAAGTTCGAATATGGGTCATCTGGGGTCAAAAACTAGGTCACAGAGCCCAAATATGGAAAAACCTTGTTAACACTCTAGAGGTAACATTTTCAGCCCAAATATCCTGGAAATTTGTCAGAAAGGTTGTTTCGATGATTTCTAGCAACTTTGTTAAAAGCAGTTGTACTCGGGTGAGCGATTAAGGGCCATCATGGCCCTCTTGTTTGTTTCAAGTGCCCCTGTGGTGTGTGCAGGATGCCAGTTTCTGAGACATCAGATTCGGAGAAATCAGGGAAATCGGATTCAGTTTCGGGGAAATCGGTGACATTGGATTCAGTTTCGGGGAAATCGGCAAGTGGAAGTGCTCATAAAAAGTGTTTTTTATGTAAGTATTTAATTGTAGCACTGCGGAAATAATAGGAACTACAATTTATTTGGTGTTTGATTATTTATTACTATTTCCTCTATACTTTCTAGAATCAAGTTTATGCAAGTGTATCTTATATTACGAATATAAACAGTTGCTATCATCTTAAAGAGATACACCCTCAACGTTGGACATTTACAACATAATTTCAAAGAATCATCATCAAACCTGAAAGTATTAACTAAAAGTAACAAAGAAACAAAAAACAAAAATAATATCAAACAGGGAATGCCACGTACCAAAAAAGTCCATGTTGTAGTTATGTTAAACCTTCATATACAGTTGTTTTACAAATTTTGGGTGGATATCAATTTATTGTTGAAGCTCATTGTATGAGCATGGTGTTCAGCAAAGAGATAGGTTTGTAACATCGACATAATTATAATGCTCTTCTTGCAAATACATTTATTTATTATGTTACGTACATTTATCCAGGGTAAACATAAGCTAGTCTGGCATGTGCTTTTTAAAAACTACAATGTACCTCTGATATTCAGCATTTTAATTAGGCTTTGCTTAATACCAAACATTTTCATTTTACCCAATTCAACAACGAAGTCCAGAGCTATGGAAGTAGTACCATATCATGGTGTCAAATAGAGAGGTCTAAAATTTGTATTAATATTTCTTGTATACTAACGTCAGAAGCAGACATAAAGAATAAGGAAACTGTTGAAGACCTTCTCACATGTTTTCTCCTTTTCCTATGAATAGCGCTTTTTACATATTAAGCTGCCTTATTGTAGGAATAGCTACAGCTATAAGTTCAAAGGAAAGTGCATACTCATTGTATGGTTGTCCGTCGTGTGTCCGTCCGTCAACATTTTAATTCAGACGACATCTCCTCTGAAACCACTGGGCCAGTGTTGATGAAACTATGCAGGGATGTTCTTTGCATGAAGCTCTACCAAAATTGTTCAAAGAATTCCATTCCATGCAGGACTCTGGTTGCTATGGCAAAAAATAGGAAACACTTTTAAAATCTTGTTCTCTGAAACCACAAGGCTAGAGCTTGGATATTAAGCACGTGGCACTCTGTCTTGGTAGATCTTAAATGAATGATCAATTTAGGAGCCCATGGAGAGGACACAGACCGTGGGGCACTTAATTTTACCAAGGCTTATATAGGGACAGCTTTTTAACTCTTACTAGGGCATCAAGCTTAGATATTTGACATGTTAAAAGCTTGTATAGTGTACCTATCTATAAAACATTTTCAAATGATGACCCCTGGGAAACTTGGACCCGTGCAGTTGGACATTTACAACTATTCATAGAATCATCATCAAACCTTAAAAATCTTAACCTTCCCTGAAACCACAAGGCCTAGAGCTAACAAATTTGCCATGTTGCAGTTACGTCTAAACTTGACTTATACATTGATTTTACAAATTTTGACTCTTGGGTCAAAATTGACCCTCATTGATGGCATGTTGTTTTACAAGAGGCTTATAATTATAGGAAAACCTTTAATTATAGGGCCTACTGCTTGAAATACATTTATTTATTATGAGTTGCCTGTACCTTTTATCACCATTGTCTACATCTTGACCCCGAGTAAACATTATTCCTAGTCCGTGGCATGTGCCTTTAGGGAATTAAAGGCACTCTGATTTTCAGCATTGGCTTAATTAGGCTTAGCTTAATACCAAACATTTGCAAGCCCCCGAAGTTGGCACCTTAAATATCTGGAACGTTACTATCCATCGTGTTGTGGTCCTCTGTCCAATTATGTTACATTCATGAACCCTTGCATTTCTTCGCAATTGATATGAGCTGTAACGATATAGGGCCATGCATTGACCCTCTTTTTAAAATGTATTTTATGCCCCAAGGGTGCCCTACCTTAAATTAGGTCACACCGATCTGCGGTAATGGAATCCTGTACGTCCGCCCTTACAATTTTCCGTGTCCGGACTGTAACTTTGTTTTACATGTATTGTGATTAGAATCTTGGCACAAATATCTTGTACATCAAAACGACGTGTTGAGTGGAAGACCCACGTCTCTACATCAAAGATCAAGGTCACACTTAGAGTTCGAAGGTAATGGAATCCTGTATATATTGTATATGCACACATTCGTGTCCTGACTGTAACTTTGTCATGCATTGAAGGATTATAAAATAACTTGGCACACATGTTCAGCACATCAAGACGACGTGTCCCGTGCAAGACCCACTACCTCAAAGGTCAAGGTCACACTTAAGAGTTTAAAAGTAATCGAATCCTGTAATTGTATGGTAACTTCACTTGTCATGCATTGAAGGATTTTAAAATAACATGGCACAATTGTTCAGCACATGGACACTACACAGACTGTTTAGACACCTCTAACAGGGGCAAATTTTTACTTTTAAGGGACTGCTCTTGTTATTTCTAAATGTTACTTTAAATATACATACACATATATCATCAACAATATCAACACTTTTTGAATTCTTGTACAGTTTCAATAATTTATCGCATACATGACTAAGTAGAATAAAAACATCTCATTCAATCATAAAAATGTATTCAACATGAAATATTTTTTTCTAAAGTCCTGTTAAGTGTTTTAAAAGAAAGATAGACATGCAAGGTAACCAAGTCCCTGCCTGAAAGGATACAAGGTCGATTTTGGAGCATTTTGGAATTTGGAGTTGATCTTTATATATGCACAAATTGTACCGGACTATATTTTGTTTAGCATTAAATAACATAAAAAATGATGTATATGGTCACTTCCGAACAAAACCCTGACCCCAAGGGCCAATGTAATATTTGTAGAGTTTGCAACTCTTAAATGAAGATTACAAGCTAATTTGATGCACTCAAATTTATGTCTTGAACGCTGACAATTTTGCATTGTGGTTTGATATTTTATATTTATAATAGATGGCACAATTTCTCTTCTACTTAAGAATTTGTTCCTTCATATATAGCAAAAAACATCAAAGGTTACAAGCCCCTTGTTTACAGTAAGGCATATCCCCAGGTATGCTAATTTGAAATGACCTCGAAAGTATTTTAATTCCAATGTAACATGGCCCCCAAACCCGTAAGTTTCAGCTAAATATTCCAGGCAAGCATCGGTAAAATAGCTCTCTGTTAGCGGCTTTGTAACTTGTGCTTGTTATTAAATGCTAATACATTAATACTATAGTTTTAAACTTGATAAATTGATGTTTTACAATTTGACTAGAACCTTTACAAAGTTGTATCGGCGTGTTCGTTTGTCAAATCAAAGAAATTAACATTTCGACAAAACGGATGTGATCTACATACAAATAAAAGCTATTTTATACAAAATATGTTGTAAACTGCTGTTTTCACAGCTACAAAAGCACCTGTTTATGGGTACACTAAATTGTAGCAGAGCTCATGGGACCATTTAAGTTGAAAATACATGAGACCTATAGCATAATGTTTGTTTTCCAAATATTTTCAGGCCAATGCAGCCAAAATTATCAATGCTATCTTGACAATAAAGATATGCTTTGCAATTGCACCGGCTCAGGCTATAGTGGAGAACTCTGTGACAATGGTAAATATAGTAAATTGAGACTTTTTCTCGTAGAATGAAAATTAAAGTTTTGTCGTTCATCAAAAATAATTGCTACCATTTGCACGATATGCCTTGGCAATATGATTGCATTAAGCAGCTGTTCAAGGCAAATGTGGCAAATAATTAGTTTAAATTTGGATTTGGAATTATTAACGTATATACCCAAAACGTATATTGTGTATACATATGTCCTGAACATTCTACATGGCGAATAGAAAGACTTAAATGTTTTCAGAAATTTTCATAACAATGTTTCATGAAAGATCACGCACTGCTCATAATTGCACAAGTCTATATTAAATCAAGATGTAGATGAATGTTCAACTGGTGAGAATAACTGTCACCCTGCAGGAGCTACATGTAACAATACTGTAGGCAGTTTCCAGTGTACATGCAATCAAGGTTGGATTGGCGATGGAGTAAACTGCACAGGTAATTACACAAAATGATTTTTTTTTAAATTGACAATTATTAATTTAAAGGAAACTGTCAAAACTTCATAGAAAGATCGCAGGCGTTTTTTTAATCTATCAAATGAGTAAAACTTATCGGATATTTTAGGCATAGTTCGCTCATGCCTTTAAACGATTACGAAAAATGTATAAAAGCTAATAAAAAGTGTAAAAATCTGAAAAGCAAAGGCGTTCAATGTTTACAAAAAGCTAATCACTGTGCATTTTTAAAACGTATACACGTTTTAAAATTTTACATCTCATTGTGTCATTAAGATGTAGATGAATGTTCAACTGGTGAAGCTAATTGTCACCAAGAAGCTACGTGTACCAATACTGCCGGCAGTTTCCAGTGTACATGTAATCAAGGTTGGATTGGCGACGGAACAAACTGTATAGGTAATTACTGAATAAAAAGGATTTTGAAACGTCAATCATACATTTTCAGGAAATTGTTAAAACTCCATAAAGAGATCAAAATTGATTTTTTTAATCTATCAAATGAACCAATATGATATTTAGGCATTGTTTGACCATGCCTTTAAGCGATTACGAAAAATGTTATAATCTGATAAAAAGTGTTAAAATCTGAAAAGCAAAGAATGCGTTGGATATTTACTTAATGCTGATCACTTTGTATTATTAAACGTATGCAATGTTTAAAATTGTACACCTCATTCTGTCATTAAGATGTAGATGAATGTTCAACTGGTGAAGCTAATTGTCACCAAGAAGCTACGTGTACCAATACTGTCGGCAGTTTCCAGTGTACATGTAATCAAGGTTGGATTGGCGATGGAATAGACTGTACAGGTATTTACACAATATGAAGTTTTTAAAAACGTCAATTATTCTTTTAAAGGAAACTATCAAAACTTCATAGAAAGATCAAAAGCGTCATTATGGAGGGGATATAGTAACGGGCTCCGTCCGGGCGCCAGTCCGTCCGGCACACTTTTGTAGGAGCACAATTCCAAAAGTACTGAAGGGAATTACTTGAAACTTTACCTACAGTGCCCAAGAGCCGTAACTCTTTCATGTCTATTTTTTTTAATTATTCCCCTTTGTTACGTGTTCTTGATTTTTCTTGAGCATAACTTCAAAAGTACTGAAGGGAATTACTTGAAACTTAATACAGTGATAGAGTAACATAAGGGAAAGTACAGTGACAAAGAATCATAAATTTACCTTGCCTTATTTATACCCCCGAAACGAAGTTTTTTTTGTTTTTTTTTTTTTTTGGGGGGGGGGGGGTATATAGGAGTCACCCGGTGGTTGGTCGGTCGGTCGGGCGGACGGTCCGTTGCATTTTCCTTCTCCGGAGCATAACTTGAAAAGTACTCGTTGGAATTCAATACAACTTCATACAATGGTCAAGAACATTTAGAAAAAGTGCAGTGCACAAGAACCATAACTCTATCTTGACTAATTACAGAGTTATTGCCCTTTGTTACTTTTCCTTGTCCGGAGCATAACTTGGAAACTACTGGTTGAAATTCAATACAACTACATACAGTGGACAAACACAGTGAAAAAAGTGCAGTGCACAAGAACCGTAAAACCATCTTGACTAATTACAGAATTATTGCCCTTTGTTACTTTTCCTTGTCCGGAGCATAACTTGGAAACTACTGGTTGGAATTCAATACAACTTCATACAGTGGTCAAGTACATTGAGAGGAAGTGCAGTGCACAGGAACCATAACTCTATCTTGACTAATTACAGAGTTATTGCCCTTTGTTACTTTTCCTTGTCCGGAGCATCACTTAAAACAACTGGTTGGAATTCAATACAACTTCATACAATGGTCAAGCACATTGAGAGGAAGTGCAGTGCACAAGAACCATAAATCCATCTTGACTAATTACAAAGTTATTGCCCTTTGTTATTTTCCTTGTCTGGAGCATAATTCGAAAAATACTGGTTGGAATTCAAAACAACTACATACAATGGACAAGCACAATGAAAGAAAGTGCAGTGCACAAGAACCATAAATCCATCTTGACTAATTACAGAGTTATTGCCCTTTGTTATTTTTCCTTGTCCGGAGCATCATTTGAAAACTACTTATTCAATATTACTTCATACAATGGTCAAGCACAATGAGAGTAAGTGCAGTGTAACCATTAAGAACCATTACTCTTTCTTTAGTAATTACAGAGTGATTGCCCATTTTTACTTTTCCTTGTCCAGAGCATAACTTGAGAACTACTGGTTGGAATTCAATACAATTTCATACAATTGTCCAGCACAATGATGGGAAGTGCAGTGCACAAGAACCATAACTCTATTTTGACAAATTACAGAGTTAATGCCAAGAAAAATATCTCTATTTCAGTTCTTTTGGCAAGGTATTCTGTTACTACGAACTTCCTCAGTTTATAAAGCAGTCTTTTGGGGGTATTAATCATTTTTAGTGATGGGTCTAGTTTTGAATTATACCCCTTTGTTACATTTTCTTGATTTTTCTTGTCCGGAGCATAACTTCAAAAGTACTGAAGAGAATTACTTGAAACTTAAAACAGTGATAGAGTACAATAAGAGAAAGTGCAGTGCTTAAGAACCGTAACTCTATCTTGCCTTATTTTTGAATTACTTCCCTTGGTTACATCTTATTGTTTTTTTTTGTCCGGTGCATAAGTCCAAAAGTACTGAAAGGAATTACTTGAAACTTAATACAGTGATATAGTACAATAAGGGAAAGTGCAGTGCTTAAGAACCATAACTCGATCTTTGCTTATTTTTAAATGACTCCCCTTTGTTACATTTTCTTGATTTTTCTTGTCCGGAGCATATCTCCAAAAGTACTGAAGGGAATTATTTGAAACTTAATTCAAGTACATGCACAAGAACCATAACTCTACCTTGTCTAATTATACCCCATTTTATTAAATTAAAAACTATACCATATCCATTCCTCTCACCTCAAATTTCTTTATCATAGAAAGAGCACTTGGCGGGGGGATGAGCATGTCTAACATGGCTCTTGTTTTATTCTATCAAATGAATCAAACGAACTCAATATTTGAGGCATAGTTTGCCTGATGCCTTTAAACGATTACGAAAACGGTTATAGTCTGATAAACAACAAGTGTTAAAATATGAAAAGGAAAGAATTCGTTGGATGTTTACCATATGTTTATCACTGTGTAGTATTATATGTATGCACTGTTTATGATTGTATACCTCATTCAAGATGTAGATGAATGTTCAACTGGTGAAGCTAATTGTCACCAAGAAGCTACGTGTACCAATACTGTCGGCAGTTTCCAGTGTTCATGTAATCAAGGTTGGATTGGCGATGGAAGAAGTTGTACAGGTAATTACACAATATGAAGGTTTTAAAGGTACATACCCTCTAACTGATTTCAAACTTAATAAGCTCTAAAAGATAAATAATAGAATCTTCGGAAGTATTATAACTTAAGCGTTTCAAAATATTCTGCAGTGCCGTAAACCATTATAATTTTAGAAATTCTCATTGCAATGTACAATGTATCATGAAAGATCATGCACTGCTCATAATTGCACAAGTCTATTTTAAATCAAGATGTAGATGAATGTTCAACCTGTGAGAATAACTGTCACCCTGCAGGAGCTACATGTAACAATACTGTCGGCAGTTTCCAGTGCACATGCAATCAAGGTTGGTTTGGGGATGGAGTAAATTGTACAGGTAATTACACAATATGAAGGTTTTAATCATTTAAAGGATACTGTCAAAACTTTATAGAAAGATCAAAAGCGTTATTTTATTCTATCAAATGAATCAAACGAATTGGATCTTAAGACATAGTTTGTCGGTGCATTTAAACGATTACGGTAAATGTATAACAATCTGATTAAAAGTGAAAACTCTGAATGCGTTGGATGTTTACCAAATACTTACCCCTGCTACCGACCATGTCTCTTTATGTTAAAAAGTTGGCAGCTTCTTACAGAGGATAGGACTATTGTACTGTCTCACTCTTTCATCAACAATTATACCAAATGCTTATCACTGTGTATTCTTAAAACGTATGTACTGTTTATAATTGTACAATCATTCTGTCATTAAGATGTAGATGAATGTTCAACTGGTGAAGCTATTTGTCAACAAGAAGCTACGTGTACCAATACTCCCGGCAGTTTCCAGTGCCCATGTAATCAAGGTTGGATAATAAGCTGTACAGGTAATTACACAATATGAAGGTTTTACTCATTTAAAGGAAACTGTCAAACTTCATAGAAAAATCAAGTGTTATTCTATACTATCAAATGAATCAAACGAATTGGATCTTTAGGCATAGTTTGCCTGATGCCTTTAAACGATTATGGTAAAAGTATAAAATCTGATTATAAGTGTAACAAGAGGGCCAAGATGGCCCTTTATCGCTCACCTTGGTACAAGTCCACTTGCGTGGTGGAAGATCACTAGATAATGTTATATACAATAGGTTTTCCTATATACGTCTTTGTAAAACAAGTGACCCCCGGGCAAGGTCAATTTTGACCCCAGGGACATAATTTGAACAAACTTAGAAGAGCTCTACTAGCCAATGCTACATGCCAAATATCTAAGCTCTAGGCCGTGTGGTTTCAGAGAAGATTTTTAAAGTTTTTCCTATATAAGCCTATGTAAAACTAAGTGACCCTCCGTGCGGGGTCAATTTTGATCCGGGGGTCCTAATTTGAACAATCTTGATAGAACATTAGCCAATGTTACATGCCAAATATCTAAGCTCTAGGCCTTGTGGTTTCAGAGAAGAAGATTTTTAAAGTTTTTCCTATATAAGCCTATGCAAAACTAAGTGACCGTCCCCGCGCAAGGTCAATTTTGACCCTTGGGTCATAATTTGAACAATCTTGGTACAGGTCCACTAGACAATGTTACATGCCAAATATCTAAGCTCTAGGCTTTGTGGTTTCAGAGAAGAAGATTTTTAAAGTTTTTCCTATATAAAGTCTGTGCAAAACTAAGTGACCCCCCCCGCGGGGTCAATTTTAACCCGGGGGTCATAATTTGAACAATCTTGGTAGAAGTCTACTAGCCAATGCTACATGCCAAATATCTAAGCTCTAGGCCGTGTGGTTTCAGAGAAGAAGATTAAAAAAGTTTTTCCTATAGAAGCCTATGCAAAACTAAGTGACCACCCCCGCGGGGTCAATTTTAACCCGTGGTCATAATTTGAACAATCTTGGTAGAGGTCTACTAGACAATGCTACATGCCAAATATCTAAGCTCTAGGCCTTGTTGTTTCAGAGAAGAAGATTTTTAAAGTTTTTCCTATTTGTTGCCATAGCTACCAGAGTTCTGCTTGGAATGGAATTTTTTGAACACGTTTGGTAGAGCGTCATGCAAGGAACATTCCTGCATAGTTTTATCAACATTGGCGTAGTGGTTTCAGAGAAGATGTCATTTGAATCAAAATGTTGACGGACGACGGACGACGGACAATCATCAATTAGAAAAGCTCACCCTGGTATAGCCAGGTGAGCTAAAAATCTGAAAAGCAAAGAATTCGTTGAATGTTTACCAAATGGTAAACCCTGCTATCGACCTTGTCTCTTTGTGTAAAAAACTGGGCAGTTGTTTTTACGGAGGATAGGAATCCTGTACTGACTCTTCCCAGGAACGATGGTTAGGTAAACTGCCCGCCTGTTCAAATGACCAAAATACGGTTGGAACGGGGCTTTAAACTCACCAACAACACCAAATGCTAGTCACTGTGTATTTTAAAACGTGTGCACTGTTTATTATTGTACACCTCATTCTTCATTAAGATGTAGATGAATGTTCAACTGGTGAAGCTAATTGTCACCAAGAAGCTACGTGTACCAATACTGCCGGCAGTTTCCAGTGTACATGTAATCAAGGTTGGATTGGCGATGGAATAGACTGTACAGGTAATTACAGAATATGAAGTTTTTAAAAACGACAATTATCCGTATAACGGAAACTGTCAGAACTTCATAGAAAAATCAAAAGCGTTATTTTAATCTATCAAATGAATCAAACGAACTCAATATTTTAGGCATAGTTTGCCTGATGCCTTTAAACGATTACGAAAAATGTATAAAAGCTAATAAAAAGTGTAAAAATCTGAAAAACATAGAAGGCGTTCAATGTGTACAAAAAGGTAATCACTGCTGTGTTTTTAAAACGTATGCACTTTTTAAAATTGTACACCTCATTCTGTCATTAAGATGTAGATGAATGTTCAACTGGTGAAGCTAATTGTCACCAAGAAGCTACGTGTACCAATACTGTCGGCAGTTTCCAGTGTACATGTAATCAAGGTTGGATTGGCGATGGAATAGACTGTACAGGTAATTACAGAATATGAAGTTTTTAAAAACGTCAATTATTCGTATAAAGGAAACTGTCAAAACTTCATAGAAAAATCAAAAGCGTTATTTTAATCTATCAAATGAATCAAACGAACTCAATATTTTAGGCATAGTTTGCCCGATGCCTTTAAACGATTACGAAAAATGTTATAATCTGATAAACAACAAGTGTTAAAACATGAAAAGGATAGAATGCGTTTGATGTTTACCATATGTTTATCACTGTGTAGTATTATATGTATGCACTATTTATGATTGTTTACCTCATTCTTTATTAAGATGAATCGAACGAATTGGATATTTTAGCCATAGTTTGCCTGATGCCTATAAACAATTGCGAAAAATGTTATAATCTGATAAAAAGTGTTAAAATCTTGAAAGCAAAGAATTCATTCGATGTTTATTAAATATTAAACACTGTGTATCATTAAACGCATGCACTGTTTATAACTGTACATCTCATTGTGTCATTAAGATGTAGATGAATGTTCAACTGGTGAAGCTAATTGTCACCAAGAAGCTACGTGTACCAATACTGCCGGCAGTTTCCAGTGTACATGTAATCAAGGTTGGATTGGCGATGGAATAGACTGTACAGGTAATTACAGAATATGAAGTTTTTGAAAACGTCAATTATTCATGTAAAGGAAACTGTCAAAACTTCATAGAAAAATCAAAAGCGTTATTTTAATCTATCAAATGAATCAAACGAACTCAATATTTTAGGCATAGTTTGCCTGATGCCTTTAAACGATTACGAGAAATGTTATAATCTGATAAACAACAAGTGTTAAAACATGAAAAGGAAAGAATGCATTTGATGTTTACCATATGTTTATCACTGTGTAGTATTATATGTATGCACTGTTTATGATTGTTTACCTCATTCTTTATTAAGATGAATCGAACGAATTGGATATTTTAGCCATAGTTTGCCTGATGCCTTTAAACAATTGCGAAAAATGTTATAATCTGATAAAAAGTGCTAAAATCTTGAAAGCAAAGAATTCGTTCGATGTTTATTAAATATTAAACACTGTGTATCACTGTTTGTAACTGTACATCTCATTGTGTCATTAAGATGTAGATGAATGTTCAACTGGTGACGCTAATTGTCACCACGAAGCTACGTGTACCAATACTGTCGGCAGTTTCCAGTGTACATGTAATCAAGGTTGGATTGGCGACGGAATAAACTGTACAGGTAATTACAGAATATGAAGTTTTTAAAAACGTCAATTATTCATTTAAAGGAAACTATCAAAACTTCATAGGAAGATCAAAAGCGTTATACTTTTTCTATCAAATGAATCAAACGAATTGGATATTTTTAGCATAGTTTGCCTGATGCCTTTAAACGATTTCGAAAAATGTTATAATCGGATAAAAAGTGATTAAATCTTAAAAGCAAAGAATGCGTTGGGTATTTATCTTATGCTAATCACTGTGTTTAATTAAACGTATGTACTGTTTATAACTGTACATCTCATTGTGTCATTAAGATGTAGATGAATGTTCAACTGGTGAAGCTAATTGTCACCAAGAAGCTACGTGTACCAATACTGTCGGCAGTTTCCAGTGTACATGTAATCAAGGTTGGACTGGCGATGGAATAGACTGTACAGGTATTTACAGAATGTGAAGTTTTTAAAAACGTCAATTATTCATGTAAAGGAAACTGTCAAAATTTCATAGAAGATCAAAAGCGTTATTTTTTTCAATCAAATGAATCGAACGAATTGGATATTTTAGGCATATTTTGTCCCTTGCCTTCAAACGATCACGGAAAATGTATAAAATCTGATAAAATGTGTAAATATCTGAAAAAGCAAAGAATGCGTTGGATGTTTACCAAATGCTAACCACTGTGTTGTAAAATTGTTTGCACTGTTTATAATTGTACAACTCATTCTGTCATTAAAATGTAGATAAATGTTCAACTGGTGAGAATAACTGTCACCCTGTAGTAGTCCGAATTGTGTCTTTGCTTAGTGATGATAAGCATAATCCTGTCTTAATGATGAAAGAACGATAGTGCAGTTTGTCAATTCCTGACAGAAAAACCTTTTAATATAGCCATATCTCTAACGTATCCGTTTTGAACATCGCAGAAAGATAAATATTTGTTTTACCGGTGTCACAACTTCATAGAAAGATCAAAAGCGTTATTTTATACTATCAAATGAATTAAAAGAATTGGATAGATTTCATGCATCTTTTGTTCCATGCCTTTAAACGATTACGGAAAATGTGTAAAAGCTGATAAAATGTGTAAAAATCTGAAAAGCAAAGAATGCGTTGGAAGTTTACCAAATTTTAATCACTGTGCATTGTTAAACGTATGCACTGTTTATAATTTTACAACTCATTCTGTCATTAAGATGTAGATGAATGTTCAACTGGTGAGAATAACTGTCACCCTGCAGGAGCTAATTGTATCAATATTGCCGGAGGTTTCGAGTGCACATGCAAGAACGGTTGGACTGGCGACGGAGTCGACTGTCTTCGTAATATTTTTTCTTATAAGATAAGATTTTTATATTAACAGCAGTTTCAAAAAACAAAATTGAAACACGTTCTTTCTTAATTTCTGATAAAATATGCGGCAAGAAAGTATAAACAAATAAAATCTGTTCAGTATTTCAAGACTTTCACAGTAAGTTTAACTGGATGCAGAATTATTCAATTCTAAAGTCAGTCATGTCATCTAGACCTTAGCTACGCCGGAATCAACTCCAAATCTGAAATGAAACGCACAGTTTTAGTTAATTCATCCGATATGACTAGATTCGACACTCTCCACCTTCTTGATATATAGAATTTCCGAGCAGACATCGGTTATTTTGTGGGTATTGCCTTTATTTATGTAATAATGAAAAATAATTTTATACTCCATTTCAGACACTGCAATTCTCAGTAAGTATGTTTTAATTATTATATGCTCTACTATAATGTCGTTGAGCCATTTCTTTGAAAAGCACGGAATAACAAAATATGTACCTTGTGAAAGTTTAAACTGCCTGAAAAAGGACTATTAGTGTTTGAACCACATTTTTATCCAGTGAAAATGTATAAAATTGTATATTTCTGCCTGCCAACCGATCATCCAGGCTCGTTAAAAACAGTTTAAATTAACTAAAATCACTATGATATCAAATGTCAAACATAAAAAGTATGTTATCGTTACTTAACGAGACCCGCCCTAGAACTGGTGCCAAATCAAATTACTTCAAAAGCATAAATAATAGTAAAGTTGCAAGTATTATTACTTAACCTGAAAGTTTAAACTTTACATTCCAGAAGTTATCGGTAAAATCAGCTGTTTTAATGTGTTGCACTACACTTAAAAATTCAGTAGTCTATGTAAAGTTGTTGTATATTGGGTCGATGGCGATTTATTACAGAATGTCTATATGTTAACCATTTGTGCTGGAAAGAGGCACTTTAAAGTTGTATTTATGTATTAATTTACGTTTATTTAACACATTTGAAGAATATAATTTGTTAGACTAGGGAGTGGCCTTTACTTTCAAGTGCGTAACATTACCTCAATAGGTATATTAGTGCAAAATTTTTCATTTGAATTATGATTTTTTTCTAGTCGTCTCACATCCATGCATTTCTCTTTGATCAAGTATGTAATATCAAGTAACTTTTGTGAAGTACGTCTACACCATATCGTTATTTCTGACTATGAGAATGTTTTGCATACATATTCTTGGAAGAAAACCAAGTACTTAAGTTGCATCATTTGAAATCTGTGATGATACTTATCAACTGATTCCACAACAAACTGGTATAAAAGCCAGACTATTGTGAACTAAATTTTATAAAATTTTGTGAGTTTTTATACGTTTAAATTTTGCTGTCCTTTCCATAAAAGTGAATTACCGTAATTTACCTTATTTTTATGCACCACACTACCAGTACATGCTTATTATGTTTTATTATTTTTCAAGTTAATCCACAATATAACCATTTGTTTTCTTTTCCTCTAGGTTGTTATCAGACTTACGGACAAACGGCATGCGTGAACGGTCAAACAGCTCCTAATGGTGGATGTTGGTGTGACAGTTTCTGCAATTACTGTCAGGATTGTTGTGCAGACGCCGATTGCCGAAGTAAACCAATCTTAGTGAAAACCCTATAAAACATATAAGTTTTCGAAAACAGTGTTAACAAAGGTGTAATGATTTTAACAAAGGGGGCTGGCACATGGTTTGGATAGTCTATCTGGGCCTGAAATTGATATTTGAGCAGGGTCAACAAAAGAAATATCTCATACTATATATTGACAAGGGTTTCAGCTCTAAAATCTCAAAATTAACCCTCGTCACACTTTTTCTACAATAAAATAAAACGATACATGACCAATTTTGTAAACTGCAATTCGGTCACGTATCGTTAAATGGCAGCCCGGATGAGAAAAGTCAACGAAATGCAAAATATCGTCGGCAACAGGTCTCAGCGACAGTATATATGAGGATTACTGGCGTTGAACACAAAATAAAATATTTCTTCAACACTGTAAACCGCTAGATTGATCGCACTCGCTACATACGGTTTTGACATAAATTCGTCCCGTGCGGAAAATCGTTTCAAAATATTTAGAATCGAACTATATGATGCTGTGGAGTATTCATTTAGCTCCAAGTAGCGTGGTTGTTTACTGAAACCGAGCAGGGACTTTTTATTTTATTGTAGAAAAAGTGTGACGAGGGTTAATTTTGAGATTTTAGAGCTGAAACCTTTGTCTATATATAGTATGAGATTTTTTTTATTTGGTTGACCCTTGCTCAAATATCAATTTCAGGCCCAGATAGACTATCCAAACCATGTACCAGCACCCTTTGGATTTTACTGTCCTGAATTATTGTATGTATAATTAGAGTATTGTATGTTTATTCCTCCGTAGTTTTACTTTTGGCACTCAGTCGTCATATCAAACCAAATCATTTACATTTACGTCCGTCTTATTCGTACAAAGCGAATGCATGTACTAACAACAAATGCGCTAGGAACATATGTTGAACTTGATAATAACACACCTTTAAACAATCACCATCTGTGTTTGGATGTGATTGTCCTATAGGAAAATCAGCGTTTTCAAATATGTTGCAGTATCGTACAACATTCAATAAGCTACGTTAAGTTTTTGACAATATATCACAGGTCATTATTTTTTACCATTTACCTTTACTAATGAGTTTAATTAACAAATTTTAGAAGAAAATCAAGATGAACTCCCTGATATCTGCAACGACCCTGGAGATCCGTGAACAGCTAGCAGCCACTAATACTACAAGCCGGACTGAAACATAGCATAGCTTTTAAGATTTTTGTGTTGATTTACTTCGCTTCGAATGACAAATGCGAAGAATTATTTTGAGAATTAACGTTAACATTCTCTTCTCTCGAAGACATTTTTCTTTTGTTCATTGAATTGTACCTATGCTTTCTTTTTCTTTTTTGCAATAACATCTTTAACATAATACTATTATTCGAATAAACAAAATTGTGATTAATTTTATTTGACTGTCGTTTTTCATATTACTTGCTATGAAGAATATGCCATGACATATGATGACGGTAAATACAAAGGATTAAACTAGTATTAAAGACAAAATGTCTATATCTGTATCGAGAAATACGGGTGTCCCATGTTTGCAATGACTTCGATAAAAGGTCAGATTGGATCAGCATGTCCCGAGTTGTGAACCATTTATTTATTTACTAGTTATTTATCATAAACTTAAACCATGGTATGATTTTCTTGCTGAACATCGCTGGGTTATGTGGATACCAAATTTTACAGACAGCTGTAGGTGTGAAGAGTATATGCACACCCAGAGCAAACAAGAGCATCGTTGGAAACGACGGATGTTCACCGAAGCAACCCGTAAAAAATGGAAGCAGAATCATTACATGAAATAATTAATAGAAGAGACAGGGGGAGTTAATTTAGAGATTATTCAAGATTAATCCTGGAGATTAAGAGCGCACACGAATTTACCATGTCAAGGCCCTGTTATATTGACCTTTGACCTAATGACCCGAAACATAGACCATGCACACCTAGCCATGGTATTTATCACTTCTGTTAGTCGGGTGGTTAACTCTCCCCACCACCACAAAATGAGGTGAAAAGAAATTGTGGGGAGCACACTTCCGAGGTGGTGGGGTTCTACCAAATAAACAAGAATGTGAGTATGATTTTTGTAAATTTTGTTTTAAATTATTTTGTTGATGGGGAGAGTTAACCACCCGTGTGTTAAGTACCATTAAAGCGACCAGGGGTTTTTGAAGATTTAGCCAGGGGGTAAACGTACCCCGGTTTCTTCAGAGGGTTAAGCGACGAAGAGGTATCTGCGGAGGAAAAATGGCGGACAGTGTTGTTTGAAAATGAAAGTAGGGCCACATTTTGACGTGTAAGTAGACTTGTAGCTTACTATGAAATCTTTAAATACATTCATCAGGTGACGAAATATATAATCTTCAATCGGTTTTTCGTTTTAGCTTCGTAGGTTCCATCCTTAGTCTGTTTGCTTGAACATTGTCTGCAACGATCGAGCTTTACAAATGCAAAACGATCGTCTCCGGGTATTCTTTCGTTATTTCCAAGGAAAAAACAAGGGCTGTGTACTTTGTTATACAAGTTATAATTGCAGCTTAACCCATTGTAAATTGTTGTGCCGGTGACAGTGACTTTATTGACTATATGGCCGAAAAAAACCAGTATTATGCACGTTTTGGTCTCTGCAGAGACTATTACGCAAGTTTTGGTATCTGCCTTTGCTAATTCATTATCGCTTTATACGTACCCGTTTGACGAATACTTGCGCATTATGTCCATCATGCGCACGCGTTTTCATGTACAATGTCAACAATAAAATGTTTTCAACCACATCATAAAAAGATGACTACACTCCATGTCGCCACTAGATCTATCGCAATGTTCGATCCTGTGGCCCTATGCAATTATATCTCATTGACCATGGTAATTAAATGACAACAAGAATTGAGAAAGTCCTTCGACAATCGTTCAACGCTATTATACACTTCAAAAGAGATATCAAAGTCTAATAGCCTGCCAATCACTACAAGAGCTTAAGTCACAATACCAGTATCTAGCGAAGACATTTTAAAGCCAAATGCAACATCACAATTTTGCATTGTAGAGCAACAACATGTGTCTGGAGTAACTAGGTGTCCAAAATGCATGTAAATGACTTGGTAGGTGAGGTAAACATTTTTGAGTTTTCAATGTCAGATGTTTATTTGAACAAGTACAGATATATATACAGGGTAATTGTTGGTTTCGGTGTAATATCAAGTTATGATTTTACCGAGTGGGTACCAAAGGCGATATTTTCACGAGTGCAACTGTTTCGGTGTTCACGAGTGAAATTATCGTGATATCACATCGATACTGACAATTTTTCTGTTTAATTTATGTCTGTAATTTTTTAAACTTTGTTTCAATAAAATGTCGAAAATCGCCGAAAACGTCATCAGAAAGCACACATGACGTCATTTTAACGACGTTATCGGCGTGGTTTCCGGCATTCATTTACATTTAGATGTTAATCCGGGTAGAAAATTTTGATAACTATCACAGCGAGTTTGTCGATATATAGTCCACCATCATAATTCGATAATCCACCTAAAAACATAAAATAAATAATAATATTGTGGATATATGTCTAAAAAATACATACTGATGAACATTAAGAATAGTATTAGTACATTACAACCTAAAATCATCAAGAACAAAACGCTATTATGTTGTCACTGGACGTTTTGTTTAGGTGCTAACAGACTCTTAATGTTGTTGATATTACTAAGACGTATATTTATATGACATATTACAACGGATGTTATAAATTATGTACCTAAAACATTTTTATTTTTGACATTGTACATGTAAGAGAAAAAGGACGTATCTTAAGTTCAAAATGTTCTTATAATCTGCTTATAACCGTGTTCTTGCAAACGCGTGAGTATGATAGACACTATGCATAAATAATCGTCAAACGGGTACGTATAGCGATTATAAATTAACAAAGGCAGATACCAAAACTTGCGTAATAGTCTCTGCAGAGACAGACAAAAAAATTGCATAATACTGTTTTTTTTCGGCCATATAGTCAATATTGTCACTGTCACCGGCACAACAATTTACAATGGGTTTGTCTGCAATGATACTAATCCACCAGGGATACCTGACAGTGACGTCATATTGTGTTTACACTTTCCAATTGTGTTTATGCTTCCAATTGTATTAGATTATCATCCTGTTTTCTTACGTATAGAAAACGTAGCCCAGACGATAAAGGCGCTGTGGTAGTAACCGGAAGGTACCGAGTTCGAAACCTGCCAGCGGAACCTTTTTCCTGCACGGTATTTTTTTTTCAATTGTATCCTTATCTTGATTTTCTCGTGCTTCACGAAGAAGGCATTCATAATAAATTGTGTAGAAAACATATTAAAACAAGTTTCCCCCCCAAAAAGAAAGCAAATGTTAACGGGCCTTTCCAACTATATAAATATTGCCCCAAAAAAAGAAAACATAAATATATCTTTCCGACCACAAGTCTCGAACTAGTATCGCCTGCGTGTCAAACAGACAGCACATCCACTGGGCCATACCTTACTTTGAACATCTCAACCGATAGGGACATATTTCTATCTGTCATAAGTATACATTCGTTTTGGGATATACCATGCTTATTTATAGTTTGTTGACAAAATGACGTCACTGTCAAAAATTGTTGGTGGATTAGTAACTTGTATAACAAAGTACACAGCTCTTGTTTTTGCCTTGGAAATGACGAAAGAATACCGGGAGTCGATCGTTGTGCATTTGTAAACATCGATCGTTGCAGACAATGTTCAAGCAAACAGACTAAGTATGGCACCTACGAAGCTAAAACGAAAAGCCGATTGAAGATTAAATATTTCTTTACCTGATGAAAGTACTCAAAGATTTCAAAGTAAACTACAAGTCTACCTACACGTCAAAATGTGGCCCTACTTTCATTTTCAAACAACACTGTCCGCCATTTTTCCTCCGCAGATACCTGTTTGTGGCTTAACCCTCTGAAGAAACCGGGCTACGTTCATCCCCCTGTTAGCGTCTACAAGATATGACTTCCTGTCAAATTGACCCTGCCCGGGCATCACTTGTTTTGACAAAGGCGTATGTCGGTATTATTTAAAAAATCTTCTTCTCTGCAACTACAAGCCATAGAGCGTAGATATTTGGCATGCATCATTGCGTAGTTGATATCTTCCAAGAATATTCAAGTCCTGTCCTCCTTAAGTTTCTTGATTATCTATTGTTTTAAAGAATATAAAGGGAGAAAATTCATAATTATGCTTTAGTAGTAAAGGTTCCTATGAAATTTTACTAAAAATCCAATCACTGAGGGTTGAGAAATAGTGTGGAGTAAAAATAAAATAAAAAGGGAGGTAATTCTTAACTATGCTGGGACATGATGATGATACGCGGATTTTCTTTAAGAAGTAACACTTCACATAAAGTACTGTTTAATTCCAATCATCGACTGCTGAGGAATGGATAAGATGATAACGTTCTTAATCAATTAATTACACCTATATAACCCAACAAATTAAGCGACATAACTCTCTGAAATAAAATCACCAGTGTCGACATTATGCGCATCTCCGGTTAGTACTAAAGCTGGTCATGAGGCTTCATTGAATTAAGTACTCTAGTACTTGTTGAGAAATAGCCCCAAAACGAATGGTGCTCTGTATATTCAATAAAGCAGATATAAAAGATCCATCACTCTTCTGTTATGAAATTACAGCGGTTTAAAAGATCCTCAGCCGGACAATGATTTATTTACTCTATGAAAATTAATTCTGACATGTAGCCGAGACCTTAACAACATTGCCAAAATAGTCCAATGGCCAAGACCCAAAAATGCCAAGCAAGTCAAACACAATTTATGGCAGCTCGTTCATAATATCGCCTTGTCAAGGACTATGTCAAAATAGCTTGACCACTAATAGAGCTCACCAAAAAGATAGTGTGTTGTTGTGGGAGTCTGCCTGTGAAGCAGCTTTTGACAAAATTAAGGAGATGCTTATTAGACCCCAGATAATGGGGTACCCTTTAAATGATGGTGGTGTTTTCTACCTTGATGTGAATGCCTCCGGACACGGAATCAGGGCAGTACTTCATCAGGAATAAGGGTGCCGAGAGCGGGTTATCTCATATGCAAATAGTGCCATGAACAAAGCCGAATGCAACTATTGCGTCACAGAACAGACAGGAGTTATTGGCCTTTGTAATCTTTGTTTAATACTTTAAGCAATATCTCCTTGGCCGAAGGTTAATGTGCGCAGTTATCACCAGGTGTTATCCTGGCTTTTCAGCTTACAAGAACCCAGTGTAAAGATCGCTAGGTGGATCGAGATATTGGCCCCGTTTAATTTCGCCAAACAGTATAGAGCAGGGTAGCAACAAGGCCATTGCAATGCCCTGTGAAGGTATTACTACCCTAAAGACTGCACGTGCAATGAGGTTGATACCAGCAAGCATATGAAGTGTGATCCCTGTCGTAAGTGCAGAAAGAGAGCGGAAAACATGCTTGCAAAGAACAGACTACCTACTTAAGAACAAGGTGATAAGGTCAAAGATGTAGTTCCCCGTACGAAAGTTAAGACAGTTACCCCAAGTACCAGCAGTCCACCCGAGCAGATAAGTTATAAAAGGGGAAGCAACCTGTTTGGATTTTGTTTGCCAGAAACAATGCAAATGTCACAAAAGAAGGACCCAGATTTATCACTAAGAGTCAAAGCGTTAGATGGAAGTAAAAAACCTACAAGTAACACCATGATAAAACAGAGCCCTGCCGCACACCATAACTGGATCCTTTGGGACGCATTAACCTTGAAGGATGGTACAATGTACAATATTTTCAGTAAGCAAGACGGGACAGATGAATACACTCAAATGATTGTACCAGTAGAACACATTAAAACAGTGATAAATTTAGGACACGATTCACCTATTGGCGGACACCATGGTATACTTAAAACTAAAGCCAAGATCCAGATGCATTACTATTGGTTCAATATGTTCGCTTATACATACAGCAATGCGACATCTGTGCAGCCGACCATACACAACAGAACCGCCTAGAGCTCCATTCGGTAGTCTGGCAGCAGGCACACCTTGGGACCCTTTAGCTGTTGATTATGTTGGACTTTTTCCGGTAACCCCACGTAACAACCGAACATGTGATGGAACTAACTTACAATTTCACAAAGTACGTTAAGGTCATAGCAGTGCAAAACCAGGCTGCCGAGGAATGCGCATTAAGGATCTTGAATGACATCATCGCCTGATGGGGTACGTACTCCATTAGCTATCCACAGCGACCAAGGTCCTGCATTTGAGTGTCAAGTGTTCAAGTCTCTGTGTTCCAGATGCAGCGCAAGAAACCCCAGAGGGAAAGGACATGCAAAATGGTTCATGAAAACTTTGGTGAGGATGATAACATCCTACCTGGTTAGCGAACAAGACCTGTGGGACCTATATCTCGGATTTCTAGCGGGGGCATATAGGTCAACATCAGATGAGTCCACCATAATGTCACCCAACCTCCTCACAATTGGCCGAGAAATCCGACTACACGCTGATCTTGTTTCTATTCACATTGATGAAACGGCATGTGATGGAGGAAATCTAGGGCAGTATGTGCTTAGTTCATGCAGTATTAATTGTTTTAACCATTTCTTGGGGGAAACGATCACTTGTGGAAGCAGCCACGACCAAATTTGATTGATCTACCTCTTCAACCATTATTTTGGGTTGTTTTTAGCGTATGAGTACAAAAAGGCCCAGGTTTTAGGTTGAGTATCTCAGTTTACACCAGAAATTTCGACAGACAACTACGCTCATTTGTTTCTTAGAGAGTATTAAGAAAAATTTACAAAGTACATTGTCGGCTGTTAAGCTTTGTTGGAAAAACATTTAATTAATTCTTTAAAGATAGACACTATAGTATTTTGAAGTCATTTTGATGAAATTTTACATTAAACATATAGTGTTGCTTCATTGAAGCACTGTTTGGTTTTGTCAATAGTCGCGGTCTACTGGTCCGCCATCTTCGTTGCACGTAAAAACTATGGAAAACCATTTTCGACTCACATAGATAGCTACAGTTTTCGTGAGTTACTTGAATGATTTCTTACTGTTACATTTGTGATACTGTAGTGTGTTCGCTATTAAATTTATTTAATTAATCATTATAATTATTTAACATCTATAATTAAGGAGTGTTTGTTGGGTGTAAATGAATATGTTTTTATCTGATATGTGTTTTAATTATGTGTTTATTTCTACTCGATAGTTTTGTATTAATTTTGCTTTAATTTCTTTTTAGTTTTATTGAAGGCCACATTGTAAATAAGAATATGTAATTTGTTACATAACTTAATGTGTAATACCTTTGTAAAATAGAGAAATTATTATTAGAATTATTTTATTATTATTATTATTATTATTATTATTATTATTATGATTTAGCAGAAATAGTCTTATTTCCTTGTTACTGAATTGTATAGCAGCTGAATCAGGTAAATTTCTGTTTGCCTTGTCTCTTAAGTCATTGATGGCTAGAGCTTCACCTGAAAATAACTTTCTGTCTATGCTTTTGATAATGTTTTTTAAAGTTTCTCTTTTTCTTGACGGGTTTGTGTTTTCTGTCTTGCAATTCTCATATTCATTAGCCCCAAATATTTATGCATGAAATTGCTGTGATAGTATAAATTTGCTCCAAAACAGAATGTTCGTCCTGCAGATCACATACTCTCGTATATACTTCATCTTGAAACAACATATTGGATTCCAAATATTTTTTTACTCTGTCACATTCTGAAGTTCTGTATACTTTCTGTATTTGCCTTTGCATTCTACTTTGGCACAAATAACACAAGATTTTGTTGCTGGATTATAATCAGTTTTACTGACAGGTTGTCTTGGTGTTGAAACTGATCTAGATTGTTTGACATTTACATAATGTATTGTTGTTTTGATCTGCCAAAGGAAAATCATAAGTTTCCCTAATCATTTTATTCAGCGATTTCTTATGAGTGAACATAATGCTTTATAACAAACATTTGACATATGATACACAAAATGATCAAAATAGTTCAGCATGGAAGAGCCGCCTTGGTTTCTTCTTTGGGTATGTTTCGTGCTGCATTTTTATCGGTTTCTCAAACTTCTTAAATTACATCCTGTAATAGGAATTACTTGTTGTTACTGACTTCAAAAGTACATCTCGTTTTAGTGTCTGCATACATTATTGTGACTTTATTATTGCTCATACCGTGAGAATCATACATATCTCTATTAAGAATGGGAACGAATACCGAAATCGATATTCGAATATTCGTATAGCAATATCGTATTAATCATATGTTTGGAACCAGTTGGTAACTTGCAGGACTTATCAACAATAGTTATTAGTAATTTATACCTGCTGTAAATGCTAAATGAATTTATGAAAATGTTATGTGTGTGTTTCTTATTAGAACTTTGAATCTCTCACAAGCATGTTTTGTGTAATTATTAGATGAAGCTAATTAATATCCCATTGGTAACTTTCAAGCTGCCCTTTCAAACATGTAGGATGTCATATACTGGGCCCGTGCAGATGTACATCCACTCTCCTAACTAATTGATCTCGCACCAGAAAATAATTAATTAGAAACAACTCTAGAAGCCATGACTAAATTGTATTCATTACTTGGTCGTACTATCACCATCAAACCTACAAAACTTTATAAATACAAATGTATCATATTAATGTGTTCACCATTAAAAACATCCAAAAACAGCAAGCAAGTATTAAGCTCTAATTCAGTTCCCTCAAACGAGCATAAATCATTTATAACCTATATTTTCGCTACCATGTGTCTTCCTAAAACCATTACCTATATACCATACTTTCATTATGGATTAATAAAAACAAAAAAACAAAAATAATATCAAACAGGGAATGCCACGTACCAAAAACGCACCTCCCAAAAGAGCCCTACAGCCCCAGAAGTGCACACCACCAACATACACACACGTTCAATCTTAGCCACACACACAGCACACCACCAAAATGCATCATTGCACAAAAATAACATAACTCAATAGGACAAAACGAACAATTAAAGTAACACAGTGGGGCAACGCTTTGAACGGTGAGTGGCAAAAATACAACTTGGATGCTTAAACTCGGTTTATGCTGCGACCCGGCCTATCTCTACCCCTACCATGTTCCAAAAGTCTTGGGACAGGGTAAATAAAATAACGGGCTAGGTGAACTCACATGCTCAAGACCAACGAAACGGCTCAAGTCCTCTAATACCCAAAATTCGTGTATAAATATACCAAAAAAGCAAACCTTGAGAACACAAACGTATAAACACAATCCCTGCATTAAGGCAGAGACAATAGAAACGACCCTTACAGGGCCGACGAAACAGGCCAGAGGACGAAATCAAAACGTTTCGTCCCAGTGGGATTTAAAAACTGCCCATCACAGTGTCCTCCCCCCCTTCCGTCAGACACAATCAAGGAAGCTAGCGTCCAACTGTAAACGGGTTGAACACCAAACATGCGCTGTGTCTCAAAACAGTAGGGTCGTAACCTCTTTTAACAAAACGTTTTATAATTTTAGCAAATACAGTTGGAAAATTGCCATGACCCAAAATCTTACGAAGTTTGTAAACCACATCCCCATAAAAATCGGGTTTTGAAATACCTTCTCGCAGAAGAGTCTTTAGATTACTATTGAATTTCAAAACCAAATCAGAATTACGGTAGAAAATTTAGCAAAATATTTACGCAATTTGTAATAACGGTAGCCCTGTTGAAGAAGTTTATTTGTAATATATTGATTACGTTCATTGAAATCCTCAACATGACTACACGCTCTGGCAAACCGAATTAACTGAGAAATGTATACCCCATAAGATGTAGCATGAGGTACATCCCCATCCAAATGGGGAATTTACAATATTAAAATTAAAATCTCCCTCTTGTCATAAATTTTGGTATGTATAATATTGTTATAAATAGAGAGATGTAAATCTAAAAATGAAGCACCAGTATCCAAATTGTTAGTTTTAATTAACTGGAGTTCCCGGGGATAAATAGTGTCCACCAATTGACCAAAAAACGGGTTATCCATATTAAGAATATCATCCAGATAGCGTGATGTATTATTAAAAGCAGTGATAATGTCTGCCTGCGTATCTGGAGAAAGACTCAACATAAAGTCTCTTTCATAACAATATAAAAACAAATCTGCGAAACACTTATTTCAAGGGATGAGGCCCGTCAGCCAACTGTCAAGTTTATTTCCGCAAACGCTACACATACATGTACATTCGTTCAATCTTAGCTACAACCAGTATATCAAAAATGCATTGATTGCCAAAAATAACATTAATCAATACCAGAAACGTAATTGGACTGTAAACATGCGCAATGGTTTGCATGATGAATATAGAAATTTGATGCCAAAGTCAGGTTAATGCTGTGAGCGGGCTACCCAACCCTACTCCGTCTTGGGAGGGGGGAGGGGGGGGTAGGAGAATCCATGCTCAAGACCAGCGAAGACCTCTCAAGTCCCCTGACATACCCAAAATGTTAATGCCGAAAATTAGGCGAACGTTCATAAACACATCCCCAATTAATGAGGAAATATGAAACGACTTACAGAACAAATCATGCGTAGTTCATGAAATAATCCTCGTTAAAACAGTATTTTACATGCTTCTAAATGTTAACGTCGACGGACATGAAACAATGACCGCTTTATATACATATTATAATCACTTGTTTTAACTATATAACTGTTCGTTGTAAGACATGAATTGCAAATAAAAATTTGTAATGCTCAGCACTTTGAAAATGAAAAATCCGGCTCTGAGGTTGTCTTTAACAATCTATCAGCAGATGATATCTGAAAACACAAAAGTAATTGTCATAACAGAACATATGGCATATAAAACCTTTTTGTAAAATTTGAGTGTAAACGATCTGGCGACGAAACCTCGAATGGCTCTTCAATACCCATTACACACTAAATCAACTACCATCACGTGATTCTTTTCCCGCCTGCTATGCACGAGTACATTCTTAAGGTAGCTCCAACCCGCTAATAAATTCATTTATGCTCTAATTCAGTTCCCTCAAACGAGCATAAATCATTTATAACCTATATTTTCGCTACCATGTGTCTTCCTAAAACCATTACCTATATACCATACTTTCATTATGGATTAATAAAAACAAAACACTTATTTCAAGGGATGAGGCCCGTCAGCCAACTGTCGAAACATAAAGAACGGGGAAAAAGTAAACAGTGTATACTGATTCATGTATAAATGCCTTGATAGGCAAAAGCCGTACATTAGGCGTATCATCTTTTGATTAAAGATTATATCAAAACAATTCAGCATGACAAACGGGGCCAAGTGCTCCTCTTTTCTCTAATTATTTTCTTTATCTCTTTCTTTCAAACTATAAATAACCCATCACATCAGTATTAAAGTTCAATATAATAACATGAGCGTGGCAAACGGGGCCACTTTCTCTTCACAAGGCAAACAGGGCCTCTTTTCTCTATTTTTTGTTTTTGGTCACTCTATTACAAACATATTAATAATATATATAATTAATTTCATAAATAAAATCAGGACTATCTGCTCATCTTTTCTCTCTTATACTATAAATAAAGCTCATAATATGGCAAACGGGGCCTTTTTCTCTCTAACACTATCAATAATGCTCATGAGGCAATCAAGGTCTCTTATGTCTCTTGTACTATCAATAATGTTCATGAAAAGGCAAACGGGGCCTCTTTCCTCTTATGCTATCAATAATACTTATGACAAGGCAAAAGATGCATCCTTTCTCTTGAAACTATCAATAATGCTCAGGACGAATCGCACAGTGCATCTTTTCTATCTTTTACTATCAATAATGCTCATAACAAGGCAAATGGGGCCTTTTCTCTGTCTTATACTATACGGAATGCTTATGAGGCAAACAGGGCCTCTTTATTCTCTTGTGCTATCATTAATGCCCATGACTAGGCAAGCAGGGCCTCTTTTCTCTGTTATACTATCAATAATGCAAACTGTCTCTTTTCTCTCATTTACTTACAATAATGCTCATGACAAGGCAAATAGGGCCTCCTTTCTCTTATATTATCAAAAATGCTCATGACAAGGCAGATGGGGCCTCTTCTCTCTCTTATACTATTAGGATTGCTTATGAGGCAAACAGGGCCTCTTAAGTCTCTTGTACTATCAATAATGCTCATGACGAGGCAAACTGGGCCTCTTTTCTCTCTTAAACTATCAATAATGCTCGTGACAAGGAAAATGGGGCCTCAACAGTAATGCTTATGAGGCAAACAGGGCCTCTTTAGTTTCTTGTGCTATCAATAATGCGTATGAGGCAAACAGGGCCTCTAGTTTCTTGTGCTATCAATAATACTTATGAAGCAAACAGGGCCTCTTTAGTCTCTTGTGCTAACAATAATGCTTATGAGGCAAACAGGGTCTCTTTAGTTTCTTGTGCTATCAATAATTCTTATCAGGCAAACGGGGCCTCTTTAGTTTTCGTGCTATCAATAATGCTTATGAGGCAAACAGGGCCTCTTTAGTCTCTTGTGCTATCAATAATGCTATCAGGCAAACAGGGCCTCTTTAGTCTCATGTGCTATCAATAATGCTTATCAGTCAAACAGGGCCTTATTGTCTCTTATACTATAAATAATGCTTATGACGAGGCAAATGGGGCATCCTTTCTCTGATACTATCACAAACGCGCATCAAAAGGCAAATGGGGCCTCTTTTCTTATACTATCAAGATTGATCATGAGGCAAACAGGGCCTCTTTAGTTTCTTGTATTAACAATAATGCTCGTGACAAGGAAAATGGGACCTCAACAGTAATGCTTATGAGGCAAACAGGGCCTCTTTAGTTTCTTGTGCTATCAATAATGCGTATGAGGCAAACAGGGCCTCTTTAGTTTCTTGTGCTATCAATAATACTTATGAGGCAAACAGGGCCTCTTTAGTCTCTTGTGCTAACAATAATGCTTATGAGGCAAACAGGGTCTCTTTAGTTTCTTGTGCTATCAATAATTCTTATCGGGCAAACGGGGCCTCTTTAGTTTTCGTGCTATCAATAATGCTTATGAGGCAAACAGGGCCTCTTTAGTCTCTTGTGCTATCATTAATGCTATCAGGCAAACAGGGCCTCTCTAGTCTCATGTGCTATCAATAATTCTTATCAGTCAAACAGGGCCTTATTGTCTCTTATACTATAAATAATGCTCATGACGAGGCAAATGGGGCATCCTTTCTCTGATACTATCACAAACGCGCATCAAAAGGCAAATGGGGCCTCTTTTCTTATACTATCAAGATTGATCATTAGGCAAACAAGGCCTCTTTAGTTTCTTGTGCTATCAATAATACTTATGAGGCAAACAGGGCCTCTTTAGTCTCTTGTGCTAACAATAATGCTTATGAGGCAAACAGGGTCTCTTTAGTTTCTTGTGCTATCAATAATTCTTATCGGGCAAACGGGGCCTCTTTAGTTTTCGTGCTATCAATAATGCTTATGAGGCAAACAGGGCCTCTTTAGTCTCTTGTGCTATCAATAATGCTATCAGGCAAACAGGGCCTCTTTAGTCTCATGTGCTATCAATAATTCTTATCAGTCAAACAGGGCCTTATTGTCTCTTATACTATAAATAATGCTCATGACGAGGCAAATGGGGCATCCTTTCTCTGATACTATCACAAACGCGCATCAAAAGGCAAATGGGGCCTCTTTTCTTAAACTATCAAGATTGATCATGAGGCAAACAGGGCCTCTTTAGTTTCTTGTATTAACAATAATGCTGATGACGAGGCAAACTGGGCCTCTTTTCTCTAATATACCATCAATAATGCTCATGATGAGGCAAGCAGTGCCTCTTTTCTCTCTTATACTATAAATAATCCGTCATTTCATAATTATAGCTCAATATTTATGATATTATAGCACATCTTTCATGTTCTACTTTTAAACAAAATGCTGATGATTCTCAGAATTATAGAGACGCCATTGTTTTGCAAGATATCAAACGAAAAGTTACTATGTAACTTTTACTGAAGCAGTACCGTTCCATACGCCTTAAGAATTATAAAACACAATTTGGCTATTTTTTAAGATGCATAATATAATCAGTGAAGCTGGAATGAGCTTGATATATGTAAACAAGTGTTAAACAAAAATGTAAACAGTTTCGCTGTATAAAGAAACAACTTCATTTGTCTTTCTACAATCCTACGATTTGTTGTAACTGCATTTTTTCTTTAGTACGCTTTTAACGCGACTCAAAAAATCACACAAATAAACGAAGGCGTAAAGTACATACACTTTATGTCTCTTATCACACAAGTTTTCGAACTTATGTCTTTGTTTTTAAAAGAAGGTTACACGTGCTTCTTGTTTTCTCAATATTTCTGACGAATCCTTTTCTCAAACCTAGTTCAGTGTTCTTGATCTGAATCTTTGAAAATTAAATACATTACCCAGTAATAAATAGATTCTATATTGACACGATTGTCATAAAAATCACACCACAAAGTGTTCTCACACGACACTTCGATCACTACGACTTAATCAACATTTACCTCTCATAATACTGGTATGGCCAAGGAAGTCCAGACTCCCCCCCCCTAGACGTTTCCTACCAAGACTTCCCCCCCCCAATTTTCAATTCACTCAAATTATAGTGATTTATTATGTATTTAAGGTTTAAATTATTTTTGAAACTGTCAATAATTGTTTAAGTGTTTTAGAAAATAACTTGTTACATTCTACACCCTATTTCCTAGTACAGTAACATCACACTAATTTTTTAATTATGACAGTTATTTTTCTGTTATTGTCTTACTGTGGTTTTTAAAGCAATTATTCATCAGAGGAGAAATAATTTTCATGTTACAAAATGGTTTTATAATACTAACTTGATACTTTTGTGTAAGATTTTACTGTTCTGTTCTGCAGACTTATTAAGAGAACTTAATACATGTAATATAACAGGACTTTATAAATATATAAAATACGCTATTTGTTCAGAAGATGAAATAAGAATTGTGCATCTTTTGTAAAACTAGAACAATATGCTATTATATAGAATGAAATATAATGGGAAACTTTTGTAGAAGCTAGATCTACATTTTCTTAAATATTTGATCTAAAAAAAAGTTTCTGCATGTGTTCATATACTATTAATTAAAAACATTTATTATTTATTGTTTGACTAAAGACACAATAGAGTTTAACAAGGAATGTTATATGCTTTAGACATGTTAGAAAATGTTTTTAACTGTATGAACAGCGAATAAATTTTAAAATTCTAGTTTTAAATTTTCAGTACATTAAAATGCCTACCTGTTTATTTATGAAAGGCTGTGATTTAATCAACACCTTTTGAATGGCAGTGATTGACACCTGTCATATCACATATGTGTTAATTGGATTATAAAATATAATCTAATTTACTATAAAGACAGCAACTTTCTTTTTAAAATAAGTGGTATTTGTTCTATTAAAAAATATGCTTTACATTTTAATCAATTTTAAAGCTGCTCGCTCTCAGTTACCGTTGAAAAAAATATTTTTCAAAAAAATTGACTTTCTTATTCATTAATATAAAACTAAAGGCTAGAATGAAAAAATATGCAAAAATCTAGGTAGGAATTTGCAGAAATCGATTGGAAAGGTCGGTTACACGGCACCGCTACGCTATATGTTCATATTGAAATTGCAACGCTTTTGAATTTGGTAGCGTATTTTTTTGAAATTTAGAGATAAACGTGACATGAGTTTATACTGGAGCCTTTTTATATGACCATGTATTCTAAAATACGTTATTTACATACAGTTTGAAGAACTTTATTTTTTTACCAAAATCTGAGAGCGAGCAGCTTTAAGCTTAATTTCATTTTATCCATACTTTTGAGACAGTGTCTACAAGTTGCATATTTCATATTTATTAATTTACTTAACATTAACATGTCAACACCAAAGACAAACATAAATCACATAGACACAACAAATTAAGTTATTTTTAATATATATTAAACTTGAAACAAAGATAGATAATCTAATTAAAGTAACAATGGGAATACGAAAGAAAGCATAATTATGTCATTTACAGTCAAATGTTTCAGAGAGGTTCTATCCTTATCCCATCAATAACATTTATTTTATTATATTAGTAAATTCAAAGTGATCCTGGGACTTAAAAGAGTACTTTTCCTTTGATTGTTTTAAGTCCAAGCCAACCCTGGGATATCTTCCTGGAACTTGCCATTCTCCTGACAGACGCAGGTTGCAGAGAGACAGATGCAGATACAAGGGAATCTTGGTACCAGACACTAGCTCTTTTACGAATAGAGTCCTTGCTTCTTTTACATGCCCGGTGTATAACACTGATACATGTGAGACTGCTTCTGGGTTTCTAACCACCTCATCTCTAGATGGATGGGAAACACTGAAATTCCCAGTCGGGATTCAAACCGGGGACTCCGGATTAGTAGTCAAGAGCGTTAACCACTCGACCACCACGCTTAACCCATATTTCATTCCTATTTGATGTACAAGCAAGTTTTCATATTCATTATGGCATATGAATGTGCACATTTGACAAAAATGTTACAGTGTGTAAAAAATGAGATAATGAACATTATAATTATTACATTTAAACAGGTTGTAAAAAGATTTTGCATCAAAATGAATTTTATTTTAATATGTTATCCCAAAAGCAAATTTTAAAAATGAACACCTTTGATTTTAATCAATGGACAACAAACCATAAAAGGTGTTAAAGCTCAATTATGGGACATCAATCAATTAATCATGGTTAAGTATCAAATGTTTGTAGCAACATTGTACTGAGGTGTAAAAGACAATTTCAGTGTAACTGATTGATAGTATGGTAACTGCCATTATTATTTATAATTTAAACAAAATTTTATAGACTTGCTTTTATGTGCATCATATGTGCTGAATTTGGACTTATATAATTATATGTTATTTTCAGACAAATTTTTCAATATAACGGTATGAAATTATTAATTTTTTATGTCTAAATTTTGAATATCATAATATAACACTTGTAGTACCACTCAATTTATCATCCTATTATTATCATCATTCCAATACATTTATATCTTTTAAGTTTTACACAAATGTAGTTTTAATGTACACACATTTCAATTTCATTAGGAAAAAAAAGTCTTACACACATGACAACACACATGGGTGCATCATACTATTTATATCAAAATAATCATTATGATACAAGTTACACTAATGTGTTCATTTGCTTTAACTTAGAAGAATATCTTTATAAAAATATTCATTCATTTATATTTTAGACATTTCTTTAATAATTATTTATTATTAATATTGAAATATATTGGGGGGAAGTCTTCATATTGCTAGACATTTCACCCCCATTTTTTTTTTGGGGGGGAGTCTTGGGAGGAAACGTCTTGGGAGGAACTGTCTTGGGGGGAATAGTCTGACAACCTGGACCAAGAACATTTTCATTTGATATATAAATAGTATCTGTTTCAACGTAACTATTCTCTTTTTTATCCCCCGCCGAAGGCGAAGGGGATATTAGAAATGGTCTTCGTCCGTCCGTCCGTCCGTCCCAATTTTGTCCGGAGCATAACTCCAAAAGTACTTGAGCGATTTTCTTCAAACTTCATACACTGACAGAGCACATTGGGAGGAAGTGCAGTGTGTAAGAACAATAACTCTACCTTGCCTACTTTTAGAGTTATTCCCCTTTATCAGATTTACTTTAAAAGTTTTGTGCAGAGCATAACTCCAAAAGTACTTGAGGGATTTACTTCAAACTTAATACACTGACATAGCACATTGGTAGAAAGTGCAGTGTGCAAGAACAATAACTCTACCTTGCCTACTTTTAGAGTTATTCCCCTTTATCAGATTTACTTTAAAAGTTTTGTCCAGAGCATAACTCCAAAAGTACTTGAGGGATTTACTTCACACTTAAAACACTGACATAGTACATTAGTAGGAAGTGCAGTGTGCAAAAACAATAACTCTACCTTGCCTACTTTTAGAGTTATTCCCCTTTATCAGGTTTACTTGTCCGAAGCATAACTCTAAAAGTACTTGAGGGATTTTCTTCAAACTTTATACACTGACAGAGCACATTTGTAGGAAGTACAGTGTGCAAGAACAATAACTCTACCTTGCCTACTTTTAGAGTTATTCCCCTTTATCAGATTTACTTTAAAAGTTTTGTCCGGAGCATAACTCCAAAAGTACTTGAGGGATTTACTTCAAACTTAATACACTGACATAGTACATTAGTAGGAAGTGCAGTGTGCAAAAACAATAACTCTACCTTGCCTACTTTTAGAGTTATTCCCCTTTATCAGATTTACTTGTCCGAAGCATAACTCCAAAAGTACTTGAGGGATTTTCTTCAAACTTGTTACACTGACAGAGCACATTGGGAGGAAGTGCAGTGTGTAAGAATAATAACTCTACCTTGCCTACTATTAGAGTTATTCCCCTTTATCAGATTTACTTTAAAAGTTTTGTCCAGAGCATAACTCCAAAAGTACTTGAGGGATTTACTTCAAACTTAATACACTGACATAGCACATTGGTAGGAAGTGCAGTGTGCAAGAACAACAACTCTACCTTGCCTACTTTTACAGTTATTCCCCTTTATCAGATTTACTTGTCCGAAGCATAACTCCAAAAGTACTTGAGGGATCTTCTTCAAACTTAATACATTGACATAGCACATTGGTAGGAAATGCAGTGTGCAAGAACAATAACTCTACCTTGCCTACTTTTAGTCAAATAGAAAAATATCATACCTATACTGATAATGAACATTAATATAATTTTGCAAACCTTCTCTTCATTGCCTTATTCTTTTTCCACTTACTTGAAAACTGTACTCAGCATGACCATAACTATACGGCTTTTTAAGGATTTCCTCTCACCAAGTAAAATGTACGAAAGTACAACCTTCAGGTAACTTCTTCCAGGCGGGGGGATTAACCATGTGTAACATGGCTCTTGTTGAAACTGAAAAAGCTGCAGCAAATATATAACGTCATTAAATTTTTAACAACGCATGTGTAAAACACAACATCCATTCCAATCCTGAAGTAACTGAAATCAAGCAAACTATACTTATCTCTTTTCCAAGCATTATTATCTGTGTACACGTGACAGAGAACCAAGGAAAACATGCATAACGCTAACAACTGCTCGAGAAACGGGATATATCGATATTCTTTTTGTCGATTTAACGTGACCACACGTTGCTGAAATCGCTCTAAATGTTGTAACCTGCAGATATAGTTAAACAAAACTTTCATTAAACTCTTACATATGGTGGCTGATTTGGTACACTTTTGTGCGTCGTGTTGTCGCACTGTCGTCTTGTCGTCCTGTCGCTAGCGAAGCACGCCAAACGGCGCGTTGTCGCACTGTCGTCTTGTCGTCCTGTCGCTAGCGAAGCACGCCAAACGGCGCGTTGTCGTGCGGCGTGTTGTATTATGGTGATAATGTGCCGAGCGACAAAGCGCCAAATAGCCAATCCTTCAATTTGAGCCGAGCGACAATGTGACATCGCGACAACACGCCGCACGACAACGCGCCGTTTGGCGTGCTTCGCTAGCGACAGGACGACAAGACGACAGTGCGACAACGCGCCGTTTGGCGTTTTGTCGTGTTGTCGCTGGCGACAACACGACGCACAAAAGTGTACCAAATCAGCCACCATACTTACATGAAACGTATATTACCAAAATTATGTTTATCGTAATGATACATAGTCAATTTCCGTGAAAATCATGCTGACATTGTACTTATTTTATTTGTTTACCTGTCCGTATATGTACACTTCGTCCCGATCATGAAAAAATCGTGAAATATAACTTGTACCTTTCTGTATCAAATATTGAATTATTGTATCCGATATTCAAAGTTAATCATTCAAAATGTAATTTATGCTGCGACTTTTCAGAATACATTCAGTCTTGTCGCAAACAGGTCTCGTGGAGAAATTTCATCCATAAGCTTTCCTTCCGTGAAATATACGTGTAAGCAAGTACACAACAAATTAAAGCAAAATCTGTAGCTATCTGATATTGTACTTATCTAATATACGCATGTCTTCAATTCTGCTCTGTATTTTGTCTGAAATGTTGACATCTTGACAATTTAATGCACCAAGCACATCCAATTTGAGTGTAAACGATCTGGCGACGAAACCTCGAATGGCTCTTCAATACCCATTACACACTAAATCAACTACCATCACGTGATTCTTTTCCCGCCTGCTATGCACGAGTACATTCTTAAGGTAGCTCCAACCCGCTAATAAATTCATTCATTTAAAGGGGGGCATTGATTGAAGCATAAATATAGCTCAATACTACTATTGTTTATTAAATGTCATCGGCAAACATTTTTTTCAATCTTTTTCTCAGCTATTAAAGCGACATTATGCGTATCTTACTGCACGTAGTGTATTTTAGTGACAGTTTTATAAAAGCCATTTTCCGTTGCTGTGCATTTGAATGTGCAAAACTAATGATAATACCGCATTAGTATTTGAAGTTGGTGCTTTAGAAATGAAAAAAATGGACAAATCAAATAACAGTTCCTTCCTTTGCAGTGATCTCCCTTGTTTGTTGTAGTTGTTGGTACAAAAGATTTCGGCAGTGGAAGGGAAGCAACTCCTGCATGCAGTTGTATTTTTCTTAAATTGACTCTCCCAGTCCAAATAGGAAAAGTAATATTTGGAAAGTTATTATTTCGTACTGGTAGCAGGAGGAGTTTTGTGTATTGAGTTAAAAGCTATTATTTCCTCTACCCTTTTTACACACACCTATTTCAGCTGGAATTTTTCTTGAAAAAAAAATGTGCATAATGTCACTTTAATTTATGCCTGCAGAGTGTGCACTTTAGTAGCCAGTACCACCTGGTAGCATGTGTACACGTAAGTATGTATCTCTGAAGGGTATTATTTTTCAGCAAGTATTGTCATATTGTAGCAATACAAACATTAAGTTTTACCATTTTTACCATTAAATATTTAATGTACTTTTTTAAAAAAAGCTTTATATCGCAATATGCTACCCAATGCCGATAAAGTTCCAAACAAAAGCAACTGAGTGGGGATGTTCGCATGAGAAATTAGCACGTGAATTGTTTGCAGAAGAAATGGCAGCCACACATCAGAATGCTAGTGTTGCAACTTGCGGTTTGTTTATATATGAAGAATACCCGTTTCGTGGTGCTTCACCTGATGCTATTTTCTCATGCGACTGTTGTGGCAAAGGCACGGTAGAAATTAAATGTCCATTTTGCCAAAGAGATAAGACATTAAATGAAGATGCCAGTGAAAAGAAATCAGACTCAGTTAGGTGTACGTGGAGTAGAGCTTGGATATTTTGTAGTATGGACTGAAAAGGACATGCATGTGGAAACCATCTTACTTGATGAAACCTTTCGGGCACATATGTGCTCAAAAGCTACAAAAGTTTTGAAGATTGCAATTCTGCCCGAACTTGTTGGTAAGTTTTTTACCCGACAGGATGCATGTGATATAACACACAGTTTGGATTAGGAAGGTCCAGTTAGAATATGGGTCATCTTGGGTCAACAAAACTAGGTCGCGGGTCATATTAATAAAAAAAACTTTTGTATGCCATAGAGGTTGCATTTTTCATTGGATTTTCATGAAACATGGTCAGTATGATTACCTTGATGAAATCTAGGTCGATGTTGAATATGGGTCGATGTTGAATATGGGTTATCTGGGGTCAAAAACTAGGTCATTTGGTCAAATCATAGAAAAACCTTGTGTATGCAAAAGAATTTGCATTTTTCGTTGGATTTTCATGAATCTTGGTCAGTATGATTGCCTTGATGTAATCTCGGTCGCGTTTGCACATGGGTCATCCCGGGTCAAAAAAGTAGGTTACGGCGTAAAATTGTAGAAAAACCATGTGTATGCAATAGAGGTTGCATTTTTCATTCTCTATCAGTATGATTGTCTTGATGAAATTTAGGTCAAGTATGAATATGGGTTATCTGTGGTCACCTGGTTAAAAACCTTGTGTATGTCATACATTTACAACCCAGTCATCATGTAAATTTGTCAAAAGATTTGCCTTGTCAAGGTCAAACAGAATGTTTGTGTTTATGATATATAGTTTAGAGTTGAAGTTTAGTCAAATACTGTCATAAGTCTCAGGTGAGCGATATAGGGCCCTCTTGTTTAACCGATAACACAGGTTTAAACTTAACGGCCGCCATTTTGACTAAGTTGTCTACCAATATGGCGGACAGGGTAACAGGTAAGTGCGTATCAGGAACGCTCTATAGAAGGTGCGAGACAACAACTTGTAGCAATGTTTGCAATCTAAGATCGTAATTTGCATATCTGACACTTGTTATCAAAACACCGATCGACCAAAAGTAGGCTTATTCACGTAACGATTAATTCAATTGAAAACGGGTCCGTATAAAACATGTATATATGACCTGAGGGGTTCACTACGATTGGTTAATTAATAAATAAATCTTGAATGAAACTGATGTTTTAAAAATAATAAAATATGCGAATATTCGAACACGAAATTTGCATTCGAATACTGAATAAGTTTCAGGCAGAGCAAACATCAATATCTTTAATGGCACTATTACAGGTTCATTCATTTACCGAGTAATTGTAAAAACATGTATGATCGAATTTCAGTTTTAATGAATGAATCGAGTATCATTTTATATATTTTACAAATTAAAGTTACATTATGCGCATCTTACTGCACAGAGTGCATTTTTGGTGACAGTTTTATAAAAGCAATTTTCGGTTGCTGTGCATTTAAATATGTTAAACTAATGATAATGCCGCAATAGTATTTGAAATTAGTGGTTTAGAAATAAAATATTTGGACAAACAAAATAATAGTTCCTTTCTTCGCAGTGATCTCCCTTGTGTTGGTGTAGTTGTTGGTAGAGATTTCGGCAGTGTGAGGGGAAGCAACTCCTGCATGCAGTTTTTTTTAAATTGACTCTCCCAGTCAAAATAGGAAAAGTAATATTTGGAAAGTTATTATTTCGTACTGGTAGCCGGAAGGGTTTGGTGTATTGGGTTAAAAGCTATTAGTTCCTGTACCCTTTTTCAACACACCTATTTCAGCTGGAGTTTTACTTGAAAAAAATGTGCATAATTCCACTTTAACTATGTAGTGGATAACGAAAATGTTTACCAGTAAAAGTTTAAATCCAGTTTCATGAAATACTGAGGTCTGTAAGAGTTTTGCTGAATCCAATATCTGCTGCAAATAAAGGTTGAGTATATAGACAAACACATAGTCCCTCTACTGCATCTGAAGAAAATATAATCAATGGTTTATCATTTTTGTTTTTGCATAATTGCAGCTGAAGTCCGTCTGCCACGACAACCAGTCTCTGCCTCCTCATACAAGTGTACATATTTGACTTGTAACCGCATTTGTCATAAATAACACTCTTTCTCCAACACAGGTTACGTTTCTGTTCTCATTTAGGCTTCCTGAACAGTTGCTGTTTTCGTGTGACTTCATTTACCATGTTCCACAGTTTCTGGCAATGGAGTTATCTATAGGAATGAGATTATGTCCTAACAATATGGTAATATGAGTTGTCTCCCTTGGACTGAATGGGATTTTACATAGGTCAGCTGCAGACTGTTTTACTTAAAATTTGAGATAAAATTCACTGAAAATGTTCTTGTAAAGGTGCTCTATGCCCAGTGGAGTCATGTTCCTAGAGTTTAGTATTATTTAAGACATATTTAACTGAAAAACAGACAAAAAATTGTAGAAATCACCTGTTTCTCCCTTATTTGATCATGAGTACCACAGTTATAATGGAAGTGATAAAATCAAATTCTGTAGCTTGTTATAATCTGCAAGGAAATTGTAGCAGTCTCACCTCTGAATGTCCTCAGTACTTTGTGATTTCAACTGTATGATAGATCCTTGAGACTTTTGAGAAGCTTCTGTGTAGGACCTGTCTTATCCGAGCCCATGTCTGACGGCAGTGCACCGGGCAGGATTGGGTCATCCTCCACCAGTGATTCTGCTTCTGATTGTATTAAAATACTGCAAAAATCTTTGAAGATGTACATTAAAAAATTTTGATGAAAACACACACTTTAGAAATTCATCTTCAATGACAGAAAGTCTAAGGTTTTTAGAACAGAAATAAGCACATTCATCTCTCTCACGCAAAACTTGATTTTAGATACTATGGCGGTGTTGTATCAGTTCTCACCAAATCTAAACTTCGCTATTTACATACGTATCATAATGCAGTGCTATTTTCTTCAACAAAAACATGCAGGGGGAAATACTCTTGCAACCCTCTTCCGATACAGATCAATTATATTTCAATATCGATTCATAATGGCTGCTCTCAATTAAAGGTATAATGTTAATGTATAGACTTCATACATGTGAAACATGTTAAATGTCTTCTATTTTTCATTACAACTAATATAAAAGCATTTGGACAAACGTTGAAATCGCTTGATAATTATGTTTTTTTTTTAAATATCATATTGGACATTTTGTTTTTTACCTGCCATCGCCACTTTTATTTAACCTGAAATTGTTTAAGTCACAAATTCAAACCTACTGACACCACGAAAACAGTTTGAGGAGTTGTGCAGAAACTTTTCCTATTTTTCTGTGTACCGTGTCAGCGGTGTTTTATTATAGTTAATTTTTCCCCCAAACATATAAAAAAAATGTTAAAATAATACAGTTGACCAATGGTTTATTTCATCAAATTTTCTAGTTGTGAGAAATAACTACTGTTCAAGCATGTACGGGACATGAATAAACAGTAAATGAAAGGAAGCACGGGACGAAAATCATGTGATATTAACAGGTGGTGTATATGTAGAGGTAAATGTTAAAGCAGAGGAAAACCAAAGGCACAATCGATAAATCAGGGTTTTCTAATCAGAAGAGTGTTTACGAGCCACATATGTCTCGTTTCAGATAATTTAGCGTTGATAGCTATTCAAAGATAAGATTCATTTGTAATACAAAATCGACAATATCAGAATACCATCCCGGCGACCATCTGTTTCGTGTTTTAAAATGATGTAGGACTTCTATAAATCTTATATTTAAAACTATCCACATAACATCTCGCAGCTCTGCAAACTAAAATATTGCTGAATGTTCCTCTTGTATGATTATGTACCTTGTAACCTGTGCATTTGATAAACTTCAATTAATGATTCTAGTTTTTATTGTTTTGTAAAAAATGAGCAAGAATTCCACTTGTATAGAATACCAATCCGAACCAAGGTTCACTATAAGTTTAATTCAAGATATATAAATATACAGAGTATGAATTTGATATTATAGTCAATATTTTGATGTCCAGTGCTGGCTTTGCCTATATAGGAGTACTATACCTATGTTTGCTATTAGAACGTATAGTTGATCTTGGGATCGTGGTCACCTACTTAGTAAATACTGATGTATCTAAGTCAGTCATTTTTATATTAAATACACCTGTATCATGCAGCCACCTACTTTATGGTTTTGATCCATCCCATAGCTGCCTGTTTAAGACAAGCTTGATTGCCTTTCCTAAACAAATCAATAGTACAATTACATGGCAGTTGTGCATTATATAGAACGCTACCATGCAGATCGAATTTACCTGTTTCGGAATAAATGGGGTTGTAATAAATGCAGTAGATAAACCATACATGATCCCGAAGTTCTACATGTAACGCTACTTTACAACAATATAATTTACATCGGTCATCATTTTTACAGTATGTAAATGTTAATCATTCACTTAAAGAGGTGGCTTCAAAGAATGCAACGGAAATCCTACTAACTGTTGTAGTTGTGCAAACCATGCAAAAAGGACCAGAAAGGCATGCTGTCTCTAATGGTCTATATATCCAATTAGATAGCCAGGAAACATATTGTTATGGCTTCAACTCAATGTTTGACTATATATTATTGATGGAAAATTGTTATATTTTGCATCTCGCTCTGTCTACAGTCTATAATTACTTTCAGCGATCAAAATTGACAATATACGCACATCATATAGTTATAATGTAATACAATGTATGATTCATGTACATGTATTTATAATGTCACAGATTTTCATTTTGTTGAAACGCAGTTTGATAAGCTCGAAAGAATGTGTATAGGAAAGATACTTTTGTTAATGTAACTAGAAGCTGAGAGTGAGGAGCATAGCTGGGTTTGATTACTGACCCAGAGGGGAACTGCCCGGCCGACGAAACATAAAGCGAATATAGCCGTACAGTTTTTAAAAGTGAGCTAGGAGTTGGATATTCCTTTACATGTCGCAAATACCCTACTGTGTTTGAATGCCATTCGTTCCCCAGCTGGCAAAAGACGTAAACAAAACTAGGTTCGAATAGGGAGCCTGTCTGAGTTAAGAGTAGAATATTCAACCTTATTATAGATAGTCTCCGACTTAGGTTTGAATAATCCGCCAGATTGATTTTGAGAAAATAACAAAGATTCATAATCAATACAACTGTATATTACGTATTGGAGGGGAGGTGGTGGTGGGGGGAGGGGTGGGGGGGGGGCGGAATTACTTAAAACCCAGTCAAATAACCACTTAAGTTCCATAACCAATACGGCAGTTAATTTCACATTCAACCATGTTTTCTTACATACACAACTCGCATAGGACACACGGAATTTGGACAACTTATGTCTCACTTCTTATCAGTGTATAGAATCGATACATGTGACCTTGGTTTTAAGGTCTCATCCAAAAGGCAGTTAATAATATCAGTGGACAGGAACTTGATATTCAATCACAAAACGTATATTTTGTATCGTGCGAAATGAATACCTCCCCTTTTTATGTAGAGGTTTTTCTCTTTTTCTATTTTTGTAATAGAATATCAAGTTTCAGTGGTTAGTGGTAAAGTGGGGGTAAAGTGGACTATGGATCCGCTCCGGACAGGGAAAAAGATCTTCAGCGCCCATGCCTTATGAAGCTTAGTGTAGCTGCATGTGAAGATAATAATTAATAATAATTGAATTTTTTCCAGTTCAAGCATGGCACATGTACAAGAAACTGAACATGTCAATTGTTTTAATGTTACTTTTGCAACTTTTTTGTGTAGTGACTTGTCTCCAGCAGGAGCCTACATTTTCATTTTTGAACAAAATGAATTTTTTTATATATTTTTTTCTTTTGCACACTACTTTAATTAGGACTTCAGTACATGTACTGGCAAACTTATAATTCATATTCTGTTAACAACTGTCAGGCCACTAGGCAGTAAACTTAGACACTTCACAGCCACAAACGGTAACGATCCGAACCGTCGTGTCTATTAGCCTATCTAGTTCCCATTTTCAGTCGTTACAGTGAATTGACTTGCACAATCAAAGGTTTAATGACAATTAAAGGGGGAGCGGTGGTGTAGAGGTTAAGGTGTCGGCCGCTCATCCCGGAGGTTGGAGTCACAATCGGACTTCATCATATGACCAGTACTGGTTTTTCCAGGAAGCGGACCCGAGAGTGACTCGATAAGCTACAAGCTTTCTTCACAATCGAACTAAAAGAAATTAGTATAAACTATAAACTAAAGAAAACCAGAATTGAATGTTGCGTCTGATTTGACAGCAGTACATTTTTCTCTAAATTTAGTAGGTTTCTGAAAACTGACTCATCAGTACCCGTTGCTGATTCAAAAGTATGCTCTCAGGATCGAAATGCATGGTAGGGCTTGTTTATGTACAAATTCAAATGTTAAAGCTCAAAATTATTTTCGTAAAATATATTCACTTGAATATATGTATGTATTCTCATTTGAATAGTTTCCAAAAGGTTATACATGTGTAATAGTTTACCTTTATGAATAATATCTACAAGTGTGCTATGAAAAATACAATGCAGACGGCAAAAGAAAAATGCAAAATCAACGAGTGCTCAAAGGTGAGCTATTGTGATCGCTTGGTGTCAGTTGTCTGCCTGGTCGTGTCTGTCTGTCTGTCTGTCTGTCTGTCCACACTTTACCTTGTGTATGCAATAGAGGCTGCATTTTTCACTGGATCTTCAGTTTCGTACCACCCCCACTTAATTTCAAAATCATTAGAGGTATGACTTTGAAACTTACCATAATTGTTTACCATCATATCCTCCATCTACAAACAAGAGGACATAACTCTTTCAAGGTTTTTGTCAGAATTATTGCCCTTTTTTGACTTAAAAAATTTAATGAGATATTGCTTTGAAACTTACCATACTGATTAATCATCATTGTCTCCACCAATAGACAAGAGTACATAACTCTGTAAAGGTTTGTGTCAGAATTATGCCCCTTTATGACTTAGAAAATACATTGAATATGGGTAAAATCCACTTATTGACTTAACCCTTTAAGATATTGCTTTGAAACTTTAATGATTGTTTACATCATTACCCCCATCTGTAGGCAAGAGAAGGTAACTCTATCAAGGATTTGTTTTAAAAATTAAGGCCCTTTATCGACTAAGAATCTGGGTTAAGTTTTTCGTACCAGTTCGCTTTTTACAAAACTGTTTGAGATATTACCTTGAAAGTTGGAATACTTGTGTACCATAATGATCCCCAAACATAGGCAGGAGAAGGTAATTCTGTCAAGGATTTTATTTGAATTATGGCCCTTTTCGACTTAGAAACTCAGTTAAAATTTTTATTCTTGTCCATTTGTTGACTTAACCATTTGAGATATTACTCTGAAAGTTGGAGTACTTCCATCATGACACGTATTTGTAAGCAAGAGAAGATAATTCTGTGAAAATGTTTCTTGTTTCTTAGAAATTCCTAGTTAAAGTCTTTTGTGCAACTGGCACTGTCATGCACATATAACCTTAACCACTTTGAAGTATTACTTGAAAATTTTGCTGTAGTATTCAGGGATATCAAACAATTAAGTTTGAAAACTCTTGACTTGATACTTCGCTAATTGAAGCCCTTGTTTAAACAGATCTTTGGGGTTTTTTACTGACAAAGTTTTGTTTTATTGGCAAGCACTGAAAAAAGTCGGGACATGGGTCATCTGGGGTCAAAAACAAGGTCAAGGGGTGAGATCATAGAAAAACCTTGAGTATATTATAGAGATTGCATTTTTCAGTGGACCTTCATGAAACTTGGTCAGTATGATTGCCTTGATAAAATCTGGGACGAATTCGAACATAGGTCATCTAAGGTCAAAAACTATGTCACGGGGTCAAATCATAGAAAAACCATGTGTATGAAATAGAGGTTGCATTTTGCATTGTATTTTCATGAAACCTGGTCAGGCCAGTGTTTTTTGATTTGTCGTTACTCGAACCCGCCGCCCCTATTTTTTCGTATTTTCAAAAAAAATAAAAAATATTTTTTTTTTTTTTTTCAAAATTTTAAAATCGCGAAATTAGAGGTCCGTTTATACAAGTGATAACGTCAAGAAGCTGCATTCGTCTAGTGAATTTTTTCAGACCGATTTGGGACCGAAATTCAGCCCCATTCCCTTCCTAGCATGATGTATATTTCCCCATTTTTGACAAAAAATCCCCTCAAAATGAATGCTGACAAAAGTTTCTGATTAAATTAATCAAATGCTTGCCAAAATTGTTATAAAATGTAAGTTTCCATCAATAAAAGACGTTTCATAATCATTCTTGCAATTATTTGATACCTTACAATTGAAATAGTCAGCCGAAAATCGCCGATTTTTCGTTTGTCATCTATTTTCGCGACCCCGTTTTTTTAAAATTTTACCAAAGAAAACAGTGTTCAGAAGACTCAAAAAAGATAAAATGATTTGTTTCTTTGTTTCAACAATAATGCCTGTTGTTAATGTTTTGTTACTGACACCAATATTTTTATCTGAAAATTTAGTCATTTTTGAGTGCGATTTTGGGCCAAAATTCAGCCCCATTCCCCTCCTAAAATAATATATTTTATCCCCAAATGTTTTACTAAATATTAACCTCAGAATAGTGACAAATTTTTTGACTTACCTAAAATGTGATAAATGTTTTTGATTAATTTAATCAAATGTTGGCCAAATGTTTTATAAAAATGCAACTTCCCATCAATCAAAAAGTTTCGAATCATTTATTGCAATCACTTGTATAATCCTTCATGAAAAGTCGCTGAAAAATGCTGATATTTCGTTTGTCACCTTCGCGACCCCGATTTTTGTTATTTTCTCATAGAAACTGGTGAAACAAATCAAAAAGACAATGTATACAATGTTTTCAATTGAAAATAGTAGTATTCATTTTATTCATGTGTGTTTTAAACCAGTGTCTGATGCTTTTGTTACTGACACCAGTATTTTTTATCTGAAAATTTATGTTAAATTTCTGTTTCTTCTCCATATAATTGGGAAAAGAATAATGTAATAAAAGTTAACAAAATTTCAATGGCTTTTGCTCGGGGAGGGTTGTCTTATGTCGGATTTAAGAAGAGAAGGGTAGATGAAAAAAGTTTGCCATCTATAAAAAAGTCTTTTTGTTTTTCCCTCATAGGAGCCTTTTACTTTTCAAACTTCGAGTAACAAGTAATAAAAATAATGGCCTCAGTATATTGTTTTGATCAAATCTAGTTAGTTTGGGTATTAGGTAAAAAGTTGGTACGAGTAAATTGTAAAAACCCATTTTGCTGGTTGCTTTTGTATTCTATCTTGAAGTTCATTTGTATTATCATAGTTTAATACAAAAAATATTTACATCAAAACAAACAACACACAAAAGCAAACACGAACCTCATATTCTTGTGCCAAAATTGACATGAATAAGATAAATAAAAAATAAATATGTATTATAATAATATGCAGTAAAGGGATTTTAAGGTGTTAGGTTTTGCCCTTTTTTTCTCACACACTGTCAGGAAGTACCGGGTGGATTGAGTAGCTGCGGAATCCTGACTATCAAAATAGCCATATATTTCATGCACCAAAATGTTGGGGAAAATTAGTATAGGCTTTCTGTAGTGACTGTTTTGTTAAGAAATGTTTTGTGCTTCTTACATCACATACTTTGAGTACCAATGGACATAATTTATGTAGAAAATTAACTTTAATTTTTTTTATTTCAAATATCATTTTTCAAAATTCCCGGGCGTACATTTTCCTGCGTGTTCAATCCACCAAAAAACATAGAAAAATATGTAAAAAAAACATGAAAAACTAAATTGTTCCATTTTTTTCTATGGTTATACATGTTTCTGTTACTTACATTTAATTGTTTTTTTTCAGAAACACGGAAAAATATTAAATGTTTTTGTAAAATGTAAAATCTTTTACGCTGCCAATATTCAACACTTTGTCAATATTTAGAACGGAAAAACACGGAATATTAGAACTTAGTTTCTTTTTTATGCGGAAAATGTGTACAGTAAATTTTGTAAAACACTAAGTCATTCTTTGACACGGACAAATACGGAATTTTTCAACTTAGAGTTTTATAGCCCTGAAGGAACTTAGGGCATGATACAGAAATCAACTTGTCGGTCCATCCAACCTCACTTCTTAGTCCAGAGCAGAACACCAAAAGTATAAAAAGGAATTACCTGAAAGACTTCATTACAATACTACAACATGATGAGTTTAATTAAGTGCAGTGTACAAGAACAGTAAGTATACCTTGCCTATTTTTTTAATAATACCCCTTTGTTACATTTTCTTGTCTAGAGCATAACAGTTTACTCTACTGAAGGAAATTTGTTCAAATTGCATACAATGAGAGAGAACATTAAGGAGAAAGGCAGTGTCCAAGAACCAAAACCCTGTATTGTAACAACTTACAGCTTATTTTAAGTTTCATACCAATATCATCAGCAAAAGAATTGTGGGAATTACTCAATGATCTTCAATCTAATGGTATATGCTTTTGAGAAATCATATATGTTTTCAAATAACACTTTACATTCCATAATACTTGTACATGTACATGTATTTGGGTACTTAAATACTCATGTACAAATACAAATGTATAGCATTCATTTTACAACAAATATGGAGCATTTTAAAAATATTTCCTTCATTATAGGAGAGATTTACAGGTAGAGGGATATTCTAAAAATAGATTCACTGATAAGCACTGACCACAGCAACCGTTACTAGTCGTACATTTTCCCTTGTACTACCTTATCACTGATAGTTAAAATAGTGTACATGATGAGAATGGATGTTTATAATAAAGCAAATAAAAATAAAAAATGCACTGCAAAACATTATTGTTATGCTGTTTGTAACAGTGACTCACTGAATATATATGAAAGGTGTATTTTATACCCTTTCCTACACCAAAAACCAAAGAAACATACAGATCCCATTCCTGCCAAGTATACCCCAACACATGTAAATATTATTTGAGATACTATAAAACATAAATTGAGCAGATTGTTTGCTTTTGTCTTTGGCATCTGTGTATCATATTGAAATATGAACTATGAACAGTTGATAGAAAATAGGCTCTAATTAACAGGTTAAGAATACATGTTTATATTTAAAATAATGAGAGTTTAACCAGTGTCAAATAGGATCCCCACCATCTAGGAACATCCACTACACATACATTTTTTGTTGTAATATTGTATAGTATATCAGAACACATGTATCCTGTTTTCATAGTAAAACAGACTGTAACCTTGGGAACCAGTCACTGATAACAAGAGGTCAAGTTTATCTCTAGGTTCATCCAGGGAATTTGCTCATGTTTTCAAAGATAAAATTATTAATGCAACACATGTTTACCCACTGGAGCCTTGAGGAAATATCAGGAAATATCTTTCTGCGTGCTTTCTGATTCGTGGATTCAAAGCAGACATCTTTTTGAAAGTATTTTCTACTGCTTAATAAGCAAAAAATGTTTAATTAGTGTGCTGGTTTTGATTTCTGTCTCAATCATGTCAATGCCTAACTTTGTTGAAGCAATATCCACTGATCACACCAGACCACTGCTGCATGATTTAAGAAGCACAAAATCATCATAATACACAAAACAACAATTTAATATTTGACTTTATACACAGTACATGCCAAGGGTCATTTTAATTGTCCTTTTGTATTGTAACCCAGCTTTAAAAGTCTTAGCAGATCAATGATCTTTTGATTAATCATCTATCTAGCCACTTCTCCTGGACAAGATCTGTAATAGAACCGAAATACATAAAACATGCATCAAATAACTACCTTGGAAAACAGTAGGGTTGTCTTCAAGACTGCCATATATATTTTTACTGAAATAAAAAAGTATTTCAAAAGTGTTTCACATTTTGGTTTATAAATGAATATAAATCTATTTCCCTTTGAGCAACAAATGGTATTATCAAAATTGAATAACAGGTAAAGTGAATTTAGAAAATTAGCCAGATATTCATTCTTAGACTGCACTTATAATTGTTTAAAACATGCACTGTGATGATTTTGTACATGTATCAACTTACCTAAGTAAACTTTTCATATATATCATATCCCCCTGTACATTCTGCTGCATTCTGAAATTCAGAAACAAGTTTCATAAAGTGTTTTTTTTAATATTACAGTGCATTTGACTTGTCTATGTAGTCCATTTATTGTCGAATGAAGGAATTTTTAAAAATGAATGATATTCCATTTACACTTTATAGACTGTCAAAATCATAAATGGTACATTGTAATAAAAGTACTGCATTTACTATAGAGCTGCATATTAAGTTGCTAGCCATTTACTTGGTTGCAATTACTGTGTTCTGTACTAATCATCTTCTGATTACATGTATCAGGAACCGTATATAACATATATAGTATTCCTGCATGTATCTAGGTTAATTGTTAAAGTCCCAATTTGGGTATATCTCTCTGACTCAGACTTGAACATTTTCAGTTTTAATAAATTAATTTGAAAATTTATAACTTCAGTGATCTTTTTATCCAGATCGACTAAAAGCAGCTGTTAAAACTCAACAAGTTCTGCTTTTACAACTATACTTCTTTCCAAATCTGTCTGATTTTTAATACCTTTGCATAAATTTGCTCCTCATTAAATCCTTTTGTGTTTTGCTAAACAGTCCATCAAATTCTGTCTATAAAATTTCCACTAACATTATTGTCATAGGAGTTCTGTTTTCTAAAACAAAAGACATTGACTTATCACCAGAATATTCTTTCTGGTGTACATATATCATTTGTTCCCTCATCCTTCACATTATCAGTTACTGTATCATTTCTGGACATCTAGAAAATTGAGCTAGATTTTAATTTTTTAAATTGCATTGACGTAACGTAATGACAGAACTTTACTGGTGAAAACACGGAAAAAACATGGAAATTGTTAAAATATTAATTATTTTTACATGTAAAAACACAGAATTTATGCGGAAATAACTTTTCTGTACTAGTACAATGTATGTTTCCGTGTTTTTTCTATGGAGAAACATACAAAACGTTTCGTGTTTTTACATGTTTATCGTGAAAAACTAATGAATATATTTTCCGTGTTTTTACATGTTAAAACATGGAAAGTGTTCCAATATTCCGTGTGCTCACAATTTACATGTTTTTCCATATAAAAAAACTTGTAAGAACACGGAAAACGTTCCAATACTCCGTGTTCTCACAATTTTACACGTTTTCCGTGTTAAAACATGGAAAACTTTCCAATACTCCATGTTTTCACAATTTTCGATGTTTTCTTATTTTTCCATGTTTTTCTATGGTTTTGCTAAATTCCGTGTTTTTTCTTCGTTCCAATCTTCCGTGTTTTATTTACATGTTTTTAAATGTTTTTTTGCATAAAACATGGACAATCTACGCCCGGGTTGATTACTAGCATGTGCGGAATAAACTACAATCTTGGAACGAAGATAAATGAAAAACATAAATGACTGTTCATTGCAAAATACCAGCAGTTCAGTTGTTTTTTGACAGTTCTACTTTCACTTTCATTTTGAGTTTACTGCTCTATCCAAATCAACTGCTACACGTACTGGCTGGTCTATAGTGTATCTATCGGTAGCCTATTTAATCTGGCGTTTCAGTGTGACCCTTTTCTCAGATCTAATTTCTTATAACTGTCACACCTTTACGTGAAGCGGACAACTCTAAAATGTCAGCTTGTAAAAGCGGTTTGCCTTTGAAGTGGAAATAGTGAGATTAATATATCGGCTACGTTGCTTATTTCTCATTTTCATGCAGAATAGGGTCACCAAAACAGAAAGTGTTCACGACAAGAATATACAGTATTTCCATAAATAAGGTTTAATATAATATTACAACAGTTAGTTCAATATTACAGGGTACATATTTATACTTACGATTTTATTGAGAATATGCTATGTTTCCGTATATGAAAGGTGATTACGTGATCAAAACAGTATGGATCCGTATAAAATATAGTTTTACAGTGTTTTTATGTTACAGACAATTATTGTGTTCAATATTCATTTTTGACACAATATTATTTTTTGAACACTTTTGCAAAAATTGAAGCATACCTGTTGTGTAGGGCTGTCTTCAAACATAATACAACTTGTAATGTTGGCGGCTGGAACATTGCACGACAGTTAAACTGTCATAGGAATACAATTTCACGTCTTCGATTTCGACAACCTGGAGACATTTCTGACAGACCCAGGTCAGGTAAAACTTTGTAGTGGTATAATAAATGACGTCATCAGACGTTTTTTCAGGTCAATGCAATCTTGTTTATTGGTAGATATACGTCGAAGAGATGGTCACACTAGATATTAGATAGTTTTAGGAGAAAAGCGCTGTGTTAAATCTATGCTACAGTTTTCTGGTTACTTCCTTTGTAATCTTAATCTGCGAGTTTTAAATTTGATGTTTACTTTATAAATCATTGATAAAATTCACGTTTTTCTGCAAAACACGTGAGAGCATTAACGCCATCATATGGACAATAAATTAATCTTTAATTTGATACTAAATATGCGCATGTATAAACCATAGCGTACATAGTGAACACTTTCTTACACGAGAAAGAGTCATGCACACTTTCTGTTTTTTACTTTAATCATATTTTATTGCATATATTAATTTAAACATACATACATCAAGCACACAAAGCATACTTAACGATATACAAACGGGTCGGGCCAAAAGTTTTAACAACATTATCGAGGGTCCTCCCCAGTTAAGGCAGATTGTTTTGCTTAAAGTAATTTCTCAATGATTAATGTGTGATTGATTACATTCATTAGTAGTAGTATTTATATGATATTTATAAGAAAAGGAAATAAAGATAATTACTAAACAAGAGGGCCAAGATGGCCCTATATCGCTCACCTTGGTACAAGTCCACTTGCCTGGTGGAAGATCACTAGATAATGTTATTTACCAAATAAGTTTTCCTATATACGCCTTTGCAAAACAAATGACCCCCCCCCCGGGCAAGGTCAGTTTTGACCCAAGGGGCATAATTTGAACAAACTTTGAAGAGGTCTACTAGGCAATGCTACATGCCAAATATCTAAGCTCTAGGCCTTGTGGTTTCAGAGAAAAAGAATTTTAAAGTTTTCCCTATATAAGCCTATGTAAAACTAAGTGACCCCCGGTGCGGGGTCAATTTTGACCCGGGGGTCATAATTTGAACAATCTTGGTAGAGGTCCACTAGCCAATGCTACATGCCAAATATCTAAGCTCTAGGCCTTGTGGTTTCAAAGAAGAAGATTTTAAAAGTTTTTACTATATAAGCCTATGAAAAACTAAGTGACCCCCGGTGCGGGGTCAATTTTGATCCGAGGGTCATAATTTGAACAATCTTCGAAGAGGTTCACTAGCCAATGCTACATGCCAAATATCTAAGCTCTAGGCCTTGTGGTTTCAGAGAAGAAGATTTTTAAAGTTTTTCCTACATAAGCCTATGTAAAACTAAGTGACCCCTGTGCGGGGTCAATTTTGATCCGGGGCTCATAATTTGAACAATCTTGGTAGAGGTCCACTAGCCAATGCTACATGCCAAATATCTTAGCTCTAGGCCTTTTGGTTTCATAGAAGAAGATTTTTAAAGTTTTTTCCTATATATTCCTATGCAAAACTAAGTGACCCCCGGTGCGGGGTCAATTTTGACCCTGGGGTCATAATTTGAACAATCTTGGTAGAGGTTCACTAGACAATGCTACATGCCAAATATCTTAGCTCTAGGCCTTGTGGTTTCAGAGAAGAAGATTTTTAAAGTTTTTCCTATTTGTTGCCATGGCAACCAGACTTCTGAATGGAATGGAATTCTTTGAACAACTTTGATAGAGCTTCATGCAAGGAACATCCCTGCAAAGTCTCATCAACATTGGCCCAGTGGTTTCAGAGGAGATGTCGTTTGAAGGAAATGGTGGACGGACGGACGGACGTACGACGTACGACGGACGGAATGCGATCCTAATAGCTCACTCTGGCACTTTGTGCCAGGTGAGCTAAAAATACAGAGAAAAAAAAATAAACAAGACAAATATCATTCCGACCACCACCGCCATCCCGCGTTCAGATGTTTACCATATTTGTCAGCAAAGACTCGCGTAAACGATGAATTTGTCAGTAATAAATTTGTACTCTAAATATACTTAAACGTATATATGGTATGCAAGTGCTTTTGTAAAACTATAAACCCCCTTAAAATACTACGGAAAGAGTACGAAGGCTTTTAGTTTCTTTGATTTAGTTATGGACTTCTGGAATTATTTTTCCATTCTGAGGTTCCGATAAAATTTCTATACCAAAAAGTAATTTTTACACTTATAGGGTGATATGCTCGCGTGTTTGATAAAAGCTTTCGTCTTGTGGCACTGAAAGTCCGTAATTGTGGGCGGAGTTTAAGTGCTTTCTATTTAGAGCGAACTCTTAATGAATTAAGTGATTTCAGTAGGTAGTTTTAATAAAAAAGAAAGACGTTTATTTGAAAATCTGAGCGATTTGATTGGTGGTCAAATGGGGTTAAACACTAATCAGGTTTTGTAAGAAGGCTTTTACCGTGCATTGTTCTGTCGATTAGAACACGCTTCGCAAAGTGACCTACTTTCGGCTATTCCGATTTACCCCCTCGTATTTAAAACCGCAATGAAAATGAAAATTATCAATGAAAATCACGTGATGTAAACACCGTAGTAGTAGTAGTAGTAGTAGTAGTAGTAGTAAAATACGTCGTCTGCATTGGTGTAGTAGAAAATGGATTCTGTGATCAAAGCGCTATAGTCCTTTTATGATAACTTGAAAGTTGCGTCACATGATGTTTACGTTTGCTGGTATTATGAAAACACCAAAACAGGTAAGACAGCTTTTTGTCAATACAATAAGTATTTGTTTTTCACATAGTTAATATAAAACTAGTCATTGGCTTAGTGGTAACGGCAGTGAAATTGCATTATTTTATGACAAGGTCGTTGGTTCGAATCCCAGAATGTTAGGGTTTCTTTTTTTGTCTTTTTTTTCTAAATCCCGTTAAAATTCTTTGATATTCAAGAGTCAACCCATTTCATGGAAATATTAACATCTGTTCTCGTGAAGTTCCAAATAGGAATGCGAGCAATGCATTAAAATTAATTCATACATTTGTATAGGGTATGAACTATCTACATACAAAATCTGGCAAAACGAGTTCTGTATTGACGAAAGGTTACATATTAGACATGATATAAATGCAAAATAAAGTATCCAAAATTAGAAGAAAAGAAAACAAAAAGATTCATGAAAAATTAAATTCACTTGGATTCGAACCTGAACCGTCAAAACTACGATCAAATTGTCTACGCACTAACCAATTGAGCTATTCAGGCAATTATTATTTTTCCGCTATTTGTTAACTATTTATGTGATATTCTCCATTACAAGTACACAGATAACCGTTATACCTGATTTACCTGTCAAGTTGAACCTAATCCTATGACGCGCTATCAAGTTATCATATGAGGACTATAGTAATTTTCCTCTTGTAGGGGCAATATGCAGGACACGCCGTGAAAGTGTAGAGTGGCGAGTTACTAAACATGTTTTTGATGGTTTAGTGATGAAATGTGGGCTTGAATGTATTCTGTCAAACAGAAAAACCTCAAGGTTTCTGCATGAAATAACTGAGAGTTCCACCAGCACCTACCAGGAAGTGAATGACTATTTGTTACAGCTAACAGGATTGAGTACTTATGAAATGAACAGTTTTTTTGATGCTGATGTTAGTTTTGAGGAAATTCATGCACAGGAGCCACCAAAAAAAAAAGATTTAAAGATGTGTCAACTTAACTGGTGCAAAATCTCAAAGCACAAACAACTGAACAAACAACTAACCATCAAACGAAGTGGGCAGTAAAACTTCTAAAAGGTAGTTCTTTTATATACAGTAGAGTATGCATCAAAGTGAAACTTTTGAAGATCACAAAAATGAGCTTTTCAGTACTGCACATGAACAGACCTACGGTAATCAAACCGAGTCGGCAATTTTCACTGTTTGTCCTTGTTTTCGGTGCTTCCCATACCCAATCTCACAGGTTTATTTAAGGCAGCCCTGACTGTTTTTAATCACAGGGGATTAAATCATACTCCACCCACTTTCTATAACCTAGGGATATATTATAGGTAATACAAGGTGGGTGGGGTATGATTCCGTCAACTGTGTTTTTAAATTCATAAAAGAAAAACAAAATTGTTTATATTTATATTTTTGTCCAGCTTACAACTTTTTGTTATAGTAAAATACTCTCCACTGGGACTTGAACCCAGACCTCTTCATACATGGTAAGAAGCATTCTAACATTGAACTATGGAGAGGTAAGCTAAAGTTGTAAAACTGGAAAATTTTCATTTGAAGCACGCATAACCAAAATCTATTTTCCAATTATAATTATTGAAAAATAATATGTTCCTTTAAAACTAGTGTTATACCCGGGGTTCTGGAGATATCCCTATTATCTACAGACGAGTAAGACTACATTACAGGTTCAATATGTCCATTTATTCTGTGCATAATAATATATGAATAGTACTTTTATTACGAAATAAGCCATTTATGGCCCATGATCATAGCAGCAATACATAGATTTCACAATAATAATATGTTGTTGCAATATAAAACATTCACAGAAAAAATAACACAGAGTTGGTACACAATTACTCATTGCAATATTTTGCGAAAGTACCATAATTATGGCACTACTGTTGTCAATAAAACATATAAATACACTTCTTGCAAATAAAAAATGTACATAATATGTGCCATTGTTAATCAAATGGCTGTTACATTATTACTGAAACTATATTATGAAGTTGTAGTATTATGCCGTATGGTATGTATTATGGGATGTAAATATTTGGTGTGGGAGAGACTAGTAAAAATCAAAAAACAAAAAAAACAACAACAACAAAAACACAAAATTCTATATATTCATGAAAAACCTACGACGTTCAAAGGCTTTATATGCAAATACGGCTAATTTACTTAGTACATTTTTATTACCTGATGACATTATGTCAATAAACTTCAAATAGTTTGGACGGTTTCAAAAATATGGTTTTATATAGCTCTTTCTAATATCTGTATACAATAGACATTCAGTTACGAAGTGATATTCGTCTTCTAGTTTCTTACAGATTTTACATATAATACACTGGCAACTATGACTGTGACAACTGTCACGCCTCGTACAAGAAAGGCTCTGAAATTGTAAATACAACATACTTTACTTAATCTATCTTTATAAATAATGCATAAATAATGCATTTTACAACTTCTATAATAAAAGAGTCCTTTTCTCTTTGGCTCGGCAAATCCTTTATATCACTTTATATCACTTCATAAGAGTCTGATCTCTCTACAGTATAGTCACAAGAACACGTGACATAGCACTAATATACAGTTTGTCTTTTCCATAGAAACTTTGCCAAATATAACACAGTGGTCTCCTTGAATTATAGTTATAAATTAAATAACACAATGAAACACAATTTATAAAAATACATACAAATCTGGGTTTTACCAAAAATACTTCTATACAATACATAGATATTTACTCACCAGATTTATGAAATCTGTAAACCATACATGTATGTAGCTCTATCACACACACTGACTTTCTGTCACTTATCCATGCTGGTGTTGGTGCTGGTTACTGTTGACAACAAAGGTTATGGTTAATACATGCATATTAAATGTTCAGAAACCGATAACCAGAAGATAAAGTTTTGCTCATTCGAGACTGCCATCTTTTAACTTGACAAAAAAATGTAAAACGCGTAAACTTATAAAATTTCCACAAACCGAAAGTACAAAAGAATAACTCAACGAAAGAATTACACCAAGCTAGAACAAGCTATTTACCTTAAAACATCTGAAACCATCTGAGGACTCTCAAATTTGGCCAAAGACCAAAAGGACCTTTCCTTCCCAAGAACTGTGTGAGACTGCGCATGAAACCTTTTCGCGCTCTTGTTTAAAATCAGCTCACCCAGATCACATCTCGTGCGAACGAGATAACACAAAACACATCAACCGTAAAAACAAGTAGAAGAGGCCTCAAGTGGGGATAAACAGAAAGAGGTTCCAAATGGGATAATATATTAAAACAGTTAAATATCAACCCTGTAACACTAGATTATCACAAAATTTTGTCTGAAATAACTTGAAAATGAAGCTTGACAAAATGGAAATTAAAATATGAATTATTGAAGAAAAAAAGTAGTTTACATAGAGGATAATTGTTGGTTTCGGTGTAAGATCACGTTATAATTTTACCGAGTGGGCACCAAAAGTGATATTTTAAAGTGAAAATTACAACTTTTGGTGTTCACAAGTGACATTAATGTGATTTAACACTGATAACACAATAAAATATTGAAAATCGCGGGAAACGTCATTAGAAAATATAGCGCAAATGACGTCATTTTAACAACGTCATCGTCACATAGTTTCCAGCATTAATTACGCTCGGTATACTTTTTGACGCCAATCTGGGTTTAAGATTGCAAAAACAGTGAAAAATAAAAATGGTAAAACACTGTTTCAAAAGTGTGGATTATCACTTTTATTTCACTGAGAAAACTGTATAATTCACTGGAAAACATAAAATAAAGTATGTTCCATGTACGTTCTGAAGTGTCACTGAACACCTTTAAAATTTTATCAACAAAGAATTGAAATGTCACAAAATTTAATAATAAAACTATAATTTTCACTTTTCAGACTGGATGGTGGAAACAGGCTTAGGGCATAGTGACTTTGAATGGCTGCCAACAGATGAACTTGACAGTGTGCTGGGGCGTTTTTATGCAGCCTTGCAAACCAAAGACGGTCAGGAGTACTCGAAGTCAGCTCTTGTAGGAATTCGGGCCGGGATAAACAGACAACTTACCTCCCCAAGCGTAGGTCGCATTATTAACATTATGAAAGATCGGGAGTTTATGGCCTCAAATCAAGTTCTGACTGTATTGTAAAGTCCCTCAAAAGGGAGGGCAAGGATTTAAGTACTCACAAGGAACCGTTAGAGGATGATGACAGAAAACTATATGCATCTGGTGTCTTTCATGAGAGTAAACCAGAAACTTTACAGAATAAGGTACTGTTTGACATTATCAGCCAGTTTAGCCGTAGAGGTAGAGAGGGCCTTAGAAATCTAAAGAAATCTTCGTTCGTTGTAAAATATGATGCAAAGGGCCGTAAATTCATTCAAATGGCACACAACGAGGCTGACAAGACCCATCATGGAATTGATTCCAAAGAAAATGTTAAAGCCCCAAGAATGTACGAAAGCAATGATGAGTTCTGCCCTGTTCGGTCCTTTGAGAAATACAGCAAGAAACTTAGTCCAAAGCTTGATGAGTTTTTCCAAAGACCTCTAATGAAAGTTACTGAAAATGATGAAACATGGTATGCTGCAAGGCCTGTTGGAATAAACACACTTTGTACCTTCATGTCTACACTGTCAAAAGAAGCAGGTTTGAGCAAACGCTATACAAATCATTGTATACGTGCCTACATTTCAACAAAACTGTTCACAGCGGGCTTCAGCAACAGGGCAATTATGTCTGTGACGGGACACAGGAATGAAAAGAGTCTTACCTCTTATATCAAGCCATCTGAAGATGAGCGCCAGGCTGTCAGCCGTGCGTTGTTTCCAAGCACAAGCATTGTTGATGTTATAAATCCTGAAAAGGGCAGCCCACCAGAAACAACTATTTCCACTATCCCTTCAGCCACTGGAAATTCAACTTATAGTCAAGCCTTATCACAGCACACAGTAGATGTCAGTGTTCTCCAGAACAGAGCTAATTTGAACATGTTTACTGGAAATGTAAGCAACAGCTCCATCCAAATCAATATGTATTCCAAATAAAATCCATATACAGATATACACTGATTGAACTAACTTCTAGTATCTAGATAGCTAATTGTTGACAATGAACATTGTGTCTGTGAGTGACTCCCTCATAACCACGTTATGGAACATCATCAATCTTGGCAAGAAACATCCTTGTATAAAGTTCTTTTAATTGTTTTCAACGTGTTCAAGTTGACTGACCAACATGGCTACCAGAACTAAAAAGAGAAACATCCACTGGACCCAGATTATAACCAAATTATAAAGCGTTACAAACGCTTTTGAAATTCCAATACAAATATATAGTATAGCGGTGCCGTAAAAACCAAACTCGCCAACATTTTCCCAAATTGCTACATAGATTTTTACATAATTATGTTGTTGATTCTAGCCATAGATTTAACATTTTATGCTTTATTAAATTATTTTGGAGACACTGTGAACTAGCAGCGGTATGGATAAGATAAATATCATTAGTTACTGTAGATATGTTAGACAGACAGAAGCCGGACACCGAACGATGGACAGTTAGCATTTTTATAGCTCATCCTGAGCATATGAGCTAAACAAAGTTTGTTTTTAAAATAATTAAAGTAACCGGCCACTCAAAACGGAGGGTCATAATGGTCCTATATCATAGCTAAGGAAGTCACTGGTTGCAAGGTAAAGCCACTGGTCGCTAAAAGTCACCAGCTGCCAGGTGACCGTCAGTGGTTGTTTAGTAAATCACCGGTCCGTAGAGGAAGTCATTTATTGCCAACGAACTATATTGTTGCTAGTTGCTAATGACGACAATGGTTACTATGGAAGTAACGGGCGGGAAGATGATGCTTTAGATTGCTAAGAAATCATTAGTAGCAAGGGGAATTCACCGGTTGCTTTGGGACTAAATTGTTGCCAATGATGTAAATTATTGCTAAAGAAGTCGCTTGTTCATATAGGAAGTCACTGGTTGCTAAAGAAATAACTGTTTAATAAAGGAAGTCATTGGTTGTTAAGAAAATCATCGGTTGCTAAGGAAGTCATTGACTGCTAGGGAAGTTAGATGATGCTATTGAATTCGCTGCTCACTAGTCCAAAGTGTCGGTTGCTAGTAGGTCACTAGTTGCTAAAGAAGTCAGTCGTTACTATAGGAATTCCTTACATGCTAGTTTTTTTCTATAGCTCTGTATACAGACAAGGGATCCCAGGACGTTGTCAATTTTGACTCATTGATTCTAACAAACTCGGTAATAGTCCACTAGACAATGCTACATACTAAACAAAGCTCTAGGACATGAGGTTGTGCAGTAAAAGACTTTTTAATACTTCCCTATGAAAGTCTACACCCGGGCGGGGCCAATATTGATCCCAGTGACAAACTTTTAGCAAACTTGATAAACGTCTACTGGACAATGCTTTATAACTTGCACAGATATATCTACAAACTTAAAATGTTCCTGTAGTCACTGAATAAAATAGTAGAACAGATTACTATCTAAATACGAAGTCATGATCTCATTATCTTTACTTTTAAATAGGTGGTGACTTTAATGAATTATTATTGTAGACGTTCAATAAAATTTTATGTTTGAAACTAGCATGCTCCGGTCAGACGCGCGGCTAAGATAAAACAAGAGGGCCAAGATGGCCCTATATCGCTCACCTTGGTACAAGTCCACTTGCCTGGTGGAAGATCACTAGATAATGTTATATACCTTGAAGAGGTCTACTAGGCAATGCTACATGCTAAATATCTAAGCTCTAGGCCTTGTGGTTTCAGAGAAAAAGATTTTTAAAGTTTTCCCTATATAAGCCTATGTAAAACTAAGTGATCCCCGGTGCGGGGTCAGTTTTGACCCGGGGGTCATAATTTGAACAATCTTGGTAGAGGTCTACTAGCCAATGCTAAATGCCAAATATCTAAGCTTTAGGCCTTGTGGTTTCAAAGAAGAAGATTTTTAAAGTTTATCCTATATATTCCTATGCAAAACTAAGTGACCACCCCCGCGGGGTCAATTTTGACCCGGGGGTCATAATTTGAACAATCTTGGTAGAGGTCCACTAGACAATGCTACATGCCAAATATCTAAGCTCTAGGCATTGTGGTTTCAAAGAAGAAGATTTTTAAACTTTTTACTATATAAGCCTATGTAAAACTTAGTGACCCCCTGTGCGGGGTCAATTTTGATCCGGGGGTCATAATTTGAACAATCTTGGTAGAGGTCCACTAGCCAATGCTACCTGCCAAATATCTAAGCTCTAGGCCTTGTGGTTTCAGAGAAGAAGATTTTTTAAAGTGTATCCTATATATTCCTATGCAAAACTAAGTGACCACCCCCCGCGGGGTCAATTTTGACCCGGGGGTCATAATATGAACAATCTTGGTAGAGGTCTACTAGACAATGCTACATGCCAAATATCTAAGCTTTAGGCCTTGTGGTTTCAGAGAAGAAGATTTTTCCCTATATATTCCTATGCAAAAACTAAGGGCCCACCCGCGGGGTCAATTTTGACTCGGGGGTCATAATTTGAACAATCTTGGTTGAGGTCTACTAGACAATGCTACATGCCAAATATCTAAGCTTTAGGCCTTGTGGTTTCAGAGAATAAGATTTTTAAAGTGTTTCCTATTTGTTGCCATAGCAACCAGAGTTCTGCATGGAATGGAATTCTTTGAACAATTTTGGTAGAGCTTCATGCAAGGAACATTCCTGCATAGTTTTATCAACATTGGCCTAGAGGTTTCAGAGGAGATGTCATTTGAATCAAAATGTTGACGGACGACGGACGACGGACAATCATCGATCAGAAAGTCAAAACTGAGAGAGGCTTTGAGTAGGATAGTGCAAATTTCCACAAAGACTTAAAATGAAGGATTCAGATATTGACAGAAATACAAAAACGATATTTGCTTGTTTGCATTTTAGGGCGATGGAAAAAGAAGTTCTGTACAGTTTAGGTACCAGATCATGTGTTTTGTTTTTGAAAATGTTCTTGTAAACCAAGAAGTAAACAAGAGACACAGAAGGACTAGTATCGCTCGTAGTTTCTGCACCACACGCAATATAGTCATCACTAAAGACGCTTTATGCATAATGCATTAACTAGTATAGTATTGATCGGTAGTTTTCAAACTGATAAAAGGCGGAGTTTAGGAAACCAATATTAAGGCGGTACTACATAGCTACTTTGACAATGCTTTTTATCTTTCAAACAGATTTCTAACCAATAACGTAAGGCGTAGTATTTTAAATTATCAACTCCCTATACAGATCTCTCATTTTCCTTCTGAACGTAGCTGCATTAACATGGATCTGAAAATCTTCACTGCAATTATTGTAAGTCAATCTTACTTTATTAGACTATTTCTTCAATTATTATGTTGTTATAATAGGTGTAATTTGATTTTGTTAATACGGACACAAGGAGTAGTTATGATGTAAGTATATTTTTCTACAATATTATGAGAACTATTTATCTTTCAAAAGTGGTTCTAATTTTACTCATACATATTTTTGAAATTGAAATTCATGTTTATTTATTCACATTTGTTTGCTTGAAAGTAGTAAAATGATTTCATGATTGTTTGGAAAATCTTTGATATTACATAGGTCTATACAAAAGAATTTTATGCAATAAATATTGTCCTAATGTTTTGCCACGTCACACGGAATTTTATCGTATATGCATTAAGGTTCTACGAGATTTTTTTATTCCAATGATAATTAACTGATTCGGTGATGTTTCGTATAGTTTTATCACATTCATTAAAACCCATATGCCTGCATAACTATAATTTGAAAAAACGTTTCTTTTGATTAAATAAAAAATGAACATTAAAAGTATCTCAAGTCAATTAATATGTGAAGGGTAACTGCGAGGGATTTATAAATATTAAGAGTAAATTTGGCTTATTCCCTTAAAAAGTCACGTCTGAATAAGTTCCATCGGAACTTTTGCAATGCTTTTGAATTTGGAAGCGTATTATTTGAAATTTAGAGATATACGTGACAGGAATTTATACTTAAGCCTTTTTATGACTATATTATCTAAAATACGTTATTTACAAACAGTTTGAAGAACTTTATTTTTTTTACCAAAATCTGAGAGCGAGCAGCTTTAAATTCCCAGAAACCATTATTTGTTTTGAGTATTTGACCGTTCTAATGTGGTAACATCGGATTAATATTTCTACTTTAATGTGTATTTGTGTATTCTTTGATGTGCGCCTGCAACATCTGTTCAAACGTTGATATAATTACCAATGCAATTGTCGATAGAAGTTTTGATAATTTCGCTAAAGGCTTTTTCGGTGCAGCCGTATTAAGATATAAGTGTAGAATAATTATGCTTTCTTGACTAGTGAATAACAGTCAATAATTTGAGAATCATATTTGATAAGAAAAACAAGGATTAAGTTTATTTTCTTGATGCACATGTCACGGTTGGGGTCTATATACACAAATGACAGCTTAGCTCAGTCGGAATAGCATTCGGTCAGACATTTCTGAAAACGAAAGGCAATGGGTTCGATTCCAAGTCTATGTGTACTTTTTTCTATAACATCTAGCTACCAATTGCGTTCAAATACTCAAAATTGAAAAAAGATAGTTCTTGTTTCGTGTTGTTAAAGCTGCTCGCTCTCAGTTACCTCTGGAAAAAATATTTTTTCAAAATAATTGACTTTCTTATTCATTAATATAAAACTAAAGGCTAGAATGAAAAAGTATGCAAAAATCTAGTTAGGAATTTGCAGAAATCGATCGGAAAGGTCGATTACACGGCACCGCTACACTATATGTTCATATTGAAATTTCAAAAGCGTTTGCAACGCTTTTGAATTTGGTAGCGTATTTTTTTTAAATTTAGAGATATAAGTGACATGAATTTGTACTGGAGCCTTTTTATATGACCATATATTCTAAAATACGTTATTTCATACAGTTTGAAGAACTTTTTTTTTACCAAAATTTGAGAGCGAGCAGCTTTAAGAAACAAGTACATGTACGTACGTTCGAAATAATCACGTCATTGACGCCGCCTGGAAAATCGGCGCCAGTATTGAATAGGTTTCAACTTTGTACCATGGGGTTGCATAATCAAATAGGGAGCAGTCATCATTATTATTGTAAATATGAACTATGTTTTATGCATGAATAAAAGACTGTTATGAATCATTAAATTGTATAAGAGGGGCACTCCCTTCATCTAGCAGATTATTTTCTCGAAACTGGGTCATGTGTTTAATGAACGTAAAATGATAAATAAATACAATTTGAAAGAAGAACCTATGGCGAAAAATTTCTTATTTTTCCACAATTAATCAATATAGAGGCTTTCTGTAATAAATCGCCTCCACCCATTAATTGTACAACAACAAATTTAAATAGATTATTGAATGGTTTACGGTACTGCAGTAAATTTTAAGCACTGATTTTATCGATAATGACTGGGAATGCATAGCTGAAACTTTTAGGTTAAGTAATAATACTTCGAAAGATTCTATTATTTATGTCTTGGGGGTTATTAGGTTTGGTATGTTCCTTTCAGTCATTAAATAAACAATAATATACAAAATACGTATGTTACATATTACAAAACTCTGGACATATGTAATGGATATTTAATAACTTTTCTACCTCGTAGACTACGGGCTTTTTATAGCTTGGTTTACGGACCTTACGACTCGTTTCATCAAAGTCCAGAAAAAAAGTTTCGGAGGATGTTTTACTAACTTAAAAACATTCAGATTTGTTAAATACATGACCATTCCGTTTTGATTACCGGGTTCGAAACAGACTATAGTGATCGAGAGGCATACTACCCCCAGCAAAGCCCATTATAATCTGCGACGTTTACCTGAGTGATATGCCTGGACAGGCAATCGCAGTTATCATTAGAAGTATTGAAGAAGCAAGAGGATCACAAGAGGACATTGATTTAAAGTTGAATTATGCACATTTTTATGCCCCCGAAGGACGGCTAATTAAAATCGCACCGTCCGTCTGTCCGTCCGTCCGTCCGTCTGTGCGTCCCCACTTACAAATTCGTGTCCGGACCGTAACTCTGTCATGCATTGAAGGATTAAAAAAAAAACTTGGCACACATGTCTATCACATCAAGACGACGTGTCGCGTGCAAGACCCACATCCCTACCACAATGGTCAAGGTCACACTTGGAGTATGAAGGTTGTGGAATCCTCTATATATGCACACATTCGTGGCCGGACTGTAACTTTGTCATGCATTGAAGGATTTTAAAAATAACGTGGCACAAATGTCAAGCACAACAAGACGACGTGTCGCGTGCAAGACCCACGTCCCTAGCTCAAAGGTCAAGGTCATACTTAGAGTTTGAAGGTAATGGATTCCTCTATATATGCATATATGCACACATTCGTGTCCGGACTGTAACTTTGTCATGCATTCAAGGATTTTAAAATAACTTGGCACAAATGTCTAGCACAACAAGACGACGTGTCGTGTGCAAAACCCACGTCCCTAGCTCAAAGGTCAAGGTCATACTTAGAGTTTGAAGGTAATGGATTCCTCTATATATGCATGTATACACACATTCGTGTCCGGACTGTAACTTTGTCATGCATTGAAGGATTTTAAAATAACTTGGCACAAATGTCTAGCACATCAAGACGACGTGTCGCGTGCAAGACCCTTGTCCCTAGCTCAAAGGTCAAGGTCACACTTAGAGTTTGAAGATAATGGATTCCTCTTTATATGCATATATGCACACATTCGTGTCCGGACTGTAACTTTGTCATGCATTGAAGGATTTTAAAATAATTTGGCACAAATGTCTAGCACATCAAGACGACGTGTCGCGTGCGAGACCAACATCCCTGCCACAAAGGTCAAGGTCACACTTAGAGTTTATAGGTAATGGAATCCTGTATATATGCATACATTTGTGTCCGGACTATAACTTTATCATGCTTCGAAGGATTTTAAAATAACTTGGCACAAATGTCTAGCACATCAAGACGACGTGTCGCGTGCAAGACCCTTGTCCCTAGCTCAAAGGTCAAGGTCACACTTAGAGTTTGAAGATAATGGATTCCTCTATATATGCATATATGCACACATTCGTGTCCGGACTGTAACTTTGTCATGCATTGAAGGATTTTAAAAGAACTTGGCACAAATGTCTAGCACATCAAGACGAGGTGTCGCGTGCAAGACCAACAAGTCTAGCACATCAAGACGACGTGTCGCGTGCAAGACCAACATCCCTGCCACAAAGGTCAAGGTCACACTTAGAGTTTATAGGTAATGGAATCCTGTATATATGCATACATTTGTGTCCGGACTATAACTTTATCATGCTTCGAAGGATTTTAAAATAACTTGGCACAAATGTCTAGCACATCAAGACGACGTGTCGCGTGCAAGACCCTTGTACCTAGCTCAAAGGTCAAGGTCACACTTAGAGTTTGAAGATAATGGATTCCTCTTTATATGCAATATGCACACATTCGTGTCCGGACTGTAACTTTGTCATGCATTGAAGGATTTTAAATAATTTGGCACAATGTCAGCACTCAAGACGACGTGTCGCGTGCGAGACCAACTCCCTGCCACAAAGGTCAAGGTCACACTTAGAGTTTATAGGTAATGGAATCCTGTATATATGCATACATTTGTGTCCGGACTATAACTTTATCATGCTTCGAAGGATTTTAAAATAACTTGGCACAAATGTCTAGCACATCAAGCGGATGTGTTGCGTGCAAGACCCAAGTCCCTACCTCAAAGGTCAAGGTCACACTTAGTGTTTAAAGTAATGGAATACTGTATGCATGGTTACTCTGTCATGCATGGAAGGATTTTAAAATGACATAGCACATTTATTGAGTACATGGAGAGGACACAGAATGAGGCACCTCTTTCGGGGGCATTCGTCACTTGTGAGGGACAGCTCTTGTTTCAAGTCAAACTCCAGCTGAAATAGGTGTGTGTAAAAAGGATACAGGAAATAATAGCTTTTAACCCAACACACCAAACTCTTCCTCCTACCAGTTCGAAATAAACTTTCAAAATATTTCTTTTCAAAATATTACTTTTCCTATTTTGACTGGGAGAGCCGATTAAAAAGGAGTTGCTTCCCTTGCACTGCCGAAATCTCTACCAACAACTACAACAACACAAGGGAGATCACTGCGAAGAAACGAACTATCATTTTATTTGTCCAATTGTTTCATTTCTAAAGCACAAATTTCAACTAGAGCTATCACTAAATGTGATTAATACCCCCGAAAGACTGCTTTATAAACTGAGGAAGTTTGTAGTAACAGAATACCTTGCAAGCAAACTAAAAAGAGATATTGTTCTTGGCAATTACTCTGTAATTTGTCAAGATAGAGTTAAGATAGAGTTATGGTTCTTGTACACTAGACTTCCTCTCAATGTGCTTGACCATTGTATGAAAAAGTAGTGAATTCCAACCAGTAGTTTTCGAATTATGCTCCAGACAAGTAAAAGTAACAAAGAGCAACAACTCTAAAATGAGTCAAGATAGAGTTATTGTTCTTTTGCACTGCACTTCCTCTCATTTTGCTTGACCATTGTATGAAGTTGTATTGAATTCCAACCAGTTGTTTTTCGAATAATGCTCCGGACAAGGAAAAGTAACAAAGGGCAATAACTCTGTAATAAGTCAAGATGGAGTTATGGTTCCTGAGCACTGCACTTCCTCTCATTGTGCTTGACCATTGCATGAAGTTGCATTGAATTCCAACTGATAGTTTTTGAATTATGCTTTGGACAAGGAAAAGTTTCAAAGGGCAATGACTCTGTAATGAGTCAAGATAGAGTTATGGTTCCTATGTACTGCACTTCCTCTCAATGTACTTGGCCATTGTATGAGGTTGTATTTAATTCCAACCAGTAGTTTTCAAGTTATGCTCCAGACAAGGAAAAGTAACAAAGGGCAATAACTCTGTAAATACTCAAGATAGAGTTATGGTTCTTAGACGCTGCACTTCCGCTGCTTGAGCTTGATCATTGTATGAAATTGTTTTGGATTCCAACCAGTAGTTTTCAAGTTATGCTCCGGACAAGGAAAAGTAACAAAGGGCAATAACTCTGTAATTGGTTAAGATGGAGTTATGGTTCTTGTGCACTGCACTCCCTCTCAGTGTGTTGGACCATTGTATGAAGTTGTATTGAATTCCAACCAGTAGTTTTCAAGTTATGCTCCAGACAAGGAAAAGTAACAAAGGGCAATAACTCTGTAAATACTCAAGATAGAGTTATGGTTCTTGTACACTGCACTTCATCTGATTATTCTTGATCATTGTATGAAATTGTTTTGGATTTCAACCAGTAGTTTTCAAGTTATGCTCCGGACAAGGAAAAGTAACAAAGGGCAATAACTCTGTCATTAGTCAAGATGGAGTTATGGTTCTTGTACACTGCACTCCCTCTCAATGTGCTTGACCATTGTATGAAGTTGTATTGAATTCCAACCAGTAGTTTTCAAGTTATGCTCCGGACAAGGAAAAGTAACAAAGGGCAATAACTCTGTAAATACTCAAGATAGAGTTATGGTTCTTGTACACTGCACTTCCTCTGATTGTGCTTGATCATTGTATGAAATTGTTTTGGATTCCAACCAATAGTTTTCAAGTTATGCTCCAGACAAGGAAAAGTAACAAAGGGCAATAACCCTGAAATTAGTCACGATGGAGTTATGGTTCTTGTGCACTGCACTCCCTCTCAATGTGCTTGACCATTGTATGAAGTTGTATTGAATTCCAACTAGTAGTTTTCAAGTTATGCTCCGGACAAGGAAAATGCAACAGACCGCCCGCCCGACCGTCCGACCGACCGACCAACCACCGGGTGACTCCTATATACCCCCCTAAACTTCGTTTCGGGGGTATAAATACTAATGCGGCGTTATCATTATTTTAACACATTTAAATGCACAGCAATCGAAAATACAATATGTGCAGTAAGATGCGCATAATGTCACTTTAGTCTACGAAAACATATGTAGTACCATAAAGTGTGAAATGGAAGCAAAAATACCGAAATACGGCTTTACAAATAGAACTAACAAAGTCCTAAAACACAAGAAACCTTACTGGAACGATGATCTACAATTTTTGTGGAACTCGATGCAAATAAAAGAAAAGCAGTTTCTTAAATGCCGCGCCAGTTACCAGGCACGAACCTGTCTACGTATTGATTGTTAAAATGCAAGAAATACATTTAATACATGTCTGAAACAAACTGAATGTGCATACAGAAGATCTAAGGCGCTTATCATAGAGGAAAAATCAACAACAAATCCTAACGAATTCTGGCGGAAGATACAACAACTTGGGCCTCGGAAAGCCAATAGTATTCCGATTGAAGTTGTGGATGGTAGTGGGAATACTATACAAGAGGAACATACAGTCTTTGTATGATGGCAAAACGACTTTTTCAACTTGTATAATTGTAATGAAAACAAGTTATAGCATTCCAAAAGTTCCTTCTAGGGCACATCTGTCTATATATACTACAACCGTCTAAGCAAATTCAGGCATTTGGGGAAGCATTATTTTCCAAAGCGTTTTGTAACTGTAGAATGCCAAAGAGGTTTATACCTGTCAATCATTCCGCGTAAGAATATATGTTGTTGTATGAAATCAGATAAAAGGTTTAAAGCTTGATTATTATTTCTATGAGATGATAATTAAATGATAGAAATACAAGGGGCAGCCAAACTAACGGAAAGCTGGTGTTTGTAAGCTTTTAATGCATTGATATGAGGACTATTTGGTTATAGTGGATAAAAGCACTACTGCGGTATCCGTTACATGCTAGCTGTACGGTCTTTATAACTTTCTATCTTTTATGTTATTATTGATTGAACCTCTGTACCAAATCTCTTAAATCTGTTTGGGGTGTCTTTATGTATGTTTAACTATAAGAATGAATGGAAAAATTGTTGCGAATTCCGTCAAATTTCAATATTGTACAAAATAACCAAACCTCTTTGGAATCTGTACAGAAAACTATATCTCTTCTAGGAGTCTTTACACCTCGAGATCTTTGTAACTCTGTGTTTTCTGATGACTAAGGCTATTCACGATATGGGCATTACCTTTTGCTTTTACATACACGTACAACTCCTTTTCATGCCACCGCACCGTCCCTCTGTCCGAACGTCCGGCCTTACATTTTTTCGTGTCTGGGCTGTAACGTTGACATGCATTGAATAATGTTAAAATAACTTGGCACAAAAATGTTCAGCACATATAGACGACGTGTCGCGTGCAATACCCATGTCCCATTCCTAAAGGTCAATACAAGGTCACACTTAGAGTTAGAAAACAGTAGAATCCTGTATATATGTACATATTCGTGCTCGGACTGTAATTTTGTCATGCATTGGTTGATTTTAAAGTAATATTCAGCACATCAAGACGATGTGTCGTGTGCAAGACCCACGTCCCTACCTCAAATGTTAAGGTCACAGTTAGAGTTTAAAAGTAATGGAAAACTGTTTGAATTCTAACTCTGTCATGCATGGATTTTATAGTTACGTGGCACAATTGTTGTCCCTTATGAGGGACAGGTCTTGTTTAATCTAACCAAATTTCTATGTTAATTAAACAGCCAGTCCAAAACGTCTTCAGAGTAACATTTCTCTTTGGACTAATACAATAAACGATCAAATCTCGACGTCATGCTAAAGGTCGATATTTATTAGGACATGGCTAAACTTTTGAAATGTTTATCTTTGCAGTCGTTACAGAGCAACAATTTTCTTTGGACTGTTAAAACAAATCGCCAAACTTATTTGGACTCTTTACAGAGTTACAAACCTCTTTGGACTCTATTTACACAAAAAAAAACTGTTGGAATATTACAAAATACAAAATACAAACAAATGGCAAATCTCTTTGGAATCCTATAAGTCCTTTATACAGTATCAAACCTCTTTAGACCAAGAAATAATTGCCAAATCTACAAATTTCCATTCTACAGGACCAAAACTCTTTGGAATCTTAACAGAGTTTTCCTCCTTTGGAGTCTTCAAACAAAAAGCCAAATCATTAATCATTAAACCCCCTATTTAGAAGGATAGTGGCAAATCTCTTTTGAGAAATACGAAACCTCTTTGGAATCTGTAAAAAGAACCAAACCCGTATGAACTCTTAAAATATTTTGCCAAATGTCTACTCTTTGGACTGTAGAGATACATTTGGACTTGATTACAAATCAAGTTTGCAATGACAGGACCAAACTTTATGGAATCTTTGCAGAATACTTAACCTGTTTGAAATCTTGAGAAATTGTCCAACGTCTGAACGAATTAATTGCAAATTTCTTTGAAGTCTTTGTTCACAGAGTAACAAGTCTCTTTAATTTTATTGTCAAATCTCCTTGAACTCATGGTAAATTTTAATTCAAAACTACGACGAAACCTCTTTCGACTCGAAACAAATTACCAAACCGCTTTGTACTTTAAGAATAATTTGTAAAAGCCCTTTGGATATTTATCAAATTATTTATTACCAAATATGTTTTGACTCTTCAAATTTTCCATTTTGAATGATGGGACCAAACCTCATTGGATTCTTCACAGAGTAAGAAACCTCTTTACACTGGTCATAAAGTAAAAAATCCTATTTGGAAGGGTAGAACCATACCTCTTTGGAATATTTGCAGAGTACCAAACTTCTTTTGATTCTAACAATAAATGGACAAATCTCTTTGGAATATTACCCCAGTGATATTATGGATGACAGGGCCATTTCGCTTTGAAAGCTTATTAGCTTACAACTCTATCCCTTGACTTGGTAATATATATTTTACTTACATATAATATTTGATGATTTAAAAATTGTTTAAACTAAACCTCTTTGAAATCTTTACATATTACCAAAACTCTATGGATTATTGCAAAAACAAATTGACAAATCCTATGTAATCTTACATTATGGGTGATAGGAAAAAACCTCTTAGAATCTTTACAGATACCAGACCTCTTTGGAATACATGTAGTAACCGATAACCAAACCTCTTTAGACTACTAACAGATACAATAACGGACAAATCTCTTTGGAACCTTACCAAATTCATATTATGGATGACAGGACAAAGAATATGTAGAAATATTTATAGATACCATACCATTCTCTAACAATATATAATATGGACAAATTTCCTTGGAACCAAACAAAATTCAAACTATGGATGAAAACAAACTTCTTTGGAGTTTTATTAAAACAACTCAATACCAAATTCATACTATGGAATGAAAGAAGCAAAACTTGCCGAAAATTTGAATTAAAGAGTGTTTAATAAAAATTCCCTGAGGAATATTGAAAGTATTTCTTTGGAATATTTACAGATCACCAAACCTCTTTAAAGTTTTTTCAAATACCCAACCTTTTTGGATTTATTTCAGATACCAAACCTCTTTGGGTTTATTTCAAATACCAAACCTCTTAAGACTCTTACACTATATGTACCATTCTCGATGGAATCATATCCAATTCATTTAATGGATGATAGGACCAATCCTCTTTGGAATACTAACAGGTACCAAACCTCTTTGGACTCTTATATGGAAAAATCTCTAGAATAATCCCAAATTCATATTAAGGATGACAGGACCAAACCTCTTTGGATTACTGTCTACCATACCTCTTTGGACTCTTATTTAATATTAACAATTCTGTATTGAATCTACCCTAAACCTCTTTGGAAAACTCAAATATTACCAAACCTCTTTGGAATCTTATATGTTGAAAAATCTCTTTGGAATCTTCTTATATTCATGTTATGGACAACAGGACCAAACCTCTTTGGGGAACGTAAATGATTACCAAACCTCTTTGGACTCTTATGATATCTTGACAAATCTCTTTGGAAATTTCCCATATTCAAACTATGGATAACATCTTTGGAATACTTACATATTACTAAACCTCTTTAAACTCTTTAAATAGAATATTGAAAACTCTCTATGGAATCTTCCCAAATTCAAATTATGGATAATAGGACCAAACCTCTTTGGAAAAGTTGAAAATTACCAAACCTCTTTGGACTCTTGGAATATATTGAAAAATCCCTTTAGAATCATTCTAAATTCATATTAAGGATAACAGGACCAAACCTCTTTGGGGTACTTACATATATCCAAATCTCTTTGGACACTTATAATATATTGAAAAAAATATGAAGAGTACTTATATATTACTAAACCTCTTTAAACTCTTATAGTATATTGAAAAATCTCTATGGAATATGTAACTATTCCAAATAAGTTTGGTCCTGTTATCCTTAATATGAATTTGGGATAATTCCAAAGAGATTTTTCAATATACTTTAAGAGTCCAAAGAGACTTGGTACTATGTAAGTATTCCAAAGAGGTTTGGTAATTTTCAACTTTTCCAAAGAGGTTTGGCCTGTTATCCATAATATGAATTTGGGAAGATTACCTATACTCTTTAGACTCTAAAATATATTGAAAAACCTATTTAGAATACTTACATATTACAAAACCTCTTTAAACTCTTTAAGTATATTGAACAATATCTTTGGAATCTTCCCGAATTCATATTATGGATAACAGGACCAAACCTTTTTGGAAAAGTTGACAATACCAAACCTCTTTGGAAAACTTACAGAGTACCAAATCTCTTTGGACTCTTATAATAAATTGAAAAATATCTTTGGAATCTTCCCAAATTCATGTAATGTATGAAGGGAACAAACCTCTTTGGAAAAGTAACAGATTACCAAACCTCTTTGGACTCTTATGATATATTGAAAAATCCCTTTAGAATCATCCCAAATTCATATTAAGGATAACAGGACCAAACCTCTTTGGAATACTAACATATATAACCAAACCTCTTTGGACTCTTATAATATATTGAAAAACATATTAAGAGTACTAACATATTACCAAACCTCTTTAAACTCTTATGATATATTGAAAAATCCCTTTAGAATCATCCCAAATTCATATAAAGGATAACAGGACCAAACCTCTTTGGAATACTTACATATAACCAAACCTCTTTGGACTCTTAAAATATATTGAAAAATCCCTTTAGAATCATCCCAAATTCATATTAAGGATAACAGGACCAAACCTCTTTGGAATACTTTCATATAACCAAACCTCTTTGGACTCTTATAATATATTGAAAAACATATTAAGAATACTTACATATTACCAAACCTCTTTGGACTCTTATGATATATTGAAAAATCCCTTTAGAATCATCCCAAATTCATATTAAGGATAACAGGACCAAACCTCTTTGGAATACTAACATATATAACCAAACCTCTTTGGACTCTTATAATATATTGAAAAACATATTAAGAGTACTAACATATTACCAAACCTCTTTAAACTCTTATGATATATTGAAAAATCCCTTTAGAATCATCCCAAATTCATATTAAGGATAACAGGACCAAACCTCTTTGGAATACCTACATATAACCAAACCTCTTTGGACTCTTATGATATATTGAAAACTCTCTTTAGAATCATCCCAAATTCATGTTATTGATGACAGGAACAAACATCTTTGGAAAAGTTACAGAGTATCAAACCTATTTGGAAAACTTACATATTACTTACCCTATTTAAACTCTTATAATATATTGAAAATCTCTTTGGAATCTTCCAAAATTCAAATTATGGAAAACAGGACCAAAGCTCTTTGGAAAAGTTGAAAATGACCAAACTTTTTTGCAATACTCACAGAGTACCAAATCTCTTTGGACTCTTATAATAGATTGAAAAACCTATTTAGAATACTTACATATTACTAAACCTATTTAGACTCTTATAGTTTATTGAAAAATCTCTTTGGAATCTTCAAAAATTAAAATTCTGGATAACAGGGCAAAACCTCTTTGAAAAAGTTGAAAATGACCAAACCTCTTTGGAATACTCACAGAGTACCAAACCTCTTTGGACTCTTATAATATATTGAAAAAACTATTTGTAATATTACATATTACTAAACCTTTTTAGACTCTTATAGTATTTTGAAAAATCTCGATGGAACCTTCATTCACAGCTCCAACCAGATACTCATAGTTAGATAAAATCTCCTACAAAAACAGTAATGTATGTTCAAAATCTTAAAACATAAAGTATATTTAAAATGTGGTTGTTGTGCAAAAGTGCAGTGTAAGATAAAGCCAAAATACAGAAACTCCTAAAAAGAATACCTTTATTACCCATTTTGTTAACAATAACAATTTGTAAACATTAACAGTTAAGACTGGTAAATTTCCTTTTCGGTTCTTTTAAAAATGTTTGACTATGTTGGTAACATAACAAACATATTTAGAGATATACATTACAGACAATATATTTCATCTTTGGTTCTGATTCTGACATAGGCCTACAATTTTGTTTATGTTATTTGGCTATTTTGTTTTGGAACACAATTTTGATGAAATGGTAAAAATATCAAAATATTTTACCCATCGAAGTAAACCGTGAACATGAGAATGCCCTTGGAATATTGCTGACCATATCACACATGACACATATAGAGCTTTGATATCACTCTGTTTGCAAATAGAGTATAGACTAGCATCTATGACCTGTAAACAAATTTTCAACTAGTTGAAACCAACTGTCTGGATAAAAATGTACACTCAGTCATTAGTATTCAGTATTTACATGCTTAGATCAGAGAAATAATTTGGTTATTTAAAATAAAACATACATTTCATGTAAAATGTTGCGTTTGTAAATTAGAAGTTCTGAGTGCTCATTGTATTTATGTAAATGAATAAATTCAGGGCTAACTACTTATTTAATGTGGATGCAATATACAACAGTTGATAGTCAATGAAAGGGGACAGTAATCATGGTCACGTAAGCTATGTGTGTAAACTTACTTCATCCGACAAATTTTGTAGGAGGTAGTGGAAGGAATTGTTGCGAATAACGAATGTTCCAACCTCCATAATAGGATCCTCATTTGGACTTCCATTCAAAATATCATTCAAAACTGAAACACATGCAGGAAATAGAATTAAAAACAAAAATTAGGGGAATACTAAGTTTTACACTGCCGAAAAAGTGTTTTCACTCGATCATAAGGACTGAGACTTTTTAAATGAAGCTAAAGTAAAGATTATTTGTTCATTATCATTATCAACAACCTAACACGAATATGTAGTAATAAATTCTGGGATGGGTATCTAAGTAATTAAAACAAGCATGAGATACCTCTATCTATTTCATCAAAGTCCTGAGAAACAGTTGGCGAGGAGGCACTATTCTGTTGTCTGTCTTCAACAGTTATTGGCTCATGCATTGCTTTGTTACATTGTGATGGTGTTACTGTTTTCTTCTTGTCTGGAAATGGTCTATTCTTTCTACCAGCAGTACTCTTAATCTCCTGCCTTCTTTCTTGATATTTTCTTGTCTTTCTCCTAACACTAGGTGCAACCTCCTGTAGCTTTGAGCACATCTTTCTCAAGAATTCAACTGTATGAAGGAGTTTACTGTTCGCCTCTGTTAAAATGACCTAATCTTCAATGCAGTATAATAATGAATTAGCTTCAGCCAGAAGTTCAAGTCCTCTTGACCTTGCCGAAATATTTGCTGGTTTTGAATCCGAAACATTCTCAGTAGCAGAGACTGGCATTTCATTGAAGTCATCTAGGTTGAAACATGGAAGACTTGTGTATTCCTTAGGAAGTGACTCCCATGTACATTTACCAAATTTGATTAAGGACAACATGTGTTTACACGGCCATCCGGTTTTGAGGAAATCTGGGCACTCACATGATGGAACTCTTGTATCTACATGTTTACCTCCAACTATTTGCATGTCATCTGCGAGAACAATCTCTGTGTCTTCAATGACGTCCCAACGGTCCATGCAGTGCTTCACAAACATGTGTGGTCTGTCATGCAAGAATTTTGGAATTCTTGAACTGTACAGTCTTGCAGTGCTCCTGAATTGCACATTCTGACGTGTGTAACTGTTAATTGTAATTTGAATAAAAATGTTACTCACAACACAACCGTCTTCTACTAACATAAAAATCATCACTCATTTTGTTATTGTTCAGTTCCAGTAATGAATGATGTTAAAACCAATCCAGCAACTTCATCAAAATTATGGGTGAAATGATAAAACACCACTACAATAATGAACCCATAGTAGATGTAATAATGTTGCAAGCAGTCTTTAAGCTAGATAAGGACAGTGATGATGTGAGTAGAATAGCTGGGCATATTCATCAAATGTCAAAACTAAAAGGTGTTCTTACTTCCAAGGCGGTGCCCCACTGTGTTCCTTTAATTGTTCGTTTTGTCCTCGTGTGTTTGCTTTGTATCCTAGTGTGTGTTGGTAGTGTATGTTTGTGTGTGTACATGATTGTGTGTGTGTGTGTGTGTGTGTGTGTGTGTGTGTGTGTGTGTGTGTGTGTGTGTGTGTGTGTGTGTGTGTGTGTGTTGGTGGTGTGCACTTCTGGGTGCTGTGGGGCTCGTTTTGGGGAGGCTGCGTTTTTGGTACGTGGCATTCCCTGTTTGATATTATTTTTGTTTTTTTACTTTTCTTCACACTCTGGCTCGTAATCCTCAACAAGAGTTGATAACATTGACATCAAAGTCTTATTTCCACCATGTTTCTTAAGGTACCGATGTTTGAATGTTTTGTTTATAGATTCCACTCCATTTGTGGTTGTAATTCGCACTTGAACAGAGTTTGGCCTATAGCATCGTGCCCAGCGCGTGAATAGAAGTAAAGAACTGTCATGCAGTAATCTGCTTGATCAGGAATTGAACACATATGAACTATCTGATTGTGTAGACTTATACTCAAGTGTATGGCCATGTTATAATCAAATTTGATTGAGGTGGATATCACAGTGTTTCACATGAGTTGATAGATAACAAGAGCTGTCAGTAGGACAGCGTGCTTGACTTTTTTCAGTGTTTGCCAATAAAACAAAACTTATTTATTAAAAAATACCAAGGATGTTTATAAGTAAGGGCCACAAGTAGCAAGATATTAAGTCAAGAGTTATCAAACTTAATTCTTTGATATCCCTGAATACTACAGCTAAGTTTTAGATTAATACTTTAAGTGGTTAATGATATATGTGACAGTGCCAGTTGTACACAAGACTTTAACTATGAATTTCTAAGTACAAATCAAAAAACATTTTCACAGGGTTATCTTCTCTTGCTTACAGACAGGTGTCATAATGGTACATAAGTATTCCAACTTTCAAAGTAATATCTCAAATGGAAAAGCCAACAAGTGGACAAGAATGAAAATTTTGAAGTATCTTTGAAAAGAGCCATAACTCAGTTTAAATCTTTCTACTGCCTATGTTTGGGGATCACGGTGGTCTATTAACAAGTATTCCCACTTTCAAAGTAATATCTCACCCAGTTTAGTCAAAAAGTGGACTAGTATGAAAAACTTAACCAAGACTTTAAGTTAATAAAGGGCCTTAATTTCATTTTTAAATCCTTGACAGAGTTACCTTGTCTTGCCTACAGAAGGGGGTAATGATATAAACAAGGTTTCAAAGTTTCAAAGCAATATCTCAAAGGGTTAATGTAGATGGAGATTATGATGGTAAACAAGTATGGTAAGTTTCAAAGCAATACCTCTTATGGTTTTGAAATAAAGTGAGGTAGTACGAAAAACTTTACTGAGGTGTGACAGGCGAGGCTTTCCTTCGAAAAGTCGAGCTAAAAAGATTCCTTCAAAAAATAGTTTTCAACATTAAATTTTGGTAAAATAAAGTACACCTATCATTAAATGTGATTAATACCCCTTAAAGATTGCTGTATCAACTGAAAAAGTTACCTTGTAAAAATCAATTGGAATTATGGTAAAATAACTGTAATTAGTCACAACAGAGTTATGGTTCTAGTAAACTGAACTTTCTCTCAGTGTGCTTGACCATTGTATGCAGTTGTATTAATTCCTACACAAAGTTTTCAAGTTATCCTCTGGAAAAGGTAAAGAAACAAACAGCAACAACTCTGTAATGAGTCATGATAGAGTTATGGATACTGTACACTGCACTTCCTCTCAAAGTGCTTGACCTTTTTATTTAGTTGTAATGAATTCCAACCTGTTATTTTCAATTTATGTTCCAAACAAGGAAAATGCAACTGGCCAATGAGAAAATAACCACAGGGTGACTCTTACATATAAAATGTATACCTTAATGTTATGTAGCCAGAACCTTTCAATCCAACGCTTAAGTAAAGGATTGTTTCTAAGCACTTCACTGTCCTTCAAGTCACAAACATTCTTCTCCATTTGTTCTTCTGTACCGGAGTTTGCTATATTCCGCAATCTAGATTTAAGAAAGTGTAACAAGCTACATCATATATCATCAGTTCCACATTATAAACAAGATGTTATTAAAAGACATCAATATTCCATGAAAAAAGCTTGGCTAGCTGCAACTGCATATAACATCTCCTATAACATCTGTATAAACATGAGCGGTGCAAATTTATCAAATAAACACACAAAATATTAAAATATTGGATAAATAACTGTAAAGGGCACTATGTAAACTAAAGATATATCTAATAGGCAAGTTTGACCATCATTTGCTGAAAACCATCCCTAACACCACTATTTTCTTGTGTGTTTTCTATTAGTACAAAAAACCACTAAAACTTTACACCCCCCCCCCCTTTGCCCCCGGTGGGGGGGGGGGGGGTCCCGGGGGGGGGGGTTTCACTTCTTTGGAACATGTGGCACTATGAGTTGGGGCGCACCAAACCGGTTTAGCTCCCGTTTTCCCCCCCCCCCCCCTTTTTTTTTTTTTTGTATGTATTCTATTAGTGTGCAAAGAGCTACTATGACTTTTAATTGTTCTTTTTTTCCCCTTTTTTTTTTTTTTTTTTTTTTTTTTTTTTTTTTTTTTTTTTTTTTTTTTTTTTTTTTTTTTTTTTTTTTTTTTTTTTTTTTTTTTTTTTTTTTTTTTTTTTTTTTTTTTTTTTTTTTTTTTTCTTCTTTTTTTTTTCCCCCCCCCCCCCCCCCCCACTGGCTTCCCTGTTTTTTTTTTTTTTAATATCTGCGATATATCACTTGAGAGTAAATCAAACTCATAACTAGTAAATACGCTACAAATACATTGTACAAGTAAATCAACAAAGAATTATTAACTAACATTTTCAGAGTGTGCTCTTTATCAGCAACTGCACCATTGCTGACCTTACTCAGCCACCTATTCCATGCCTGCTCTCTATGGAAAGCACATGTAAACACTGACAAATCTGCAACAACAAAATTATGCACTTAATTAAAACAAAAGGCCCAAGACGGCACTATATTAGTCAGGTTTATACTTATTTATTTTAGCTTGATTGTGAAGAAAGCTTGTAGCTTATCGAGTCACTCTTGAGTCTGCTTCCTGGAAAAACCAGTACTGGTGTCATATGATGAAGTACGTTCGTGACCCCAGTGGGGCTCGAACCCGCAACCCCTGGAATGAGCGGCCGACACCTCTACACCACCGCTCCACTGTCGCTTATCTGAGTATCTTTGAAATATGAAGATAAGGTGGAAATTTCATTACAGTAACTGTAGCTTCAAAAACAATCTTCGAAAAGTCTAGCTAAAAATAAAAACATAGATTTTGTGCACATCCAGGTCAATGGAGCAAAAGCACTTGCCCAAGCAATCTATGACATCAGAAGAGCTTAAGACTGAGGATGTATAAATGCAGTATATTATTAATTTTAAAATTTTTAAATGTGATAATAGATTTATTCATGTACCTGTACAAGTTTGGTATGGCGAAAAAAAAAACAATGTAGATAGACAGATGAATTAGCCAAAAGAGAAAAATTACAAATAGACAAATAAGACTGATAGGAAGGTAGTTTGTATCAAAATTGTAAAAACCTTTGAAGTGCTTTCACAAGCATTACTTTCCCTTTGATCGAGGTCACACATGGAACTTTGAGGGTTCCAGCCTGGATTCCAATCTTGCACAATGTTTAGTGCCTCCTTTATTTCTGAGGTGTTTTCATGACCCACAATAAAAGACGCAACAACATAATAGCCAACATTTGTTAAGACACAAATGAAGAACAGTGGTACATTGTATCTCACTGTTTTGTAAGTGCTGTCCATCAGCACCATCTCCTGACCATACTTTAGCAGAAGTCGCTGTTGAAATGGTGTCTGATGAACAAAAAGCAGGCTTCTGCTATTTCCATTATCGTCGATGCTCCTGTTAATGATGAAAGAAAGGCTGCAAGTTTCACTCATTGAAATGTGAAATAGCTTATAGATAACTTATCATAGGTAATGATAGCTGTTGTGTAAATAAAGCTATATATTGTAATTGTACAATGAAAAAGTTCAAAGCTAGTTGGAACATCTGTTCAAATACATAAATTTTCTGAAGACCCACAAGCTTCTTATTCCCCTCAAACAATTTTCAATGAAATAAATATCTGATTTGGTATCAAATATGAGTTCTAGGTCAAACCATTATGTGTTTCATATTGATATCTCACAATACTTACGCAGGCTGGAAAAAGAACTTGTCTAATGGCCTTGCTTTTTGCCATTTGTGTATTTCTTCCATGACCCCCCTCTGATCATCATTAGTGAACCTACATGATAGGACATTCATTAGTTACTGAAAAAAATTTCTTCTTTTTAATGCATCACTTACAACAACTGAAGCGCATGTGCTTATATGAAGATAAATCCATACAGAACAAGCAAAGAGAGTATACTGGGAGAAAAAGAACAAACAAATCTCATTTAATTCTATAAAAGTCCTTGTATAACATGAACAACCATGCTTATTTCAACAAAAGAGGATAATAATTATCATAATAAGAGGTCAAACAGGACCTCTACATAGCCAAATCTTAATAGATAACTACTAGAATAAGCTACAAAACAGTTGTATGACTTATGGTTTCTAAGAAGATTATTTCTTCAAGTTTTCATATTAGTTCAGCTCTTGTGAGGTGTCAATTTTGACCCAACATTCCTTTTGGAGTGCTATAACTCAATGTCACACTCTAAATACATAAGCTGTAGGCTTTGTGTTTAGGTAAGGAATATTGATTAAAGGTCCACTACTAAGCGAAAATTAAGTGACAGTTATTTCAATGGCAAGTACATTACCTTATGCAAGACACTTAATAATGAAGATTGTCAGGTTAAAATTTACAGAAAGTGTTTGGAACACGAAGAAAAGTATTTGTATTATGTTGAAATCTCAGTGATTCGACAAAATGACTACCCAGGTCTTTTTTTGAACTTTCTTCATAATGCATAGAAAAATAATTGTACATGTACTGTGGTTTAATTAGAATTTCTACATACCAACTTTCATTTTATATTAAAAATAACTTATTTTTGTGTTTTTTTTTAAGTATATTTGAATTTTTGCTTTCGTTAGTATTGGACCTTTAAGATTACCTTAAGCTGTAGGCTTTGTGTTTAGGTAAGGAATATTAAGATTACCTTTTTGTTTGCCACTGCAACAAATTTTACGTAATTATTTCAACTTTTCCACATTTTGTAGAGGACCACACAAGAAAAGTTTCACTAAAAAACAAATTATTATTTTGACTTAAGTGTACCTGTTTTCATGTAACGCAATGTACATGTGGTTCCTTAAATCAACCATAGTAGGATGAAATTTCTTGGGTTTTTGTTATGGAATTTCTGATTTATTCATGATATCAAGGTGTTTTTTTACTTCTGCGGCACTGCGAACCCCATCTTCTTTTACTAAGTTTTTTATTTTTTCTATGATCGTCTTATCCAAGGGTTGACAGTAGCCAGCTTCCTATCAACAAAGAAAACTGAAGTGCATTTTCTATTTGACAGAAATAAAACCACCTGAAAACTACTCATATCATTTCACAAGTTAAAAATGGATACGTGATCATAGGACAATAACAGATAACTTAAAGATTTTTAATTAAATGTGATAGAAATATAAGACAAGAGCTGTCCATAAGACAGCACGCTCGACTATTGTAATAATAATATTAATAATAAGAATAAGAATACTATTCTTTATTTAACGAAGGTGACTCGATAGGCCAATAGGCTTATCTTACTCGAGGCCTTCAAACATATACATATTCAAACATGCAAAATCAAAGACATGTTAAACAACAGCACAATCTATATCCTGTAAATATTAACTGTATAATAATATGAAAGTTGTCATTTTGTTGCTAAGTAGATAGTTTTTGTATTTTATACGGAAGATATTTAAGCTCTTAGCATTTCGAATTTCAACAGGTATTGCGTTCCAAATAATCATTCCAGAATATTGAAATGTGTTTTTTGTGTACTTAGTTTTTACTAAAGGATGAGATCTATTTTTGTTATGTTTGGATCATGGCTGTAATTGTTGTTGCTAGCAGCATCATATATATGTAATAAATGTCTCATATAGTGTGGGACTAAACCATTTAAACTTTTATATACTCAAACAGCCCTATTGTAATTGCATCTTGTCATAAAGGGTAACAAATTAAGATCTTTGAAAAGTGGATCAGATGACTGATCAAAAAAAAATTCTGAAATCATTCTTTCTGATCTTTTCTGCGTGTTTATAATTTTGTTTAAACATTTTGTACTACCCATTGTCAGTGAAATTTTTGGGTCTTTTAAAAAAACATTTTTTTATCAGTATAATAACAAAACAAAATTCTGCTTTATCTAGTATAAACTAGGAAAGTTGAATCATCAAACAAGAGCTGTCCGTCATAAGTCACTAAGGCCCCTGAAAGAGACGTCTCATAGTCTGTGTCCTCTTTTTGTGCTCAACAAAAAGGCCATGTAATTCTAAAATCATTCCATGCATGAAAGGCTTACCATGAATACAGTTTTCTATTGCCTTTAACTCTAAGTGTGACCTTGACTTTTCAGGTTAGAACGTGGGTCTTGCATGCGACACATTATCTTGATGTGCTGAATATTTGTGCCACGTTATTTTATATTCAATCGATACATGGCAAAGTTACAGGGCTGACGTAGGGATGTGGGTTTTGCATGCTACACATTTTATTGTGCTGAATACTTTTGGGATGTTCAGAGGCATAAAAAATGTAAATATTTATCGCTATCTATTCTTTTTTTTTGTATAATAATTGCTTGATACAAAATGTACCCCACAACACTATTTTTAAGTCTGATATAACTACCATAATGGGTTACTGAGATATATGCATGTAGTACCTTGCAAGCAAAACTTTAACCCAATTTTCAGAGTCAACCAACGGCCATAAGTTGTACCAAATATATACAAGAATAATCAGACTTGACTGTGTGACACCCCTAAAGACATTTATGAAGTTTCTAGTTAATATCTTATTACACTGACGCAAAAGTGACTTTAATAGCTCTCATTATTCTCCAAATAGTCTAAACAAGAACTGTCAGTAGGACAGCGAGCTTGACTTTTTTCAGTGTTTGCCAACAAAACAAAATTTTGTAAGAAAAAACAACAATGATGTTTATAATTAGGGCCACAAGCAGCAATATATTATGACAAGAGTTATCAAACTTAATTCTTTGATATCCATAAATACTACAGCTAAGTTTTAGATTAATACTTTAAGTGGTTAATGATATATGTGCATGACAGTGCCAGTTGCACACAATACTTTAAATATGAATTTCTAAGTACAAATCAAAAAACATTTTCACTGGGTTATCTTCTCTTGCTTACAGACAGGTGTCATAATGGTACATAAGTATTAAAACTTTCAAAGTAAAATCTCAAATGGAAAAGTCTACCAGTGGACATGAATGAAATTTTAAAATTTGAATGAAAAGTGAAAAAGGGCCATAATTCAAATTAAATCCTTGACAGAGTTACGTTATCCTGTGTGTGTTTGGGAATCAAGATGGTGAACAAGCATTCCCACTTTCAAAGTAATATCTCAAACAGTTTAGTAAAAAAGTGGACTGGTACGGAAAACTGAACCAAGATTGTAAGTTGATAAAGGGGCTTGATTTTTTTTTAATCCTTGACAGAGTTACCGTCTCTTGCCTACAGATAGGGGTAATGATATAAAGGTTTCAAAGCAATATCTGAAAGGGTTAAGTCTATAAGTGAATTTTGAATTTTACCTGTATTCAATGCATTTTCTAAGTCAAAAAGGGGCATACTTCTGTCAAAAACCTTGACAGAATTATGTACTCTTGTTTGTTGATGGAAGTAATGATGGTGAATAAGAATGGTAAGTTTCAAAGCAATACCTGTAATGGTTTTGAAATAAAATGGGATGGTACGAAGAACTTAACCAAGCTCGATACACTTTCTTAGTCAAAAAGGGCCATAATTCTAACAAAAACCTTGACAGTGTTATTTTAATCATGTCGGTAGATGGAGATTATGATGGTAAAAATGTATGGTATGTTTCAAAGCCATACCTCTAATAGTTTCGAAACAAAGTGGGGTGGTACAAAAAAACTTAACGAAGGTGTGACGCCAATGCCAAGGCGAGTAGGATACCTCCCCTTCTCTTCGAAAAGTGCAGCTAAAAATAAGTAAAATTAAAAATGATATCTTATAATTTGCAATGTTTTGGATATATAATCTATGAATATCAGTTATTAAATCGAAACTATACAATAAATGCGTTTGATTATCTGTTGATGCCTCTCCAGTGACATGATCATGGTGTTGACCACAATGTCTCATATACACTCTGTACTCTTTGTCTCCTTCTTGCAGGGTTGCGTTTCTTAATAGTCGACTGCTGCCGTTCGGCTTTTTTGTTGTATGGACCTTGCAGCTATTTAGGTACAAGCATAAAATTTAAAACTCCTTCATACTCAAAGGTGTTGATTAGTAGATATTAATGATACATGAATGTCTAAACGATAAAACATATACACACACGAAAGTGGATGGTATTTTGACTGTTTGCATTCCTTTTTTTTAAATCAAATATATGTAATGGAAATGGTAATTGACACACATAAGCCTTAAACAATCTCCCCCTGTCCATCCGCTGTGAATGTGAATTAGAACTCAAGATGTATAATATGAGTAATCTTGGTAACTGAGCTTTGGATAATGATACACATGCAATATACAAACTATGGGACTGAGGGTTTGAAACATAAGATTTTAAAAAGTTTTAACCATACAACTCTAAATGAAACAAGTGACCCATGAAAACAGTAACTTCTAACCCCTTGGATATGACTTGAACAATCTTGAAACAAGACTGTACACACCAAATACTAAACTCTCAGCATAAAGTTATTGATAAGAAGGTTTTCAAAGTCTTCAAGACATAAGACCAAGTGAAAGAAGTGACTTCCAGGAAAGTGGTAACTAAATATTGCTAAAGCACCACCAGACAATGCATCTTCACTAACATCCTTGCTCCAGGCCTCATGGTTTTGACCAGAAAGAAGAAGTTTCTTTTATTTTCACTATCTAAGTCTATGTAAAGCAACTGACTCTTAGGGCAGGGTTCAATTTTACCTTAGTATAGATTTTAACACGGATCAATAGGCAAAAACAAAAATAAAAAAAAAAAAAAAACCCCAACACAAAAAACCCCCCCCCCCAAAAAACCCCCCCCCACCAAAAAAAAAAACACAAAACACAAAACAAACACACACACCCCAACAAAACAAAAAAAAAAAAAAAAAAACAAAAAAAAAAAAACAAAAAAACAACACAACACAAACACAAAAAAAAAAAAAAAAAAAAAAAAAAAAAAAAAAAAAAAAAAAAAAAAAGCCACAAACATAATATTAAGTCTGTATGCCTTATATTTTAACAAAACATTGAACAATTGGGGAATAACTTTACCATTTTTGGTATCATGTCATTACAAAGTGCTACACATCAATTACCCATGCTCTATACCCAATGGTTTCTGACAATTGACAAAGCGGATATTTTTCCTTCCAGTTATCAATGTAAAACGAGTTCTTCGTTGACATGACTTATTTCTGAAATTTCAGTAGGTCATATTAGGAACATTTTCTATAAACTTTCTTTGAAATGGGCAAAGTGTTTTTCAAGGATATATAATTTGTTGTACAATGTGAACAGCCAAACAACAAAAAAGCAATCGAAATAGCTCAAGAATATATAAGATGAAAATCACAGACATAACAAAGACATCAAAGAAGAGCTGATTAAATAATGAGAATACAGCCTTAAAAATATTACTATGTTTTTTGTCAAATGCCATGGAGATATGCATAACAATTCTTGTCCATTACTCTACAATAATGCAAGCTGTAATACATTAGAGTAATGTCAAATATCAATATACAGCTTACTTTGTGATTAGGAAACCTCATCACCATACGCATTTTTATCTGAGCAGTGCAGCCCACTTTTTTAGATACTTGAATGTACTTTCTCTTTTCGCTGCTCTTGGTATTGTATGTGTGATCATCATTGACCTAAAATAAAAACTTGGCTAGATATTAAACAAAAATATGATTAAAGATGTATGCTAACAATGTGTTACACACAAGGAAAGCAAAATCATTTAAATTAATTAAACTGTATACCAATGAAAAAAGAACACACTTTTATTTTAAATGGTACAATTAATGATACAATTTATTGATTATGTTCACAATGACAGAAAAAAAATGAATTTGACCATCTTAGTTTCAAAATTGGATATATGATATACAGAGGGGTGTGATTTGGCAAAGACACGAGGGGAGGAAAAGTATTTGTACTGTCAGGGGGCATCTATAGGCCCCAACTGGGTTGAAGGGGCAATGCCCCTGTGTGGGATAAGAGGAAGAACTATGTGTTTTCAGCACTCTAGGAGAATAAAAATGCATATAATATATACACCTTTTGAATGGACTGACACATAATGTTATTTGTGGTTGATTGTAACTTATGCTTCACACTTTATTTGCAATAGTTGCTGACTCTCTTTTCCCTGTATTTATTTGTTCGTTCATCAACAAATATAAATGAGGGGACAAACTGATAATAGACCCCACGGCAGAGTCAATTTTGACCCGGGGCTCATAATTTGAACAATCTTGGTAAAGGTCCGCTAGATAATGCCACATGCTAAATTACTAAGCTCTAGGCCTTGTGGTTTCAGAGAAGAAGATTTCTTTTCCTATTTGGTGCCAAAAAAAAAAAAAGCCCCCAAAAAAAAAAAAACCAAAAAAAAAAAAAAAAAAAAAAAAAAAAAAAAATTCGTTTGCTTTTTCCTATATAAGTCTATGTAAAATCAAGTGACCCCTTGGGCAGGGTCAATTTTGACCCCTGGGGCTCATAATTTGAACAATCTTGGTAGAGGTCCACTAGAAAATACCACATGCTAAATATCTAAGCTGTAGGCCTTGTGGTTCCGGAGAAGAACATTTCTTTTCCTATTTGTTGCCAAAGCAACCAGAGTTCTGCAGTTCTGGAATTCCTTGAACAACTTTGATAGAGATTCATGCAGGGAAATTCCTGCAAATTTTCATTAACATTTGGTCAATGGTTTCAGCGGAGATGTTGTTTAAAGGAAATGGTGGACGGACGGACGTACGACGGACCACAGACGGAGAGTGATCCTAATTGATCCTTATAAAAACAGTACTGTTGTCATATGATGAAGTACAGTAGTGACCCTGGCGGGGTTGAACCTGCAACCTCTAGAAAGACTGAATTTTTACTGATTATGTGCTTTCTTTATGACACTAGTAAAGTCTGTAACAAGTATTGTTAGCAGCACAATAGTCCCCTAATGATTTCACTAACCTGAATATTTATCAAATAAACTGTTTTATAAGCACAGCTTTGATACTTTTCGATAAATTACAGGATCCAGTTTCAATAACCTCTTTATTGACTTAATTTAACAAATGAACAGCACATACTCACATATATGCACTACAATAAATTCAATGATGTGGATACTCACCTTATTTCCAAGTTTCATTAATTTAATGTGTAGCAATAACAAGGTTTTATAATTCCGTTCTCACTCTCTTACCAAATAAATTTCATTAACTTACCTTGCATTGACTTATAGGACCCTATGGTGCACAAGTAAATTCAGTGAATTTACATACGTTGCCGTATATAAAGTAAATAGAAAAGTACAAAAGAACAACTGGAAGTGTACTGGTTTGTCTGTTTCAGACAGACAAAAACATTTTTAAAATATCAACACTCTGCTGGGGCCTCACCTGTCTCTCAGAAGATTGTTTTCTTCTAGTTACAGTATAGTTATTCTAAAACAAAATTGTTGTACAAGTTACATGTACTTATAGTGTCAGTAAACAAACATTTCTAAGTTTCCATCTACCTTAATTTCCAGACAATAGGCTTCTTCACTGTACTGGTCGCACCCCTATATTTATACAAATTTGGAAATGGACCTTATAGGCTGCAACGGAATATTGGTTGTGTCTGATACACTGAATATCATGGTACATATATCAGGACGTTTAAAATGAGTGGGGTCTTTTTGTCTGACAGTTAAGTTGGGTGCTTGGTAATGAAACAAAACTTTTTATCAGTAGAATAACAAAACAAAATTCTGCTGACTCTTAAAGGTGGTCAATTACTTTTAGGCAACATTTTATGACAAATTTTACTTTTTGTATATTATGTTAGAAATTTATTTAATGAACAAAAGACCCATTATTAAGAGGAGGATCCCTATAAGAAATTTACATTTTATTAACTTTAATAAAAAAAAATATATTACTCCCCTGTAATATGAAAGTATTTGAAAGTTGATTTTTTTTCTTATATCAATATCATTTCTACTTTTACATTTAAATTGGATAGATATACAAATATTTTAACATTCTGAACCAAAATGCAAGTTTTAAAACTATGTGTAGCTTCTGAATTCATTTATTTCCAATTTGTCTTGGGTGTGCACCCAAGATAGGTAAAGGGAGGTAATAATAAAATCTCAAAATTGAATTTCTAATGAATTCCATCTAAATATATAATTTTCAATGCAAATATTTCACAAATATAATAGAATAGGTCTTGTATTTATTTCTTTCCTTATGCAAAGTATGTGTATCAAATTTTTACTTATGATAAAATAACTCTATCTTGGTTGGGCAACCAGGATAGGGAAATCAAATTTTATAAATATCTCCAGTGAAAATCTTACTTGACTTAAGTGCTAAGTGAACATAAATGAGTGTATTTGGTCAGATGTTAAAGTTTCAAACAAATCGGTGACACGGTCAAAATCTGATTATATACCTTTAAGTATAAACTAAGAAAATTTAATCATAAAAAAGTCTAAATCTATCACTATATATTTAATTTTTGGTAATTTAATTGTTTGATACAAAATGTAACTCTGAACACTATTGCTAAGTTTGATATAACTACCGTAAGTGGTTACTGAGATATGTACATGATAGTACCTTGCCATAAGGGCCATAATTTGAACTTAATTTATACAAGATTTATCTGACTTGATTGTGTGACACCCCAAAAGACATGAACAAAGTTTCAAGTCAATATCATATGTGGTTACTGAGATATATGCATGATAGTACCTCGCAGGTAACACTTTAACCAAAGCTGCAACACCGACACCACCGCTGAAACACAAGTGGCTGGAATAGCTCTCCATATTCTCTGAATAGTCAAGCTAAATACACATTTATTTATTAAATAAATTTATCTATTTTCTGTACAGTTGATTGCAATGGTTTTTTAAACAAAGACATTGTTTAATAGGAATCATCATAATGAGTACCTCAGTATTCTTCAATGTTCTCCTCTTTCTATTGGGTCCTTGGTGACATTCTCTCACCTCTGTCCCAAACTGAATAAATGGAACACCGTCAAATGGAATGGGTATATCTCCCCTCGTGTCATCAAATTTAATTACGTAGTCTTGTATGTCTAAAAAATTAGATGAAACATTAGTTAAATACATCCTGCAATGATTCAAGATATGAATTTAAAAAGTTACAAGTAACCTATTTCTGGTTTTATTACTAATAGTTTCAAAAGCAAGGAATAACATACATTGTGTATTTTTAGCTTAGTATAATAAGCAAGTAAAACAATTAATTGCACAGTGAAATGTATTTTGCTTGAGATAAGTCTACTAGGTGAAATAACAACATATGATATTTTAATTAGAACATGTAGAAAAAGTAATGAAATCAACAACTTTAATTCTTTTTGCAGACATGGCAGAGTTTGGTCACTGCTTCAATATTAATCAAAGAACTCATACTTACCGCATTTCATGTCAATCAAACAAGTTTATCAAACAAGTTGAAAAATGGAACAAGTCTCAAAGTAACCTGAAGAATAAACAACGGGCATGCAACTATTACTGCTAAATGTATATCCTCCCATTGTGAAGACTTATACGTTTTAAAAACATAAGCCATACACATGGAAAAACACACAAACGCAAATATGCCAGCACCCTGGATAGAAAGAAACATTAGAACAATAAAATCAACATATAAATGTAATGCAACTATAAATGCCACGGCTGTCAATCTGCCATCATAGGGGCAAAACTAGTAAAACAGTTTGTCTGTTCCCCCAACTTCTGCTAAAATTTCCTCCTGCCAGCTAAAAAAAATAAATAATTTAGGAAAGGTAATGATGGTTGTTACTTGCAACAAGTTATATATAAAAATACACTTTGCAAAAGGGTTAAATGGATAAGTGCGATGCAGTCTGTGACTTGAACAATGTAAGAGTTTAATGTAAATGTGGAGTTTAATCGTTTTATCAATTACAAAATTCTGTTTTGCCTCTAAAATTTATGCATTCCTCCCTTAAAGGGCACATGCCCCACTCCCCCATGTGCCAGTGACAGCCCCGAAAGTAAACAGCAAATCATAATCATAAAACAATTTAACAAAAACAAAATCGATATAAAACAATTAGGGATGTCATTGATTAAAATTTTTGTATTGATATATCAATTTAGAATGAGAAGCTTTCTTCACAATCAAGCTAAAATAAATTAGTATTAACTAAAGTGTTTCTCTTGTGATAAATGGTCTTTATGTGTGAAGTCAGTTAGACTTCCATTGTTTCTGCCAATCAAAAAATGATCTTGGATGGGCTTGGTTTAAGGCAAGGAGTTTACTAATCCTTCAAATAATACTACACATTTCATTTTTCCTCGTTTAGGGCTTACTTAATGTTATGTAACTTTGAAATTTTCAACTGTATGTGCTGTTTTTAATGGTCACAAATATTTTTGTCGGTGATAAAGTTAGCTGGAGTTGTTATTACTATAAGCCTTAATATTTTGACTACAAGACCGACCAATTTTTCAAACTGATATTACATAGATGTCTGTTTCTAAAGTTGGCTGTTATATAGCAGAAAGCCCGGCGCACAATTAGTTGGGCTAAAGCTTAATTGTTTTAAAGTGATGTAATCGATTAAGCTTATCAAGTCACTCTCGAGTCCACTTCCTGTAAAAATCAGTACTGGTGTCATGAGGAAATACAGTCGTAACCCCAGTGGGGTTTGAACCCGCAACCTCCGGGATGAGCCGCCAACACCTTAACCTCTACACCACTTTCAATAGAAACACTTTGAACGTAGTTATTTGACAAAGTATACAAATATTCCATTGTGGGGCACATACTTCATACAGTCCGAGGACTTATTGGTACTTAAACATGCCAGAGGACCATACAATGATAAGATAAAATCAGTCCAGTTGGCTCAATTGGTAGAGCATGAGACTTGTAATCTTGGGGTAGCGGAGTTGATTCTCGGGGATGACCAACTAAAATTAGAAACGGTCTTTCGGATGAGACTAAAACTGAGTTCCCGTGTATAGGTGCTATACACCTTGCATGTACATAAGAACCAGGGATGTCTCTGGAATTGGTATCCTCGAAACCTAAATAACATCTACATCTATGTTTTACTCCAAAAGGTACACCACTTAAAGGTTTTGGGTGGCCTAGGGTATTGATACCTCTTTATATAGTCCATAATAAGGGGTATCAATACCCAAGACCACCCAAAACCTTTAAGTGAGACTACAAAAAGGGGTATCAATAGTATTATACCCCAGACCCAAAACCTTTATATATGATGTACCCCATTTGGTTTTACTGCTTACAATCGTTTACGAACTAACCTCTTCTGGGTGCGTTGGTCATATGGGAAACCGGTTCCAATGATAAAACCCTAATATACGAAACACTAATAACTAGATCAACTTCAAACAGAGAAACTCGTGTGTAAGAACACGCGAAAACTAGTAACAAAAACAAAAACTGACCAGTTTCATAAAAAAATGTTTCACCTGACACACGCGCATTTTTGGTTCGTGCAACAAGTACAAATTTATTGTTGGTTTCTGTTTCATGCGAGCTTATCGCCTCTCCGGCCTCTTCGTAAGACCGAAAATGCGTCACTTCGGCCATTTTATTCTCTGGCAGTAAGCTCCCTTGATAATGGGCGGGGCTTAACGTCAAACTATTTTTGCCAGACCTCTTTGGATTGTAAGTTTTAAAACGCTTTGGAAAATAGTGCTCCCGATCATTAGTATCTTCACGCACCTGTTACTACGTCACGCTAGATCTGCTTTTATATGGTCACATGGTAAGTTCGCGCCAATACTTCCAGCAACAATATTAGCATATTTCTACGCTATGCAAACGATATGTAAATTAACATTCTTTCAGCTATTTGTCAAACTCATAATGCAAAAGCAAACGCAATGTCGGGCGATCTCTGCAAGTCCAACGTGCAATAGCTTATTTTGTATCTGTGTGTAATAGCTTACCTAGCCTGATTAATTTGGCGTTTCAGTGTGACCCCTTTCATAGATCTGATATTTTATAACTGTCACACCATTTTATAGAAGGCGGGCAGCTATTTAATGTCAACCTGTAAAATCGGTTTGCCTTCGAAGTGCAAATAGTGAGACTAGAGCTTACCCAGTGAAGTTACCACATAAAGGGAAATAACCACAGTAACGTAAACACGTAGCGTGTATGGAAAAGAACGGCTATTGGTTGTTAGTTGGTTCCATCCAATTTTCAATATCACAACGTTTAATTTATAACGGAAACACACCGAAAAACGGCTTACGTGCTGCATTGTTCAGTCAAGTGTGTCTGTACAATTCTAAGTGTCCCTTCCAGGGAAGGAACAATATCGACTCCGCTACACTATATGTTCATATTGAAATTTCAAAAGCGTTTGCAACGTTTGAATTTGGTAGCTTCTGAATTTGTAGCGTATTTTTTGAAATTTAGAGATAAACGTGACATGAATTTATAGTGGAGCCTTTTTATATGACCATATATTCTAAAATACGTTATTTACATACAGTATGAAGAACTTTTTTTTTTCCAAAATCTGAGAGCGAGCAGCTTTGAGACGAAATACTCGAAATGTATTTATCCGAATGCATCTGTTGTCTCAGAAAATGGTGTTGGAACTTTTGGTAGCTTCTGAATTTGGTAGCGTATTTTTGAAATTTAGAGATAAACGTGACATGAATTTATAGTGGAGCCTTTTTATATGACCATATATTCTAAAATACGTTATTTACATACAGTATGAAGAACTTTTTTTTCCCAAAATCTGAGAGCGAGCAGCTTTGAGACGAAATACTCGAAATGTATTTATCCGAATGCATCTGTTGTCTCAGAAAATGGTGTTGGAACTTGAACGATTTCTTTCAACATTTACCTGAAGTGTATTTAGACAGTAACATTATTTTTGGCAAATAAATATCATTATACAGATATAAAAGGAATGTGATTCTTAGCGAAATCATCCACTTTTGCGTTGTTTGCTACGTACATACATGTACTAACGTCTCCTTTTTATATTGTTTACATTTTATGACTTAAGTATGTGATATACCTTTCAGGTTATTGTACTGATAAATTCAGCAAATGGCAAGCCGCCGAAACAGTGCCCAAAAGGACATAAAAAATGTGACACGGACGACGAGGTATATTTTCTTGTTCAAGTTGTGATACAAGTATCAAAGCTGCTCGTTCACATTTCCGGTGAAAAAAGTCCAAAACGATATTCTAAAACATAAGACGTAAATATATTGACTAGAATCAACAACACAAGTAAAACCCGTCAACTTCTACGGCTGTCGGCTAAATGCACTTTCAATCATGACTTTAGGTAATGATTTTTAAACGATGCTGCCATCTAATTAATGAAACGTCAGCACAATCTTCTATACAAAGCAAAGAATATGAATGGTTAGAAAAACACCGGACATGTACTTATTGTTTAGGGTTTAAAGGGGCACTCCCTACATCTAGCAGATTATATTCTTGAAACATAAATAATGTGTTCAATGAACGTAAAATTATGATTAAATACATGTACATGTATCGAAAAATACCCGATTTTAGCACAAACAAGAGCTAGACATGACATGTTAGACATAGCAATCCGCCCGCTGAGTGCTTTTTCTATGACCAAAACATTTAAGGTGAGAGGAATGGATATGTTATAAGTTTTAATTGCATAAAAATATTAATAATTATAACGTGTTGAGTGTTATACACCTGCACTTTCTCTGTGTTAATGTCGCACTTTTACTATAAAAATCTGAAATTGTATGCTTTGCACAAACGTTTTATGTAAACAATATCAAGTTTGAGTCACGGTTCTTGGACACTGCACAGCATTTTAATGTCCTCTATGATGTATGTAATTTAAACCAATTTAATTTAGTACTTAGGGAGTTATGGCCCTGACAAGAAAAAGTAATAAAGGGAGATAATTAAAATATACGACAAACTAGAGTAAAGATCCTTGTACACTGCACTTCCTCTCATTGTCCTTTGTGTGCCAAGTTTCAACAAAATCCCTTGATGCTTTCAGAGTTATGTTTCGGTGTTTTAAAAAATCAATAAAGGGAGATAACTCAAAATAGGGTAAGGTACGGTTATGGTTCTAACCACTGTATTGCATCTTATTGTCCTTTGTAAGTGTATGCTTTTTGAATCAATTTGGTTCATTACATGAGTTATGGCCCGGGCAAAAAAAAAATAATAAAAAAAATAATTAAATAAAGGGTAATCATTTAAATAGGAAAACTAGAGTTAAGGTTCTTGTACACTGGACCTCCCTTAAAAGTCTATGTCTGTGTGAAAATATAAGACAAATTCGTTTGAATACTTTCGGAGTTAAGTCCCGGACAAAAATGTGACGGACGCACCGACACACGGACGAACGGAGCCCACTATCACATCCTCTCCGCATTAGTGGAAGGGGGGGGGTAATAATCAATATATAGGCCTTTTGTAATAAATACCTATCAACCCATTCATTGTACAACAACAACTTTACATAGATTATTGAATGATTTACGGTACTGCAGCATATCTTAAAACGCTAGTTTTATCTATGACCGATATGTATAGCTTTCACTATTAGAGTAATTAATATTTTTTGCAAATATTGGATTATTTGTGTTTTTGAAGTTATTAAGTTTTTAAAAACCAGTTTGAGAACGACTAACAAAGGTTTTAGCAGCATTAAATTAACCGCGATATAGCGGACTAACCCACTGCACATGAATATAACCGGATACACAATCAGTCATTGTTGCTAAACTAAAAACCAACTTGGTAGGGAACAAACAACAATAATTGGTAGGTGTATACATGCTCATCTTCCGGCTTTATTCCAATAATGCCCTTCATCTTGCACTACATTATTGTCACAAAGCATTCGGCTTTCACATGTATACACATCATCTTTAAAGGCAACAACAAACTGGCATCAAATAACCAAACAAGGTTAATAAACACATATTTATTTCTGTAGAACTGCTTCCATATACGACATAAGTAAGACCTCTGTAAGAATCGGCTTTAAAGAATTCAGAATTAATTCCTGATAACTGCTATACCGACTTGAGCCACATGGCTATAGTACTACTGGTAACTTTATTGAATGTTTGATAAGAAACAAAAGTTATTTAGATAATCTTAATTTTTGGTTGCTTTGATGTAAGCAATTTTGCATCGCACACAATGACTCCTCATTAAAATGTCCAATCCTAAGTTAGAAAAAGTTACCCACTCATGAAGTCTTTAACAGTTCTGGAAAAAAGAAAAAAACACTGCTGTACTTTCAGACTGCAAAAAAATGTATTTATGACAAGGCCAATAAAAGGGTCAATTTACGAACAAGAACCGTTTTTTGTTTCCGTAAGGTAATGTGCTATCTGCCAAATTATTTGTACTTTGACATCCGGTAAATATATCTTAAATTCAATAGAATCAATAATATATAACAAAATCGTAAATAAATATCCTCTGACATGGTACAAGAACAGACCTGCTCTGGTTTATCAAAAAAACCTAATGACTCTAAAGTTTGAACTAAAGTCATTGAATTTTTTGCGCAAATTGCTTTATTTTGGTTCATGTTTAGGAAATCATCTATATAGTATGAACATGGAATATTCTGTTTCCTTAGCCAAGCAAACACTGGTTTTACAATTTTTGTAAATAAATATGGCGCTATAGAAAGGCCAAAAGACAAACACGAAAATTCCAGGATCGACCAATTCCACTGGAATTTCAAATACTACCTGTAATCTTAAAGCTGGTCGCTCTCAGATTTTGGTAAAAAAATGAAGTTCTTCAAACTGTATGGAAATAACGTATTTTAGAATATATGGTCATATAAAAAGGCTACAGTATAAATTCATGTCACGTATATCTCTAAATTTCAAAAAAATACTCTTACCTGATACGGTTGTTGTATAAAAACAAAAATAATATCAAACAGGGAATGCCACGCACCAAAAACGCAGCCTCCCCAAAACGAGTCCACAGCACCCAGAAGTGCACACCACCAACACACGCACACACACACACACACACACACACACGCACACGCACGCGCACACAACACACACACACACACACAATCATGTAAGTCAATGTTATAACCATAAGCTGCACCGAGAATCCAATGATCATTTGTAAACTTGTGTCATTGATCTAAATGGAATTTCAGTTTGCCAACAGAACTCACCTTATCTATTCCTGATCGTTTGGGGCAGTTGCAGAATTGTACCCCCTGCGAGGAATTCAACCTCTTCCACGAAGGCCTCCGCCAAAACAAGCCATACATAGGGCTACGCCGAGTAAAAGAATTTCCCTAGGAGGAGAAAAACTGTCACAATTCTTTACTTCCTTTGAAATATCATCCACAAACAATTTTGTTATGGGCATAGAACCTTGACATAAACTTGCATATTTCCTTTTGAGCAAAGGCCTTATCGAGTATCTTCTCCTAAGAGAAAGGTTGTACTGAACCTGACCTAAAATTGTAAAAATGTCAGACATAACTTCTAGAACAATATTACCCTTAAAGCTGCTTGCTCTCTGTTACCATTGAAAAAAATTTGACTTCCTTATTCATAAATATAAAACTAAATGCTAGAATGAAACAAGAGGGCCATGATGGCCCTATATCGCTCACCTGACTACCATTGGCTATAATACAAGGGCTCATGATTCTAACATAATTAGTAGAGGTCCACTACACAATGCTAGGTAACATTCCAAATATCTATTCTCTGCCTGTTGGCCTTCTTGTTTTTTTTTAAAAAGTTTTCCCCATATAAAAACAAAAATAATATCAAACAGGGAATGCCACGTACCAAAAACGCAGCCTCCCCAAAACGAGCCCCACAGCACCCAGAAGTGCACACCACCAACACACACACACACACACACACAATCATGTACACACACAAACATACACTACCAACACACACTAGGATACAAAGCAAACACACGAGGACAAAACGAACAATTAAAGGAACACAGTGGGGCACCGCCTTGGAACGGTCAGTGGCAAAAACACCACTGGGGAGCTTAAACCGGTTTATGGTGCGCACCCAACCTCACTCTTACCCCCACATAAGCCTATGTGAAATCAAGTCACCCTTCCCCCCTCCCGGGAAGGGTACATTTTGACCTGGGGTCTCCACTAGCAAATGCTACATGCCAAATATCTAAGCTCTATGCCTTGTGGTTTCAGAGAAGAAGATTTTTTTAAGTTTTCCCTATATAAGCCTATTTAAAACTAAGTGACCCCAGTGTGCAAATTTTCAATGGCCTGATTGAAACAATCATGTTCATTGTAAGACGAATCATTGTCCGAAATATCTGCAGTGTTCACTTGAACCCTGATGCTTTGTCTATTTCTAAGGGGTAACTAGTGCTGTAGCAAGTATCCGAGTACTCGGATATCCGCGGTCTAGTCCAGAAAATCGGGTACGGATGTTCTTCATTGCCGAGATCGTCGGATCGCGATCTTTTTCACACACATATAAGTTATACAAAGTATCTCTATGAAACTTTCTAAAAGCTAAAACGAATAGTTCTTGCTCATTTTCTTGCAGTTTTACGCTGTTAATGTCTGACCAGAAAGTGAACAAACACTCTAGAGTTAGCAACGTAGCATTGGCATTCGATTCGAAGAAATTATTGTATGAAATTTCAAAACACAAAAACATATTTCCTAAACGAAAAATAAGATACTTTGATATTATGTTGAAAACACATAAAGTAAATGATTTTCATAAGTGCTTAGCGTTTTTATGTCGTTTTTAGTTGATGCTGATGATTCGTGGTTCGATCCGTGAATCGTTAGCTCTGATTCATGGATCGGATCGGACCGCCACTTGTCCCACGATCCCCAGCCCTAGGGGTAACACATCTAAGTCTTCATCATAACTATATTCATTGTAAGGAGGGTGTGCCGAAGCCTCATGAACCCCAAGCAAACTCCTAAGAATGCAACATCATTGGCCGAAAGTTTTGAAATATCAAATACTGGCCTGTCCGAAGACTGCTCTGAAGAGTTCTGGCCCTGCTTTGGTTTGTTTTAGAGATTTTGTAGATTTAACTACCGAAGAAGATTTACCTTTCATACGAGCTTTTAGTTTTATCTTTATTTTTGAATGTAGTAAACGACGAGTATATTTCGGATTTTTTTTCTTTTTCCAACTAATTTCAGGCTCCGAAAACCCTGAAAACGTTTCTTCCGAAGAAAATAACGACATGACATCGTATTTGTCGCCATCACTAATATATCTAAGTAAAAAACTATCGAAAGAGACACTGAATAAATCTGTAACACGTGCGGTCTCTAACACGCCAAGAAAGATATGAGGGTTTCTGATTGTGTATCCGGTTATTTACCTGTGTAGTTGGTTAGTCCTCTATATCGCGGGTAATTTAATTCATTTTATTTGATTTGAAGCAAAAGGTCCGTCCATGAGAGCATTTATATTCGCTTGAAATTCCAATAAAACATACAGCGTAGTGGTGCCATGTAACCGACATTTTCAATTGACTTCTGCCAAATCATATCTAGATATTTGCTTATATTTTGATTCTAATATTTTGATTCTAGCATTTAGATTGATATGTATTTATAAGTTTGTCATTTTTTTCAAAAAAAAAAATTTCAACGTCAACTGAGAGCGAGCAGCTTTAATTGGTTGCCAAAAAGTAGGTAAATCGCGGTGTCGAATGAGATATGTGAGTGCGATTGACCAAGTTTGTATGTCTGGATCGTGGACGCCTATTTGTTTTAATTTTGATTAAGAGAATTATGCATTTGTGTTTTGTTATACAAAAATCCCCTTTTTTAATGAAATGTTGTCCTACTTTTTCTTATCTTTTTGTTTAGTAGAGAATAAAATGTGCCGAAATACGTGTTACTTATGTTATAAAAATAGAAATTTTGAAAATTGTAAAAACCCTTTAATAGCCAAAAACAGAAAACAACATTTAATTCGTTTTAAGTTCGGCTCGATATATATGTGAAAGCTGGAAGCTTTATGAAAATAATGTTGCCTTAATGCTTAAACAATGAACGAAAAGAGGGAAAATATTTTTAAAATGCTAACATACTTCCAGAGAATATAGAATGGCAAAGTTGGTACATGCAGCAATTTGAGAAAATCAGTTGAAAATGTTGGTGAGCTTGGTTTGATGGCACCACTGCACCGTATGAAATGCTTCCTCAGGGCTTCCTTGATTAATGTACTAAGTGCAAACACAATAAACAATAATAATATTACTTTATTGTAAACGAAAAAAATGGGTAGAATTACATTATCCTTCTTTACGTAAATTCTAAATCTGTTGTTCTCCATTTTAAGACTGCTAACTTTATTTGCAATTTGTGTTAACCGTGGTATAGAAGAATGCTGGTTTTGACCTATGTGTTAATTTGCTGTGAAATGACAATGACATTGAGATGAATGGTACAGTGTATTCTTTTGTTTCAAGTGCCCATGTGGTGTGTGCAGGATGCCAGTTTCTGGGAAATCTGGGAAATCTGAGAAATCTGGGACATCGGATTCAGTTCAGGGGAAATCTGGAAAATCGGATTCAGTTCCGGGGAAATCTGGGAAATCTGGGACATTGGATTCAGTTTCTGGGAAATCGGCAACTGGAAGTGCTAATAAAAAGTGTTTTTTATGTAAGTATCTAATTGTAGTACCGTGGGATGAGTGATTAATATATTTGAAATAATAGGAACTACAATTTATTTGGTGTTTGATTAATTATCTTAACCACTTTTTCCTCTTTACCTTGTAGTATCAAGTCTTTGATATTTTGTTTTTAAGAGCTTGTAAAGTGTATCTTACATTACGAGTATACAACATTAAAGAGATACACCCTAAACTTGGGTGCAGTTGGACATTTACAACATCACTTCAAAGAATCATCATCAAACCTGAAAGTATTAACCTTACCTAGCAACACAGTTACAGGTAACAAAGTCCATGTTGTAGTTACGCTAAACCTTCATATACAGTTGTTTTAAAAATTTTGAGTGGATATCAATTTATTATAGAAGCTCATTGTATGAGCATGGTGTTCACCAAAGAGACGGTTTTGTAACTTCGACATAATTATAATGTTCTTCTTGCAAATACATTTATTTATTATGTTACTTACATTTATCCCATTGTCTACATTTAGAGTAAACATAAGCTAGTCTGACATGTGCCTTTTAAAAACTACAAAGCACTTCTGATATTCAGCATTTTAATTAGGCTTTGCTTAATACCAAACATTTGTATGCCCCCGAAGGTTGGCACATTAAAATCACACCGAACCGTCTGTCCGTCCGTCCGTCTGTCTGTCTGTCTGTCCGTCCGTGCGTTCTGCCTTGCATTTCTTCGTGTCCGAGCTGTAACATTGTCATGCATTGAAAACTTTTAAAATAACTTATGTTCAGCAAATCAAGACGATGTATCGCGTGCAAGACCCACGGCCCTACCTCAGATGTCAAGGTCACACTTAGAGCTTGAAGGTAATGGAATCCTGTATATATGCACACATTCGTGTCCGGACTGTAACTTTGTTTTACATTTATTGTGATTTTAAAATAACTTGGCACAAATATCTTGTACATCAAGACAACATGTCGCGTGCAAGACCCACTTCCCTACCTCAAAGGTCAAGGTCACACTTCGAGTTTGAAGATAATGGAATCCTGTATACTTTGTATATGCACACATTCGTGTCCGGACTGTAACTTTGTCATGCATTGAAGGATTTTTAAATAAGTAGACACAAATGTTAAGCACATCAAAAGACGACGTGTCCCGTGCAAGACCCATGTCCCTACCTCATAGATCAAGGTCACACTTAAGAATTTGAAAGTAATGGAATCCTGTTTACATTGTATAAGCACACATTCACATCCAGACTGTCACTTTGTCATGCATTGAAGAAAAATAACTCGGCACAAATGTTCAGCATACACTAAACAGGTTTAGAAACGCAAAAGTGGCAAAATATTTATTTTAACAATGTTATTGTGTTTTAAATTTATTTAAATTTCATACACAACAAAAACAATATAAGATTGAATTCTTGTAAAAGTTTAAATAATTTATCGCAAAAAAATGACTTAAATAGAAATAAAAACAATAGCGTCATTCAAATAAAAATGTTCAACATGGGAAATCTTTGCGTTTCTAAACCTGTTAAGTGTATCAAGACAATGTGTAGCGTGCAAGACCTATGTCCCTACCTGAAAAGTCAAGGTCACACTTAGAGCTTGATGGTAATGGAATCCTTTATATATGCACACATTCGTGTCCGGACTATATCTTTGTTTAGCATTGATTAATTTTAAAATAGCTTGGCACATCAAGCCGACCCTACCTCAAAGGCCAGGGTCACATTTAGAGTTTACAACTCATGGAATCCTGTATATATGCATTCGTTTGTGTCCTGACTGTATATTTGCCATGTATATATTAATTTTAAAATAGATGGCACAAATGTTCAGTACATTAAGACAATGTGTTGCATGCAAAGCCACCTCAAAGGTCAAGGTCACACTTAGAGTTTAAAAGTAATGGCATATTGTATGCATGCTAACTCTGTCATGCATGAAAGGATTGTAAAATTACATGGCACAATTATTGAGCACATGGCGAGGACACAGACTGTGGGACACCTCTTTCGGGGGCATTTGTCACTTGTGAGGGACAGCTCTTGTTATTTCTAAATGTTACATACATACACATATATCATCATCGTATCAACATTATTTTCTATCTTGTACAGTGTTTCATGGATACATCTAGTTGTATTACAACTCTCATTCCATCATGTACATGTATTATATCACTAAGAAATGTTTTTGTGAAGTTATTTAAAAAAAATGATAGACGTGGGAGGTTTACTGCCCGAAGTATACACAATCGATTGAGAACATTTTGGAATTTCAGAGTTGATATTAGATAAAAAAAAAGAAAAAGGTAACTGTAACTCCTGTAGGGAAATACCGGTATAATGTTTGTAAGATTCGCTCTCTTCAATGCAGTTTAAAGGCTAATTTGCTCACTCAAACATATCTTTGAACGCTGACCATTTTGCATTGTGGTTTGCTATTTTATCATTTACAATAGCCATCTCTCTTTCTACCTATATTCGTTCCTTCATTTATAGCAAAAAAATATCAAAAGTTTGGCATACCCTCCGGGATCAATTTAAATGACCTCGAAACTATATTAATTCCAATGATAGAAAGGATTGCCACCAAACCCGTAAGTTTCAGCTAAATATTCCTGTTAGCATCGGTAGAATAAGCTCACTGTTAGCGTTATAATCTGCGCGTTGTAGGCATGCCCAATAAGTACCATAGTGTAAAAAAAGATAAATTGATTTTTTACACTTGATTAGAAGCGTTACAATGTTGTCTAAACTACGAAAGTTGTATGGGCGTGCTCGCTTGTCAATTCAAAGAAATAAACATTTTGACAAAACGGATGTAATCTCCATACAAATAAAAGCTATTTTATACAAAACTTGTTGTAAACTTCTGCTTTGGCGGGGGATAAAAACATAACAATAAGTAAACAGAGCATTTCAAACTCAGTCTGGTGAAAGTAAAAAATGCTATGAATCTTAAAGCTTTTAAACACAAAATCAATTTTCCAATGATCTTTACAGTTCAAATCTAAACTGTTTGCTGAGGAACAAAATATAATATTATTACCTAATGCTCTATATAAATGTCAATTTGCCATTTGTAACTGTTTTCAAGCTTTTTTTTTCGGAATCCGGATTAAACCCGATATGTTGTACTGCGCAACATCGGAGCATGAAAAGTTTTGACTGTTGCCCTTTCAGACGAACCGTTTCATTGGCGGAGCTTCGGGGCAGTGCCGATGCGCAGAAATCCACTCGTATGTATTATAAGCAGTAAGGGAAGTAACAGCTGTAAAAAATCTTTATTCAAGCGTCCCAATATCTAGATCATATTTAGCGCCTCGTGACATCTTGTTGTGATCAAGACACCAAACGACACCGACACGCTAAAATTATCTGTAATTGCATAAGGTAATAAAACACTTATTTCATAGGTGTTTGAGAACAATCAAAACTATTGTCCTTAGGTATCAGGGCCTAACGGCCTCGGGCAATAGTTCTTGAGTTGTCCCTGATACATCGGGACAATAGATTTGACTGTTCCCCAAACACCCATGAAATAAGTGTATACTGTTCCCCAAACACCCATGAAATAAGTGTATACTGCTAGATAATTTATAAGTACTTTTCTTCAAAACACCTCAATGCAGATGTTTTAAATTTATGTTAACAAAGCATCTACTAATTCAATTATGTCCAACAAAATAAAACTAAATTTGTGTCCATAAGACAGGGATGTCCCAACTAGCTGAAACTGTAACGTGATTCATGCATGAGCAAATATTGTTCCATTGGAAAAGTAATAGGTGTCCTTAAAAAATGGGGAGTTCAGCCTTTGAATGGGGCATGCGGGTTTCCTTCAACAAGCCATTATACCCACATTTGTATGATTTAACCTAGCTGCAGATAATCATATGGTAAAATAGCCGGCGGTGAAGACTGACATAGGACACAAAACCGGCACTTATGGACGCTCAAATCCCAAAGATATGCTTAACTTACAGTTAATGCAGGAGCACTTTGAGTCATGCTGGACTCTATTCCCAATTGAGAACTGCTGCACTGTCCTATGTTTGTTTGAGTTCTGAAATGCAAGAGCAGCCTGAAAGATAGCTACAGACAAATCACTCTGCAGATGAATGGATTGTGTTTTTAAAGTGATGAACATTTTATACTATACTGTTCATCTGATAGTGTGAAATCATTTTGTTACCTTTACTTGTCTGATTTTATTTCAATATCTCTTTACATAATTATGAAAATATTTTAAAAGTTGTATTTTAGGGACTGTTAAAGGAAATAATGACTCAATTTGAAAAAATTGTTAACTACGCAAAATCTTTCATTCCAAAATTTCATTTATAAATAAGTTTTATGAGACAAAAACAGTATTTGTCTCTTTTAAGTTACATTGACCATGACCTCAGCGACCCATGTCTGATTCCATCCTTTAACTCTGCATAAGCACCAATTTATTTAGACAACAGACAAATGCCGGTCACAATAGCTCACCATGTGCCTGGGGCACACATCAGCTAAAATGTCATGGATAGGGTCTTGTCTTGGCCGAGTTTTGCCCTACACTAGGGGGTCTCACTTTCCAACAAAACAACATCGTTTCAGATGATCATTTGTGATAAAGTATTTTAAAATCTGCCCAACGGAGTTTGAAATTTTAAAGTTTGGATATACATATATACAAATGAAGGTTATATACTAATGTAAAAAATAACTATGCATCTAGTTCTTGAAAGGCAAAAAGGGTCAAACACAACTTCACACAATAAAGTAGGGTGTGTCTGCCGATTGATTTTCTTGCGAGTTTGATAAATAACATGATAAGCAAACCAAATGACATCCAACAGACTGCTTTCCATTTGAAAGCAGTACCTACCTCAGTGCTTCAAGGAATTTTCTAATGTTTATCATCTGTCTGCAGTTCTGCCATTTATTGTAGGATTTTAGAAATGGTTCACTTCCTGTCCACAAGGGTCTATCTTACCCAATAAGCTTGGAATCAATGATTGATTCTGACGGCCAGTTCAATGGATCATATTCCATAATCAGACCAATACTAGTTCATGATAGTATTATTGCCTAAAGATTGTTTGAATTACCCAAGGGCATGGTGGATTTTCTTGAAAATCAGAGGAGTCGCAGTTGGAATCGGAACTGCTTGGCCATCTGGTGTCTACCTGCTGAAGAAACAATGCAGAAAAGACATACATAATGTTTCCCTAATTTTTTTCTCATATTATACAGAACTAAAAGTTTGGGTTATTGAGTGAGTCTATGCCCCCTCCCCCTTTAAAATGCTGCCTACGGGTCTGGGATAAGAGCTTTACTGTAGTACATGGCTGGATGCCCCTTTCCTAACATATCCTTGTAAAAACATAACAAAATCAATTACATATTGCAGGTTTGATGTTTAGAGTTGCATATTTTCTCCAAGAAATCTATGAAATGTCTCACGGGTGAGAACATTATCTTAATATTTCATTTTTTATGATTTTGACAGATTATTTAAATGTTTTTTCTCCATCAGGATTTTATTTGTATTCATGATGCTATACATGTCGATATAATAATTATTATTTCTAAGCAACTCACAGTTTGCTCTGTTTGTTCTCTGTCATACTGCACCATTGTCTACAAAGATAAAATATGTTTCTGTATTTTACTTGTTCACATGCATAAGTTTAGACACTGTTAGTATGCACACTCTGCAGTTAAAGCAGTGTTCAGAGACTATACATTTTAAGTACTGAGTGATGTTTTGACAAAACCTGTTTGTATGGTAAATTGGCATTATTATCTTGACTTTCAAGATTACATTGACATTCTAAATCATGTTCTTTGGAAGTATCCAGTAAGTACAATAATATATATGTATGCAATTAATTTTCAGTAAACCAATTTATAGTTGAAATATTACAACTGTTTATTTTATCAATTGTGTTCAAAATAGCACTTCTGTCTTCACTTGGGTGCCATCTTGAATTTCACGGAACGAACCATGATGCCAAACAAGCACCCTCACTTTTCTTGCCCCCTCTACAGTACCTTATTCTGGTCAAATTTTATCAGGACAATCAATGCAAACAGAAACTCTTTCCAGGACAATAACACTCCTTAAAGCTATGGTTCTTGTGCTCTGCACATCATCTCATACATGTCATTGGTGTCAATCTATATTCGTATTTAATAACCATGAAGGGTTGTTCTGGAGATGATGGGCAAAGTCTCCTAAAATTTCCGATGTCCAAGGACAAGCAGAATTTGTAGTTGGTTTGCTTATCATGTTATTTACCAAAAACTTATCTTTCAGCATAAAAAGTTTTATCTTTGGAAATTTTTGAAAGAACAACACAATTCAGAAATCTTCCATCTGTAAATAGTAACTAAATGCATGTCAGTATGCAGATAGTATTTGAACCACATTGATCAGCAGTTTTTCTGTGCTTCAAATGGTGAAAGAAAGAAACACTATTCTAGAAAACTGCCGTGTCCACACAGGAAATTTTTAGTAGCCAAAAATGTACAACTCGAACAAAGGAATTTGCCACTAATGGTCAGTGTTTAAAAATGTCACTGTGTAACCCCTAAATTTATGTGTATCTAAAGAACAATATTCATACTAGATTCTGCAGATCCCTCAAAGGGACAATATAAAGGGTTGACCCTTTCAGCTGACCCCATTCTTTGATCTTTTGTGGCCTGTCCACTTCAGGAGGAATATCTTCCAAGTTTGTTTTTGTCAGCCGGCACAGCTTGAAGCTACTATGCCTAAGGCTGGATACTACTCCCTGATGTACTTTTTAAAATCCGCAGTAGACATAGAAATGGACACTTTGTGTACCTTTAACGAAACATGTACATGGTATAAAACAAAATAGAAACTACACTGTAATCAGCAAAACAAATATTCATCTACTGACAACCTTCCATGTTAAGTTCTATCACTAAAAGTGATTCATACCTCAGATGCTAGCAACTGCTCCGTGAATGGCAAGCAATGACAGAATACAGGTGGTGAAAATAAACCATACATGTACTTGTCTAAAACCTAAGTTTAAAAGAGACTTAAGATTAGCATGAGAATCACAAAGTAATGAGCATTGTAATTCTACTTCATGACATAAAAGTATACCAAGTTTCAAGTCTGTTGCCAACTTCTCTTTCTACAGGGCATACATGTATGTATTTTCTTTTGTTAAAGAAACACGAATTTCAATCTATGTACTACTTACTTTTGCAGTCATAGAAAATAGCAGCATCAGTAAACTTCAGTTCGATATCAAAAGATAATACACAACATAAACCGGTAGTACAAATTTACCAGACTGAATATCAGATGTTAAATATAATTTTGTTACCTTTGAAGAAATCACACAATGGTTCAGATAGTGCTTCAAAGCCAGTAGCAGCATATTCTGTAACTAAATTCCTTCTCTTTGGTATAGACTTAAGGACACCATTTGACCTACTTGACAGTCTACATTTTGTAGCCGATTTCCATGTTAAAATCATGGAAAAATACTGTTAGAACACAATTATTGTCACCAGTGGACTTTGACAATTTGACGGCCTTTCTTAAGGTATGTCATATTGCTATTTTACTGCATTTAATAGCATGTAAATTCTCAAATGCAATGGTAGAAAAAAACAATGCAGATGTCCCTCCAATTCACTCAGTCAAATTCCAACAGTAAATATCACATAGTCATTTATAAGTACGTCACCACAGGTAAAGCATGGAAAGCATGAATATGCAAGACTTTTCTCTTCAAGCTTAAATTCTAACAAAACTAGTTTCATTTGCATAACTGACTTTTCCAAGTCAGTGACCCCAATTGCAGGTTAATTGCTTTTGTTTGGGCTTTTGTGTGTCGGTGTGTACATGTATGTTTATGCGTGTTCTTTTGTTTAAGTGTTTGTGTTTTTGTGTGTGTCAGACTCTTGGTGATAACATGTCATGTGTCTGTTCTGTGGTTTGGTTGTGGCTGAATGTTTTATTGGGGTATGGTTCCTTGGTTTCTGTATTAGGGCGTTGTTTTTGTTTCATGCTTTCCTGGACCAATTGTAATTTTCATCTTATTAATATGAGGAACAGTAGTTTACTATACCTAAACCAAAAAGTTTTAAGCCAGAAGCATCATGCCCAGTTAGTCGTTTCTTTGGGCCTCTTACTAAGGGCCGAAAGCCTGAATCTGAGGTCCTTTGTGGGTCGCCCTCTAACTTTTGATGTCCTATTATTAAAGCTGTCATTTGCACGTCCAGACATTCGAAATCTGTTGAATCTGAAAAAATGTTTCCAGAGAGCATAGAACAATATTTCCTTTCCGTGACAGGAGACATTTATTATATGAAGTGATAAAACATATTGGGTTATTATATAAAATAGAAAGAATATTTGTAAATTAAGTTTGCAAAGGTACTTTGTTCTGCAGTAGTGAGGCCTGGGGCAAGTATTTTATTTAAATTCCTAATTTCAGAGCCCGGAACTGGCGTTTTCAACATAAGCAATATTATAAGGACAATTCAGAATCTCACAACCTGAAATTAGAACCAAACATAAAATAGCATATGCCTGTTTAGAACTAGCAACCAGTTTTACTTAGAACCGTAACCTGCATCCGAGGAGAGTAACACAATCGGTAAAGTGTCTGGTCTTTTTGTAAAGGACTATCCAGCAATGATACAAGCTCCATCTTCGGTCAAGCGGGTTAGGAGGTGCGATTGAAATACCATGTTCATACCAAGTATTTGAAAGTAAAGGCAAAACATTAAAGTGTTATCTGTTATTATGAGTGAAATAAGGAAACTTGCTGTTTGACTGGCAGGTAAATTGTTTTAACTGAGGGATGGGCTTTTAAAGGAGGCTATGGTTTTTTTTAACATTTTGCAAAGAAATGATCATTTTCAGACTGAAATTGGGGGTTGGCAATTAATGGAATAATTACGGTAATAATATGGTAAAAACTACTGTAAAAATGAAGAAAGGATAATCGATTACTCAAATTCATAATCAATTTAATCGACTATGGAAGATTTCCGATCGATTATTCGATTATATTCAATCAATCCCTAGCAGCCTGTTACTACTTATATAGCAATCTTAGGCACGTAGCACGTAGGAAGCATATTTAAATTGGGGGGTTGGCACAACTTAGTTGAAGACAAACTCCACTGACAAGTCTATGACCAGAATTTTTTAAAAACCCTGTTTAATATGAAATAAAGCAATTTGGGCAGTTATTGTGGCGGACGCACAGCCCCATGCCCTACCTATTCCTACGGGCCTGAATAAAAAATATTAATGGAGTAGCATCTTTTATAGGGTTGGGGGTCCAGTCACAAAAATAATCCTTTTGAATGCTATTATCAAAATTCTTAACATATAACTTGAACATTCCAAGGGAGTCAACTATCCTGCCCCCTCCCCCCAGCCATTGACTCGCGCATGAGTAGGCTTGCGACGTTTTGGGGGATTTACGATGAATCGTGTTGCTGTGTGCAATATCACATTGTGTACCTGCTTTACTGGCAAGTATGTATTTATTTCAGTACCAAGGATAACACAATAAAGAGCAAGCTCTTATTTCCATTGTCCGTGGTCCTTCATTTTAGAGACAGAAACAGATACAAGGGAATACGGGTACCAGACCCTAGCTCTTTCACGAATAGACCCCTTGGTTCTTTTCTACGTGCCCGGTGTATAGCACCGATACACGCGAGACTACCTCTGGGTTTCTTACCAGTTCATCTCAGATAGGTGGGAAACACTGAAAAGCGTTTCTGAAATATCCAGTGCCCCGGCCGAGAATCGAACCGGGGACCTCCGGATTGGTAGTCCAGAGCGTTAACCACTCGGCACCACACCACCAGTACGGATCAAGCAATTTTTGCCAGAGGTCCAGGCAAATATTTTTTCCAGGGGAGTGTCCAGAGGCAGAGAAAAAAATTATGAATGGTAAAATCTAAGTTTTCACCAGGTAATTTGAAAATTCCTGGGGGCTAGGAGTCGTGTTACCTATACTCGACCGGATATGTCTTTTATTGAAAATGACTCTGGGCGAAATTCGGCTACAGAAAAGGTTCTGATTTAAAAATGACTTACCTTATCCACATCATTTGCATGCAATCGTTAAACTGACACTACTCCGGATAAAAAGCAGTTCCGTGCTAAGCAAAAGCTGTATAAGCACAAATTTTCCAAGCGTGTTTACCTATGCTCGACCAGGTTGGTTTTTGTTATTTGACAATGCAACAAAATAAAACTTATTTTTTCTCGGAGATTTCTTGAATCTTTCAGTTTTGATTTTTGGTCCTCTGAATTTTGACAGCAGTGTCGTCTGTAAACAAACAAGCGCCTGTGTGATCGAAAAGGAAAGTAAATATAGGCACATCAGTCGCAGTTAAAATGTTTATTAAATTTTTTATAGACAAAAAGTTAAAAGTGGTCGAGCACTGGTCCGGTCGAGACTACTCACGAAACCAGCTATAAATAATTTAGACTACAGTAAAGTGGTCCGGAGTGAAAAAAGGATAAATGTCAGCGATTGTCAACGGAAGTTTAAAAGTGTTTATTTTCGGGCCTGAAACCTTAGCGTGTAAACATGTGAACATACAAGGCACCATTTGCGGATCTAGACCTGCGATTCGGATAGGCAAGGGACTTCTTCCTGTTGGAAACATTACCTGTGTGCAAAGCTCACTCTTTGCCTGCTGTCAGCGCCGTTTGTGCCCGCAGCAGTTGCCGCCGACCTCGCCAGACTCGAGAACCGATCCCGGCTCGCCTGAAGTCTGGCCTGAGTGGGTCCTGCATGACAGTTTCCGCCATGTTGTCTCTGCGAGTGCGCGCGGGATATCAAATTATGGGCGCGTTAGAACAGGTTTTATAACGGTGGTATCTATTGGCCGAGTCGACATTTAAATTTTCATATGTTAAATACTTATTTTTGATAGCTTCGGCCAGAATATCTGCATTTATATATTGCGTCCAAACTTTAAATTTTAATTTTGAATGGCCATCATTTAATAGGTCGGCCGTTGTTACTTAATATTAAATATTTATATCGCGGTACAAATGTATAACATTTATGCCGGACATAAAATATTTTAACTGCGGTTTAAATCATAATTTTACCGGAGAGAAAATAATTATTTTTGATGACAATGGCGAACCTACTCGGCCGCTGTCACTCAATATTAAATATTTTATTCGCGGTAGATTAATGCCGGGGTAAAAACATTTTAGCCGTGGCAAAATCGCATTTTTATCGGAGCTAAAATATTTTAACCGGGGCTTAAATCATATTTATGGAGATTAGATATTTATGCCGCGGTTAAAATCATATTTATGCCGGAGCTAAAATATTTTTACCGCGGCTGAATTAATTATTTTTTGTTGGCGATGGCCAACCATACTCGTCACAAAAAAGCACCTGTTATTGGTACACTAAACTGCAGAGCACATGGGAAATTTAAGTTGAAAATACACTCAACCGGTTTAGAAACGCAATAGTGGCAAAAATACTTATTTTAACAGTGTTATCTTGTTTCAAATTTATTCAAATTTCATACACAACAAAAACAATATAAAATTGAATTCTTGTAAACGTTTCAATAATTAATCGCAAAAAATAACCTCGAGAGAAACCAAAAACAATTGCGTCATTCAAATAAAAAATGTTCAACAGGGGAAATCCTTGCGTTTCTAAATCGGTAAAATGTACATGAGACTTATATGTGTATATGTGTGTGTGTACATGTGTGTGTGTACATGATTGTGTGTGTGTGTGTCGTGTGTGTGTGCGTGTGTGTGTGTGTGTGTGTGTGTTTTTTGTGTGTGGGTTTTGGTGTGGGGTTTTTTTTTTTGGGGGGTTTGTTTTTTTTTTTTTTTTTTTTTTTTTTTTTTTTTTTTTTTTTTTATAGCATTATGTTTGTTTTCCAAATATTTTCAGGCCAATGCAGCCAAAATTATCAATGCTATCTTGACAATAAAGATATGCTTTGCAATTGCACCGGGTCAGGCTATAGTGGAGAACTCTGTGACAAAGGTAATTATAGTACATTGTGACTTTTTCTCGTAGAATGGAAATTAAAGTTTTGTCGTTTATCAAAAATAATTGCTACCATTTGCACGATATGCCTAGGCAATATGATTGCATTAAGCAGCTGTTCAAGCAAAATTTAGCAAATAGCTCGTTGAAAGGGACATACCCTATAAATGATGTCGAGCTAAATAACCTCCAAAATATAAATAATAGATACTTTGGAAGTAATATAACTTAACCTTACAGTTTCAGCTATATATTCCCAGTCATTATTGATAAAATCAGCGGTTTAAAGTATACCGCAGTACCGTAAACCATTCAAAAATCTATGTAGAGCTGTAGTTGTACAATAAATGGGTGGATGCGATTTATTACAGAAAGCCTCTATATTGATTAATTGTGGTAAAATGAAGCATTTTTCGCCATAGGTTCTTCTTTCAAATTGTATTTATTTACCATTTTACCTTCATTGAACACATAATCTAAGTTTCGAGAATATAATCTACTAGATGTAGGGAGTGCCTCTTTAAATTTGGTTTTCGGAATTATCAACGTATATACACAAAACGTATATTGTGTATACACATGCCCTGAGCATTCTGCATGGCGAATAGAAAGACTTAAATGTTTTCAGAAATTCTCATTGCAATGTACAATGTATCATGAAAGATCTCGCATTGCTCATAATTGCACAAATCTATATTAAATCAAGATGTAGATGAATGTTCAACTGGTGAGAATAACTGTCACCCTGCAGGAGCTACGTGTAACAATACTGTCGGCAGTTTCCAGTGCACATGCAATCAAGGTTGGATTGGGGATGGAGTGAATTGTACAGGTAATAACACAAAATGAAATTTTTAAAAATGACAACTATTAATTTAAAGGAAACTGTCAAAGATCACAGGCGTTTTTTAATCTATCAAATGAATAAAACTTATTTTAAGATAGTTTAGGCATAGTTTGCTCATGCCTTTAAACGATTACGAAAAATGTATAAAAGCTAATCAAAAATGTAACAATCTGTTTATAAGTGTACACCTCGTTCTGTCATTAAGATATAGATGAATGTTCAACTGGTAATTACACAAAATGAAATTAATTGCACAAGTCTATATTAAATCAAGATGTAGATGAATGTTCAACTGGTGAGAATAACTGTCACCCTGCAGGAGCTACGTGTAACAATACTGTCGGCAGTTTCAAGTGCACATGCAATCAAGGTTGGATTGGGGATGGAGTGAATTGTACAGGTAATAACACAAAATGAAATTTTTAAAAATGACAACTACTAATTTAAAGGAAACTGTCAAAACTTCATAGAAAGATCACAGGCGTTTTTTAATCTATCAAATGAATAAAACTTACTTTAAGATAGTTTAGGCATAGTTTGCTAATGCCTTTAAACGATTACGAAAAATGTATAAAAGCTAATCAAAAGTGTAACAATCTGTTTATAAGTGTACACCTCGTTCTGTCATTAAGATATAGATGAATGTTCAACTGGTAATTACACAAAATGAAATTAATTGCACAAGTCTATATTAAATCAAGATGTAGATGAATGTTCAACTGGTGAGAATAACTGTCACCCTGCAGAAGCTACGTGTAACAATACTGTCGGCAGTTTCAAGTGTACATGTAATCAAGGTTGGTTTGGCGACGGAATAAACTGTACACTGTCAGGTAATTACAGAATATTATGTTTTTAAAAGCTGATTAAAAGTGTTAAACTCCGAAAAGCAAAGAATGCTTTGAATGTTTACTAAATGCTTATCACTTTGTATTATTAAAGGGACACTCCCTAACTCTAGCAGATTATATTCTTGAAACATAAATATTGTGTTCAATATACGTAAAATTTTAAATAAAAACAATTTTAAGAACAACATAACCGAAAAATGCCTCATTTTAGCACAAACAAGAGCCATGCTAGACATATGGACATCCCCCAACATGTGCTCTTTCTATGACCTAGAAATTTGAGGTGAGAGGAACGGATATGGTATAAGTTCGAGTTTTATAAACGTTAGTAATTAGTAATTATAACGTGTTTAGGGTTTTTCTTTGTGTTTATGTCGCACTTCTAATCTTCAAAATTCTGAAATTGTTTGCTTTGCACAAACGTTTTATGCAAACAATTAATAAACGGACATAACAACAAAACCAGGGTAAATTTTATTTATGTTTTTAACACTGCACAACATCTTAATATTCTCTATGACTGTATGCAATTTGAATCAATTCAATTCAGTACTTAAGAAGTAACAGTAATAAAAGGAGAGAATTAAAAAAGTAGGACAATCTAGAGTTGAGGTCCTTGTACACTACACTTCCTCCCAATGTCCTCTGTCTGTGTGTAAATTGTAAACAAATTCCCTTGAAAATTTTAGAGTTATGTTCCGGACAAAAGTGTGATAGGAAAAACCAGTGAGGGGAGATAACTCAAAATAGAGTAAGGTACGGTTATGGTTCTTCGACACTGAACTGCATCTTAATGTCCAGTGTATGCAATTTGAATCAATACGAGAATATAGTCTGCTAGATGTAGGGAGTGCCCCTTTAAACCCTAAAAAAATAAGTACATTGTCCGTTTTTCTAACCATTCATAATCTTTGCTTTGTTGAGAATATTGTGTTGACATTTCATTAATAAGATGGCAACATCATTAATAAACCATTATCTAAAGTCATGACTGAAAGTGCATTAAGCCGCCGAAGTTGATGGATTATACTAGTAATGTTGCTTCTAGTCATTACTTTTACATGTTGTGTTTTCGAATATCATTTTGGATTTTTTTTTGTCACCAGCAAAGTGAACGAGCAGCACTATCACAACTTGAACCAAATATACAGCATCGTCTTTGTCACATTTTTATGCTTCCGAAGGGTGGCTTATTAACATCGCACCGTCCGTCTGTCCGTCCGTCCGTCTGTACATGCGTCTGCCGTAACATTTTTTTGTCCGGGATGTAACTTTGTCATGCATTGAAGGATTTTAAAATAACTTGGCACAAATGTACCTCAAAAATCAAGGTCACACTAAGAGTTCGAAGTAATAGAATCCTGTATATATGCACACATTCGTGTCCGGACTGTAGCTTTGTCATGTTTTGATTGATTATAATAATAATAATAACTTGGCACAAATGTTTAGCACATCAATACGACTTGTCATGTGCAAGACCCACGTCCCTACCTAAAATGTCAAGGTCACACTTCAGTGTTAATAGGTAATGCAATCCTGTAAATATATACATACATTCGTGTCAGGACTGTACCTTTGTCATGCATTGAAAAGTTTTAAAATAACTTCGCACAAATGTTCAGCACATAAAGTCGACGTGTTGCGTGCAAGACCCACGTCCCTACCTCAATTGTCAAGGTCATACTAAGAAGTTAAAAGTAATAAAATCCTGTATATATACACACATTCGTGTCCGGAATGAAACTTTTTGTCATGTATTGACTGAATATAAAATAACTTGGCACAAATATTCAGCACATCAAGACGACGTGTCGCGTGCAAGACTCACGTCCCCTCAACACTTAAAGGTATATACAGTCGACTCTCGAAAACTCGAACACCCTCGGGGAAGCAAAATTTGTTCGAATTATCGGTAGTTCGAACTTTCCGGAGTAAGCATGTCGGCCATATTGGAGATGGTACTAAAGACCGTTCAGTCTAGAGTGAAGTGTACTAAAACCTGTGTAGGAACGTACTCGATTACATTCAAATGAAGAAAAACAAAAACAAGCATGTTTATTTCAATTTTTTTATTTTTCATAATTTAGCTACGATACATAAACATATTTACAAGAAGCGAGTAGAGATAAATCAGAGCACAATTCAAGATAATAGCACATTAAGCATAATTATATAACATTATAGCTCATTTATCTTACGAATAGCACATTACATGACAGGAAAAGATAACGAGTATAGACATAAAACATAGCACTTCTAATTTTGAAATAAAATCAATCATTTTAAGATTAACAGTTCATTTTAGCACTTGACAGTTCACTACCTCACTTTTGAAAGAAATCCGTGATTGTCTTTTGCACAGAAGACTTTTGCTCACAAGACTGTTTTAGTAAGAATTTGTTTATTGAGCACATGAAGTTCATTTCGCGATCAGCGTTTGGTACAGTCTCTACATATCTCACTATAATATCACAAGCGTCTGTTGCTTCCTTCAGTGTAGGTGGAGTTGGAACCACGTCGTCGTCGTGTTCTTCGTCGTTGACATCAGTCTCGGCAGAGTTTCTTGCCATGAGAAGATCGTCCACAATTGATGTTTCTGTAGTGACAGCACAGACTGGGATCTCGTTGTCGCAAGCGACGAAATCGTCAATATCCGACATAGCCATCTGTATCAGACTGGCCAAGGGGATATCATCGTCACTTTCATCCTCAGATGAGATATGGCCATCTGTGGTGTTGAAACCTGCGTGTTTAAAGCAGTTCAATATGGTCTTCTGGGTGACCATTGACCAAGATCTACGCAACAGGCGCAACGCATCTAAGACTGAAAAGTGAAACTCCTCATTATTTTCCATACAGTCAAGTTTTTTCTTTATTACCTGCTGACGGTAATGTACTTTAAGATTTTTTATAATGCCCTGATCACATGGCTGGGTGTGACACGTTGTATTTGGTGGTAAGAAAACCAGTTCTATGGTCTTCAAACCCTTGACTGCAGGGTGTGCCGGACAATTATCCACAATCATGGCAACTTTTCTATTGTCTTTCTGAAATTTTTTATCAAGTTTGCGGAGCCAGTCAGTAAATATTTCGCTGGTCATCCAGGCTTTTTTGTTGTTGGTGTACTCCGTAGGCAGAGTTTTCACAAACTTAAAGCAGCGTGGATTTGCTGCTTTGCCAATGACCAAAAGGGGCACTTTATGATCGCCAGACATATTGGCACACACCATGACCGTAATTCTGTCTTTTGATCTCTTTCCACCCTGACAACTTACATTCTTAAATTCAAGGGTCTTATCTGGAGTAAGCTTAAAAAATAACCCAGTTTCGTCGGCATTGTAAATGTTTCTTGGCTCATAGGTATTGAGTATCGTGCGCAGCTTGGTAGACCACCCTTCCATAGCGGCTGAATTGGTGTCAACAGATTTAGCTTCACCAGAAACTGTTTTAAAAGCTATGCCATGACGTTCCTTAAATCTTTCCAACCACCCAGAGGATTGCTTAAACTCTACACCCAACTGCTCAGCAAATTTTGCAGCCTGTTGTAATAGTATCGGACCGGAAATAGCAATGTCCTGATGTGCTCAATAAACAAATTCTTACTAAAACAGTCTTGTGAGCAAAAATCTTCTGTGCAAAAGACAATCACGGATTTCTTTCAAAAGTGAGGTAGTGAACTGTCAAGTGCTAAAATGAACTGTTAATCTTAAAATGATTGATTTTATTTCAAAATTAGAAGTGCTATGTTTTATGTCTATACTCGTTATCTTTTCCTGTCATGTAATGTGCTATTCGTAAGATAAATGAGCTATAATGTTATATAATTATGCTTAATGTGCTATTATCTTGAATTGTGCTCTGATTTATCTCTGCTCGCTTCTTGTAAATATGTTTATGTATCGTAGCTAAATTATGAAAAATAAAAAAATTGAAATAAACATGCTTGTTTTTGTTTTTCTTCATTTGAATGTAATCAGTACGTTCCTACACAGGTTTTAGTACACTTCACTCTAGACTGAACGGTCTTTAGTACCATCTCCAATATGGCCGACATGCTTACTCCGGAAGTTCGAACTACCGATAATTCGAACAAATTTTGCTTCCCCGAGGGTGTTCGAGTTTTCGAGAGTCGACTGTAATCAGATTTTGGCCATGTAACAGATTTGTTTAAAACTTTAACATCTGATCATTTACACTCATTTATGTTCACTTAGCGCTTAATTCAAGTAAGATTTTCACTGGAGGTATTTTTAAAATTTGATTTCCCTATCCTGGTTGCCCAACCAAGATAGAGTTATTTTATCATAAGTAAAAATTTGATACACATACTTTGCCTAAGGAAAGTAATAAATATAAAACCTATTTATTATATTTATGAAATATTTGCATTAAAAATTATATATTTAGATGGAATTCATTAGAAATTCAAGTTTGAAAAATTATTATTACCTCCCTTTACCTATCTTGGGTGCGCACCCAAGATAGCTTGGAAATAAATGAATTCAGAAGCTACACATATTTTTTAAACTTGCATTTTGGTTCAGAATGTTAAAATATTTGTATATCTATCCAATTCAAATGTAAAAGTAGAAATGATATTGAAATAAAAAAAGAAATACTCAACGTTTTAGATACTTTCATATTAAAGGGGAGTAATAACAAAATTTTATAAAAGTTAATAAAATGTAATTTCTGATAGGGATATAACTCTATGTAATGGGTCTTTTTGTTCATTAAATAAATCTCTAACAGAATATACAAACAGTAAAAATTGTCATAAAACGTTGCTTAGAAGTAATTGACCACCTTTAAAGTTTAAAGCTGCTCGCTCTCAGATTTTGGTAAAAAAACAAAAGTCTTCAAACTGTATAAAAGTAACTTATTTTAGAACATATAGTCATATAAAAAGGCCACGGTATAAATTCTTCTCACGTATATCTCTAAATTTCAAATAATACGCTACCAAATTCAAAAGCGTTGCAAACGCTTTTGAAATTTCAATATAAACATATAGTGTAGCGGTGCCGTATAACCGACATTTTCAATCGATTTCTGCAAATTCCTACCTAGAATTTTGCTTATATTTTGACTAGCATTTAGTTTTATATGTATGTATAAGTATGTCAATTAAAAAAAAAATTCAACGGTAACCGAGAGCGAGCAGCTTTAAAGGCATACTGAATACTGTATGCATGGAAACTCTGTCATGTATAGAAGGATTTTAGAAGTACATGGCGCAATTGTTGAGCACATGGAGAGGACACAGACTGTGAGACGCCTCTTTCGGGGGCATTCGTCACTTATGAGGGACAGCTCTTGTTTTATGTCCTGTCGGCCACTGTTTATAATGCGGCTTGTCATTTGCTGAATTCATCAGTACAATAACCCGAAAGGCCCTTTGTAAGATATATATCACATATTTTAGATCATAAGTTGTAAACAAAACAAAAAGGAGACGCTAGTATGTACGTAGCAAACAACGTAAACATGGAGGATTCCGCTAAAAATCACATTGAATTTCGTTTTATATATGTATAATATTTTCCTCTCACCTTAGATTTCTTGGTCATAGAAAGTTCACTTGACGGGAGGATGTCCATATATCTAACATGGCTCTTGTTGCAGGAGGCCTCTATATTGATTAACTGTGGTAAAATGAGGCATTTTTCGCTAGACAATATGGTTTTATAAATTAACTCAGTTTTCTCTGCACCGCAAACGTCCTGGACCCGTTGACATATAGGCGCTATTAGTATATGGCTAGAAAAATTTAAGTCCCCTTTACTGATACTGAAATAACTAGCTATTTTATGACAAGGATAGTGTATACAGGCTGATTACGCACATCGCCATTATTATCATAATTGTACATTTCATTAAGAGGCTGAATGTTATCGAGGATCTATGTGCATCAATGATACCATCAATGCCGACGGCAGTTGCAACTATGTATGTAGACCAGGATGGACCGGCACCGGAATCGATTGTACAGGTAATCAATTCTTGTACTATGATAATTAAAGTATTTCTATAATAAAAATGGAGCTGTTTTTACCGTAAATTACGTTTTAAATGATAAGGTTGATTGTTGTATGAGTTTAACGCCCATCCAAGTCGTATTTCGGTAACTTTTGCAGGCGGGCAGTTTGCCTATCCTTCGTTCCGCAGAAGAACTAATACTAGACTCCTATCCTCCGTAAGAAACTGCTAACTTTCTTAAATAAATAGACATGGTGGTAGCAGGTCTCGAACCATAACCCTCAATCTATGAGAGGTTTCAGTGATCTTAAGTCAGTGACTCAAAACACTCTATCACGGAGACGTGATAATAAATGTTGTGAAGTTCTAGGGTAACTGCAAGTCTAATGGAAGTCTAAAAATATTGTTCGTATGTCTTCACTTGATTTGAGATTCTATTGATATCATTTCAACAACGGTTACAATTACTATGTTGAAACAGCTACCGTGGTACAGTTAGTTCTATAACGTAACACTTACAAAGAAAACTTTAAATTAATAATAATTGGAATTTTTGAAATACCTGAAGGCAAATAAAAACGTTAGTTAGTTTTCTGACATGCAAAGTAAATGATAGTAAATGTGAAACACTTAGTAAACTTGTTTTTCAAAATAAAGTCTAAAAAAGATTTTTGAAGAATGCAATTTTCAGGTAGATTTTTTCATTTATATACTTTGTTTCACTTTTTTATGTCGCATTAAATTATATATATTTGGTGGTTTCTCAAAATTTTACGGCGGATTTATCCAGATTAACTTCGTTTTCACTCAGTGAAACTAAAAAAATCGTCTACCCGGGTAAACTTCAAAAAGTGTACCAAGCGTAATAAATAACGGAAACCATACGACCATGACGTCGTATGCCGGACCGTAAACGCGTACTATCTTCACCACCGGTGAAGCGGGGGAAAATGTTGTCCTAAGTTCCGGCGGAGGTGCTAAAACAGAGAAAAATTGTGTTTTGTCAGAATGCTTTCTTTGATTAGCAAAATGAAAAGAAAACTCCCGCACTCGACGAATGGAGAAAAACGCACACTTTTTTTTTAAAGTGCACTCCCTACATTAAGCCGATTATTTTTTCGAAACATTAATGCAAAATAATAAATAAATACGTTTTTAAAGAACAAAATATATAAACAAGAAGGCCATGATGGCCCTATATCGCTCACCTGACTACCATTTGCTATAATAAAAGGGGTCATGATTCTAAAAAAAATTCTTAAAAACCCCCCAACACATCTAGTACTTCAACAATTGCCTGTCGGCCTTGTGTTTTCCCTGTGTAAGCCTGTGTGATCAAGTGCTTTCCCTCCTGGTGGAAGGGTTACTTTTGACGGGGTGATGATTTGAAAATCTTGGTAAAGGTCCACTAGACAATGCTAATGCTAAATATCTCAGCTCCGAGGCCTTGTGGGTTCAGAGAAAAGTTTTTTTTTAAAGTGTTTCCTATATGAGCCTATGTAACCGTGACCCTGGCAATTTTGACCCAGGCTCATTGACAATCTTGGTAGAGGTCCACTTGAATATTATATTAATATTAGTTCAGAGAAGTTTTTTTAAATTTTCTATATAGCCTATGTAAAACCAAGTAAACACCGGGCAGGGTAAATTTTGACCCAACCCTCATAATTTGAATAATATTTGTACAAATTCACTAGAAAATGTCACATGCCAAATATCTAAGCTCTAGGCCATGTGGATTCAGAGAAGAAGATTTTTAAAGTTTTTCCTATATAAGCCTATGCAAAACTAAGTGACAACCTGCACGGGGTCAGTTTGGACTCGGGGCTCATAATTTGAACACTCTTGATAAAGGTCCACTAGACAATGTTAGATGCCAAATATCTAAGCTCTAGGCCATGTGGTTTCAGAGAAGAAGATTTTTAAAGTTTTTCCTATATAAGCCTATTCAAAACTAAGTGACCTCCCGCGCGGGGTCTATTTTGACCCGGGGATCATAATTTGAACAATCTTGGTTTAGAGCTCTACTAGAAAATGCTACATGCAAAATATCTAACCACTAGGCCTTGTGATTTCAGAGGAGAAGATTTTTAAAGTTTTTCCTATTTGTTGCCATAGCACCCAGAGTTCTGCATGGAATGAAATTCGTTGAACAACTTTGATAGAGCTTCATGCAAGGAATATCCCTGCAAAGGTTCATCAACATTGGATCTGTGGTTTCAGAGAAGATGTTGTTTGAAGGAAATAGTTGACGGACGGACGTACGTACGACGGACCCCGGACGGAAAGCGATCCTAATAGCTCACTCTGGCACTTTGTGCAAGGTGAGCTGAAAAATGCACCATAAGTACAAACAAGAGCTGTCCCTCACAAATGAAGAATGCCCCCCAAAGAGGTATCTCACAGTCCTCTCCATGTGCTCAATAATTGTGGTATGTGATTTTAAAACCTTCCATGCATGACAGAGTTAACATGCAAACAGTATTCCATTACCTATAAACTCTAAGTGTGACCTTGACCTTTGAGGTAGGGACAGGGTCTTGCACGCGACACATCGGCTTGATGTGCTAGACTTTTGTACCAAGTTATTTTTAGGCGCAGATCGTCACTTACTTTTATACTTTTGCATAGGCTTTATATAGGAAAATTAACAAATCTTCTTTTCTGAAACACCAGGTCCTAGATCTGAAAATTTTGGCATGTAGCATTGTCAAGTAGACCTCTACTACTCTACTAAAAATGTTGAAATACGAAATTGTCCTGGCCCCGGGGGTCACTTGGTTTTACATAGGCTTATTGAGGAAAACCTTTGAAAATCTTCTTCTTTGAAAACACAGGGCCTAGATATGAGATATTTGTTTTGACATAGGAAACACTTTAAAAGTCTTCCTTTTGGACCTTTACTAAGATTGCTCAAATCAAGAATTCTTCAAGAATATGGGGGGGGGTGTCACCTGATTTTGCATAGGATAATAAAGGGTAAACTTCAAAATTCCACAATGCCCACAGGCAAACTTAGTTAATTGGAATGTACTAAGCATTGTGTAGCGGACCTCTACGAATAATGTTAAAATCATGACCCCTTGTATTATTGGCAATTGATATACAGGTTAGCGATATAGGGCCATCTTGGCCCCCTTGTTCTGTTTTGTTTCTTCAACACCACCGGAAGTAAGCACAACATTTTCCCCGCTTCACCAGCGGAAAAGGTGGTGCACGTTTACAGACCTTGCGTATGTGCTATTCTTTCTGATGTCGTTTCCCGCAATATACATTGTAAGACAAAAGTAGAGAAAGAAAAATGTTGACATCGATGTAATATTAAGTTAATTTTCCTCGTGAGCACATGCGCCAGTCGTGAAAATATCACTTTTGGTGTCAGCTTGATGAATTTAAAGCGTGATATTTCACCGAAATTAACAATTACTTGTACATTGTATCATCTATACAATCGAGAAATAAAATCCATTCAAATATTTCTCTTTTTTAACTGCTTTATTTCATTTTCAACTTGCAAAGTTTATTAGTCTGTATTTTGGAAATAGAATGAGCAGGTAAAACCGCCCCTTTGTCTTCTTGATTTTAGAACTAGGCGACTCTTTGACCATCTATACGCCCCTGTTTCTGCCGTTTCCAATTTTGTGTGTGAATGACCCGTTGTATTTTATACCCCCGAAACGATGTTTAGGGGGGTATATAGGAGTCATCCGGTGGTTGGTCGGGCGGTCGGTCTGTTGAATTTTCCTTGTCCGGAGCATAACTTGAAACTACTGGTTGGAATTCAATACAACTTCATACAATGGTCAAGTACATTTAGAGAAAGTGCAGTGCACAAGAACCATAACTCAATCTTGACTAATTACCTTGTCCGGAGCATCACTTGAACACTACTGGTTGTAATTTGATACAACTTCATACAATGGGCTAGCACAACGAGAGAAAGTGCAGTGTACAAGAACCATAACTCTATCTTGAGTAATTACAGAGTTATTGCCCTTTGTTACTTTTCCTTGTCAGGAACATAACTTGAAAACTACTGGTTGGAATTCAATTCGACTTCATACAATGGTCAAGTACATTAAGAGGAAGTGCAGTGCACATGAACCATAACTCTACCTTAGTTAATTACAGAGTTATTGCCCTTTATTACTTCTCCTTGTCTGGAGCATAACTTGAAAACTAATGATTGGAATTCAATACAACTTCATAGAATGGTCCAGCACAATGAGAAGAAGTGCAGTGTACAAGAACCATAACCCTATCTTGACATATTACAGAGTTATTGCCAAGGACAATATCTCTATTTTAGTGTTTTTTGCAAGGTATTCTGTTACTTTGAATGTCCTCAGTTTATAAAGCAGTATTTCTGGGGTATAAATCACATTTAGTAATAGGTCTTGTTTTTTTATACCCCCGAAACGAAGTTTTGGGGGTAATATGAGTCATCCGGTGGTTGGTCGGTCAGTCGGTCGGTCAGGCGGTCGGGCGGGCGGTCGGTCAGGTGGTCTGTTGCATTTTCCTTGTCCGGAGCATAACTTGAAAACTAGTAGTTGGAATTCAATACAACTTCATACAATGGTCAAGCACATTCAGAGGAAGTGCAGTGCAAAAGAACCATAACTCCATCTTGACTCATTACAGAGTTATTGCCCTTTGTTACTTTTCCTTGTCCGGAGCATAACTTGAAAACTACTGGTTGTAATTTAATACAATTTCATACAATGGGCTAGCACAATGAGAGAAAGTGCAGTGTATAAGAACCATAACTCTATCTTGAGTAATTACAGAGTTTTTGCTTTTTGCTACTTTTCCTTGGCCGGAGCATAACTTGAAAACTACTGGTGGGAATTCAATACAACTTCATACAATGGTCAAGCACAATGAAAGAAAGTGCAGTGTACAAGAACTATAACTCTATCTGGAGTAATTACAAAGTTATTGCCCTTTGTAACTTTTCGTTGTCCGGAGCATAACTTGAACACTACTGGTTGGAATTTAGTACAACTTCATACAATGGTCTAGCACAATGAGAGAAAGTGCAGTATACAAGAACCATAACTCTATCTTGAGTAATTATAGAGTTATTGCCATTTGTTACTTTTAATGTCCGGAGCATAACTTGAAAACTACTGGTTGGAATTCAATACAAATTCATACAATGGTAAAGTACATTGAGAGGAAGTGCAGTACACAGGAACAATAACTCTTTCTTGACCCATTACAGAGTTATTGCCCTTTGATACTTTTGCTTGTCCAAAGCATTACTTGAAAACTACTGGTTGGAATTCAATAATACTTAATACAATGGTCTAGCACAATGAGAGGAAGTGCAATGTACAAGAACCGTAACTCTATTTTGAGTAATTACAGAGTTATTGCCCTTTGTTACGTTTCCTTGTCAGGAGCATAGCTTGAAAACTACTGGATGGAATTCAATACAACTTCATACAATGGTCAAGTACATTGAAAGAAAGTGCAGTGCACAGGAGTCATAACTCTATCTGGACTCATTACAGAGTTATTGCAAAGAATAATATCTCTATTTTTTGCAAGGTATTCTGTTACTACGAACCTCCTCAGTTTATAAAGCATTCTTTCGGGGGTATTAATCACATTTAGTGATAGCTCGAGTTTTGTTTTTGTTTTTTTTTTGGGGGGGGGGGTTGGGGGGAGTGTTTTTGTATTGTCTATAGTCCCGGCCGACTATAAGGTGAAACTGCCAAGACTCCAGACAGGCGCATGTTGAAAAGACAGACGCAGATATAAGGGAATCCTGGTACCAGACCCTAGCTCTTTATGAATACAGCCCTTGATTCTTTTACATGCGCCGATACACGCGATACTATCTCTAGATTTCTTACCAGTTCATCTGTAAATAAGTGCGAAACACTGAAAAGCGTTTCTGAAATTCCCAATGCCCCGGTCGGTTTTCGAACATGGGACCTCCGATTGGTAATCCAGAACGTTAACAACTTGACCACCGCGTCCCCTACGAATGACACGATATTTTATTAAATAGTTCTTAATAACTTTCATTTTCTTTTTTGTTTCTAGTACCTGATGGTAAGTATTTTACATCTATTGTGGTAGCAAAATTACTAGCACTTAAAGCTGCTCGCTCTCAGTTACCGTTCAAAAAATTATTTTTCAAATAAACTGACATTCTTATTCATAAGTATAAAACTAAATGCTAGAATGAAAAAATAAGCAAAATTCTAGGAAGGAATTTGCAGAAAAGGTCGGTTACACGACACCGCAACACTATATGTTCATATTGAAATTTCAAAAGCGTTTTGCAACGCTTTTGAATTTGGTAGCGTATTTTTTTTAATTTAGAGATAAACGTGACATGAATTTATGCTAGAGCCGTTTTATATGACTATATCACGGTACTGATCCCATGTGACTTTTCTGGCTATGTGTGGGACAACAAACGCCAATTCAGGTAACATTTTTCACGATATCTTCCTTAATCCTGCATAGATTTTAACCAAATAAAGACGAGAGCCCGGCCATAGGAAATATACAACCACTGCCTATCAGTATCAGTAGAATAATTTCGTACTTTTGACAAAAAGTGCAACCGCGCATTTTCCGAGAAGAAAATTGACTTGCTATGTGTGGGACCCCGAAGTATAAATTGTTTATAAATTTCCTGCAGTTGTGATACACCACACGTTTTTATGAGCGGAGAACATATTTTTACCTAATGTAACAGCTGACAAAAGTTGGTCAAGAAAATTCGCTTGTTTCACTCGATTTTTAAAAAGAATATAAAATGCTATGTGTTGGACCCGAAAAAAATAGCTATGTGTGGGACACAAATTATGAACCCCGTTTCTTTTCATGATGAGAGAAAAATCAACGTTATACATGCCTTTGGCCATTAAACAATATAAATATGGCATATATAACTGTTCCGTGACGTTTACGTTAGCTATTATTGTTTTATTTTCTAATGGATTGCTTATCGACTCTTAATGTAACATTGCTGTCTTTCAAAAAGGAAAAATATCACTTTTAAATTAACATATACAGATAGCTCTTGAAATAATATTTCTATCTCTTTGAAGATATAAGCTAACATTTTAAAGATATCTTTTAGTGTATTTTTTTGAAAACTGACTGCTTCAAAAGTTTCTAAATGTATTTCTATACAACATTTATGCCTGCAGTCACTTATTATAGGCGATGACTTATCAAATACTAAAGTAAGTAATTGCCAAGGTAATGATTACTTAATGGTTCTTTTTTATTTTGGCAGTCCCACTGAAGGTCAAGGTCATATTTCTAAACATTAGTACATAATACTTGTAAGTAGAAATGATATTTCTCAACTCGATCATTTGTTTAAGCCGCTAGTAAAATATGCTTTTCGCATTTATAAACGTTCGTAAGCAGCATGTAAAGTCCTCTTTCATAAATATTTACATATACGTGCTTGCAATGCTTCACAGTACTAAGCAAAGTATGTTGCACTTTGTCAGATCCAGAATGAAAAGCAAGAGATCATCTTACTTAAGTTTGAATCGCCGACGCAAGCGCGTGTCAAAAAGAAACGTTTAATGCCACTTCCGTTTGCAGAGGGAGTTATGTCTTGTTCACACGCCACGTGTAAATCATTCAAGACGCCAGTCTCAGACGGACATAAAACTTCATGTACCAAGATCGCCATTTCTGACTTTGACGAGTCCCACAAGATACAGCCCCTTCTAAAGAACACCAAATATTAAAACCAATTAAAAAAAGAAGACGAACATCACTAATAAAATGATTTTGACATTGCAGATCCAAAATCACATAGTCAATAAAACTCAACATATGAAGATAAAACCGACTTTTTAGTCATTAAAGATAGGGAAGATGAGACCATAGAAAGAATGACACATTTGTCAGAAAGACACACAGAGACAGAATGTACGTCTTTGATTGAAAATGAATTAAATGTGCTATGGGTCAATGATTTGGCAATATTAAAAGAAAAGGGATTTGATCAAGACTGTTATGCAGTGGCAAATTCCGACTGTGTGTCTTTCTGACAACTGTCACCATTTAAAAAGTAACACTCAAAGATATCTTTAAAATGTTAGGTTATATCTTAAAGAGATAGAAATATTATTTCAAGAGCTATCTGTATATTACATTAATTTAAAAGTGATATGTTTCATGTTTGAAAGATAACAATGTAGTCGATGTGTGTGAGTACGAGAGCAATCCATCAGGAAATAAAACAATAATAGCCAACGTAAACGAAGACGTCATAAAACATAGAGGATAATTGTTGGTTTCGGTGTAATATCACGTTAGGATTTCACCTAGTGGGCACCAAAAGTGTTATTCCTTTTGGTGCTCACGAGTAAAATTATCGTGATATTACATCGATACCAACACCTTTTCTGTGTATTCTATGACTATAACTCTACTTTTGTTGAGTTTGTTTCAATAAAATGTCTAAAATCGCGGGAAACGTCATCAGAAAGAATAACAAACATGACGTCATTTTAACGATGTCATCGTCGTATGGTTTCCGGCGTTCGTTACGCTCGGAATACATGTATATTTTAACGTTAAACTGAGTAGAAATTTTTGATAATTTTCACTGAGTGGACAGTGAGTTTATCGGGATATAATTCACCGTTATATTTCTATAAACTACCGAAAAACATAAAATAAAGTTATTTAATATATATGCCATTTTTTGTATTGTTTAATGGCCAAAGGCATGTATATCTATAACGTTGATTTGTCAAAATATATAAACTTTGAAACTAATGATATTGGAGACATAACGAGACTAAGTTATGATAGAATTCTAAACGGGTGAGTATTAAAAATCCGTACGGGCTGTTGTTTTTACCTTGATGATGATAGAGGTCCGGTAAAAATCCTTCAGTCAAAGTGAGTACACTATTCACCGGAATATTAAGCCAAAAAAAATCTGCTACTGGATTAACAAGTTATGCAGTGAAATACGCCATTTTTTTCTTGAGTGATGGGTCAATGTCAGTTGAAATAAGTTGAATTCATTACAGTAACTATGATGTAGTACGATGAATCAGTTAAAGTACATTTATCTGGAACTTACATGGCTGAACACAGTACAGGGATTACAAAGAGTAACACATGAAACACGTTTTAATTCATTTTATAACTTAATTTTGCCTATAGGCTCATATCCTGAATTCCTTTTCTTTCGACTACAACAACCCAACGTACGGTTCGCATTCGACTAACAATTAACATACTGTTTCATTGCAGACGTCATTGGCGTTTAAAGACCTTCTCATCATGAAAAGATACAGGGTTCATAATTTGTGTCCCACACATAGCATATATTTTTCGGGTCACACACAAAGCATTTTATATTCTTTTTAAAAATCGAGTGAAACAACCGAATTTTCTTGACCAACTTTTGTCAGCTGTTACATTAGGTAAAAATATGTTCTCCGCTCATTAACCGTGTGGTGTAACACAACTGCAGGACATTTATAAACATTTATACATCGGGGTCCCACACATAGCAAGTCAATTTTCTTCTCGGAAAATGCGCGGTTGCACTTTTTGTCAAAAGTACGAATTTATTCTACTGATACTGATAAGCAGTGGTTGTATCTTTCCTATGGCCGGGCTCTCGTCTTTATTTGGTTAAAATCTATGCAGGATTAAGGAAGATATCATGAAAAATGTTACCTGAATCGGCGTTTGTTGTCATTTTTGAGTCCCACACATAGCCGGGAAAGTCGAGTGGGATCGGTACCGTGTATATGTTCTAAAATACAAGATTTACATCCAGTTTGAAGAACTTTATTTTTTTACCAAAATCTGAGAGCGAACAGCTTTAAAAACTATTAAAAATCAATAAAAAATTGCTTAGATGTATGTGTTATCTCGAGGCAAGAAAGGACGTTGCAAGAAAATGGGAATAACCGCATATTTAATTACGCGGCGTTTGGTTTATTAGTATCAAATATGTGTTTTTAAAGCTGATCGCTCTCAGTTACCGTTGAAAAAAATGTTTTTTTAAAAATTTACATAGTTAAACATAGATATAAAATTTAAGCCAGCTCGCTCTCAGTTACCGTTGAATTTTTTTTTTTTCAAAAAAATTGACATTCTTATTTAAGAAATAATAAATGTCTCCCTGTATTTTATCATTGAATAAAATACAGTCAGAAGTTTGGTAGCGTAGTAAATAAAATACGAGTGCGAAGCACGAGTGATTTAATTTTTCGCATCCAAACGACTGACTGTATTTTATTCAGCGATAAAATATAGGGGACGATTTAGTATTCAGATTCTAACACGTTATTTTCTTTGAAAACTATCCCGAACTTTATTTAACGCGTAGTAGTACATCATTGTTACCTTAAAACGCGAGATACGATTGGACGCGCTTGTTTACATAAGTCACGTCGTTACGATATTTACGGCACGTCGTCCTTGGAAAAACGTGCTGTATTTTATCGTTAAATAAAATACAGGCTTTTTCCTATATGTTTATACAGGAAAAGCAACCGCTTGAGTTAGAATGATAAATATAAAACTAAAGGCTAGAATAAACTAGAATTGTGTCCAAAGGACACGGATGCCCCCACTGTGCAGATGTGCTCATAAACAAGAGCAAGCATATCTGTATGTAAGATTTTTATGTGGAACTTTTTCATTCCACTGTTTCATTTCTGTACATATACCTAAAATGATCTACAGGTAACCTTATGTACATGTTAAATTAAATTACAAATGTAAAATTTATATGTTCAATTATTTATATGGTATATAGTGAAAAAATCAACAAAGGGCCATAATTCTGTTAAATTTGGTCGCAACAAATTTATATGGTATATAGTGAAAAAATCAACAAAGGGCCATAATTCTGTTAAATTTGGTCGCAACAAAAATTTCTTCCTTTACTACCATCTACACATTAAAGCTGTTCATCCCTGGAAGTTTAAGCAAAATCTGCCATCCGGTTTAAGAGGAGTTGCGTTCACAATATTTCTATATGGTATATAGTGAAAAACTTAACAAAGGGCCATAATTCTGTTAAATTTGGTCGCAACAAAAATTCCTTCCTTTACTACCATCTACACATTAAGGTTGTTCATCCCTGGAAGTTTAAGCAAAATCTGCCAACCAGTTTAAGAGGAGTTGCGTTCACAAAATTTCTATATGGTATATAGTGAAAAAATCAACAAAGGGCCATAATTCTGTTAAATTTGGCCGCAGCAAAAATTCCTTCCTTTACTGCCATCTACACATTAAGGTTGTTCATCCCTGGAAGTTTAAGCAAAATCTGCCATCCGGTTTAAGAGGAGTTGCGTTCACAAAATTTCTACATAGTATATAGTGAAAAAATCAACAAAGGGCCATAATTCTGTTAAATTTGGTCGCAGCAAAAATTCCTTTCTTTACTACCATCTACACATTAAGGTTGTTCATCCCTGGAAGTTTAAGCAAAATCTGCCATCCGGTTTAAGAGGAGTTGCGTTCACAAGATATATAGTGAAAAAATCAACAAAGGGCCATAATTCTGTTAAATTTGGTCGCCGCGAAAATTCCTTCCTTTACTACCATCTACACATTAAGGTTGTTCATCCCTGGAAGTTTAAGCAAAATCTGCCATCCGGTTTAAGAGGAGTTGCGTTCACAAGATTTCGGGACGTACGGACGGACTGACGGACTGACGGACGGACGGACAAGTGCAACGCTATATGCACCCCACTTTGTGGGGGGCATAAAAAAGCAAAAATCTAAGTAAGAATTTACAGAAATCGCTTGCAACACTTTTGAATTTGGTAGCGTATTTTTCTAAATATAAATTTAGAGATATACGTGACATGAATTTATACTGGAGCCGCTTATATGACCATATATTCTCAAATACATTATAGACATACAGTTTGAAGAACTTTATATTTTTACCTAAAACTGAGAGCGAGCAGCTTTAAAGGCTAGAATCAAAATATAAGCAAAAATCTAGGTATGTATTTGCAGAAATCGATAACAAATGTCGGTAACACGCACCGCTATACTATACTTAAGGACAAAAGTTCTGTCCGGTATAATTAAAGAAATATAAAAACTGAAATTGGATATTTTGTTCATAATTAGAAAAGCATAAGAATATCATCATTTTCGAGTCAATTTACACATTTTCAATATTCGTGACGTCGAATATTCGAACGTTCGTGTGCGTATAACGCACGTGCAACATGTGGTGTATGCTCACTGTCCTCCAGCCGACATAAAACGCGCAAATTTTGCTATCTTGAAAGCTTCGTAATAACAACAAATGTTGAGTATTTGTCTAAATTTTTACATCTTTCAATAGGAATATCCTTTGGTAACAAAAATCACTTGAAATTTTGGTGATTATAAGCTTCATGTACATAAATTTTAGATAAATGGGAAATTCATGGTTTATACCGTCACGGTTGATTGAACGTTTTTTTTATAGAATTCTTAACACCTTGTAATGTAGCAAGTAGTCTCAAAATATAAATTTGTAAATAAAAAATTAAAAACAATGTACAATTAAAATTTAATTAAACAATTTTGAACCGGACATACTTTTGTCCTTAAGTATATATGTTTATATAGGAATTTCAAAACCGTTTGCAACGCTTTTTAATTTGGGAGTGTATAATTTGAAATTTACAGATATACGTGACAGGAATTTATACCGTAGCCTTTTTATATGACTATATATTCTAAATTACGTTATGTACATACAGTTTGAAGAAATTTATTTTTTACCAAAATCTGAGAGCGAGCAGCTTTAAAGGCTTGAATCAAAATATAAGCAAAAATCTAGGAATGTATTTGCAGAAATCGATTACAAATGTCGGTTACACGGCACCGCTATACTATATGTTTACATAGGAATTTCAATTTATACGTGACAGGAATTTATACCGGGGCCTTTTTATATGACTATATATTCAAAAATACGTTATGTACATACAGTTTGAAGGAATTATCTTTTTACAAAAATCTGAGAGCGAGCAGCTTTACCGTAAAAAATATGTTTTTAAATAAATTGACATATCTATACATAATTATAAAACTAAACGCTAGAATCAAAATATAGGCAAAAAAACAGATAGGAATTTGCAGAAATCGACTGAAAATGTCGGTTACACGGCACCACTACACTATATGTTTATATTGAAATTTCAAACGCTTTTGAATTTGGAGGCGTTTTTTTTGAAATTTAGAGATATAGGTGACAGGAATTTATACAGGAGCCTTTGAATATGACTATGTGTTATATGTGTTATAAAATACGTTATTTTGAAGAACTTTATTTTTTTACCAAAATCTGAGAGCGAGCAGCTTTAAATGCTTCCTTAAACAAAGTATATACCAAAACATTACCACTAAATTGTTATTTCTGAATTTCACGTTTTGGCACCAACTTCTTGTTGGTAAGTATCTGAAGTTTCGTGAGTTTGTAATGGAAAGAATTACAGAATATATTATTGAATGTTTCGCGGTACTGCAGCATATTTAAAACGCTGATTTTATCGATTATGACTGGAATGCATACCTAACATTTAGGCAAAGTTTTAATACTTCGGAATACTAGGATTCTATTATTCAATATGTTTATGATGTTGAAAATGTATTTAGTTTGACATCAGTTATAGGGAATATCCCTTTAAAAATCTTCTCCGAAATCAAAAGGCCTAGAGCTTAGATATTTAGTGTTTATTAGTGTCTATTGGACGTCTTCAAAATTTGTTCAAATCTTTCCCCTGGGATCAATATTTACAAAGCTTTTCATAACTTAGCCCCTGAGTATTTATCAAACCTACTCATTAATGATACATATGCAACTGCAAATTATAATCTTCATTCCAAAAACAAAAACAATATTCCTCATCCATTAATTAAATCGCGTTATAAAAATACAATTTCCAATATTCTTCCGTTTCGCAAACACTACAGAAACTATCTTCTTGGAAAACAACCATGGTTATAAAAAGAATCGTTATATGAAGTAATCCAGGTAACTCGCTCACAGCGTTCGTCTTCTTAATTTATTTATATTTATGTTTGCTTATATATTGTATATACCATTGTTTACATGTGTTTAGAATGCTTGATTGTGCGTAAATGTTTTCTTTAATCATATTGTTGACGGCCGCAAGTGAGATAAATGATGCGGAAATGGTTTATTGTGTAACCATCGTTAAATAAAGTATATTGAATTGAATATTGGTCCCGCTCAGGGTGTCATCTGTTTCACATTAATATATACAGGAAAAGCTTTTAAAAATATTCTTCTCCAAATGCTAGAGCTTGAATCTTTACTGAGTAACATTGTCTAGTGGTCTTGTACATAGTTTGTTTTCAAATCATGCTCTTGGTGTCAAAATTGACTACGCTCGCAGAGGGGATCCCTTGTCTTGATTTTTAGTTAAAGAAGACACCTAGCTTCCAATGAGTTCCCATAGCAACCACTGACTTACCAAGCAACCACCGACTTCCTAGCAACTAGTAACTTCCTCTTTGGACAAGTGACTTCCTTAACAACCAGTTATTTCTCATAGCAACCACTGACTTCATTATGTAAGCGCACTGGTACTCAGGTGAGCGATATAGGCCAATGACATTATTGCCCTCTTGTTGAAATAAAGTTGCAGGGAACGAAATATAGTTCATATGATTTATGTTTTCTATAAGCGTAACTATTATGTTTTGTTGGTTGGTTAGTTTTGTCTTCGCGTGTTTTTGTTTTACTTTTGCTTTTATATTTAGCAAAGTTTTGTCTACATCATCCTCAGTCTTTTTTAGCTCACCTGGCTCTGCCAGGGTGAGCTTTTAGGATGGATGATTGTCCTTCGTCCGTCAACATTTTTATTCATCTACAAACTACATCCCCTCTGAAACCACTGGGCCAATGTTAATGAAACTATGCATGAAGCTCTACCTAAATTGTTCAAAGAATACCATTCCATGCAGAACTATGCTACGGTAAAAAAGGAAAAGCTGAAAAAATCTACTCTTTTGAAAACACAAGGGCTAGAGCTAAGATATTTAGCATGTAGCATTGCCTAGTAGACCTCTACCAAGAATGTTCAAATTATGACCCCGGGTTACAATTGACCCAGCCCTGGGGTCACTTACTTTTACATAGACTTATATAGGAAAATCTTTAAAGCTGCACGCTCTCAGATACCGTTGAAAAAAATAATTTTCAAAACAATTGACTTTCTTATTCATAAATATAAAACTAAAGGCTAGAATAAAAAAATAAACAAAAATTTAGGTAGGAATTTGCAGAAATCGCTTCGAAAGGTCGGTTACACGGCACCGCTACACTATATGTTTATACTGAAATTTCAAAAGCGTTTGCAACGCGTATTTTTTTTTTTTTTTTTTAATTTAGAGATAAACATGACATGAATTATACTGGAGCCGTTGTATATGAGCATATATTCTAAAATACGTTATATACATACAGTTTTAAGAACTTTATTTTTTACCAAACTCTGAGAGCGAGCAGATTAAAAAGTTTTCTCCTCTGAAACCACAAGCCCTAGAGCTGAGATATTTGCCATGTATCATTGCCTAGTTGACCTCTTTCATGACTTTTGCTTTTTATATATATTAGGTTTGTTTTTTATATATTTATACACGAGCATTTTTGTGTTTTACATACCATGCCTTTTGTTTCCATTGCGTGTGTTAGAGATTCACCTAGCAGGGATTACTTTTATTTACACTGTCCTGTGACTTTGGAACATAGTGGGGGTAAGAGTGAGGTTGGGTGCGCACCATAAACTGGTTTAAGCTCCCCGGTGGTGTTTTTGCCACTGACCGTTCCAAGGCGGTGCCCCACTGTGTTCCTTTGATTGTTCGTTTTGTCCTCGTGTGTTTGCTTTGTATGCTAGTGTGTGTTGGTAGTGTATATGTGTGTGTACATGATTGTGTGTGTGTCGTGTGTGTGTGCGCGTGTGTGTGTGTGTGTGTGTGTGTGTGTTGGTGGTGTGCACTTCTGGGTGCTGTGGGGCTCGTTTTGGGGAGGCTGCGTTTTTGGTACGTGGCATTCCCTGTTTGATATTATTTTTGTTTTTTGGGGTCAAAATTGATACAGCCCGGGGAGGGGGTCCCTTGATTTTACATCGGAAAAACTGTAAAAGTCTTCTTCTCCTAAACCGCAAGTCCTAGAACTTAGATATTTAATATGTAACATTGCCTTGTTGAGAGGTATGCGTAATACTATGGAACAGTTTTGATGCAAAAATTACATTGAGCCGTCTGACATCCCATCTTGCATTGTTACGTGTGTACTTGTCCATCTGATATTACATGTTTCTTTTTGATATGTTCTATGCTTAAAACTGGAGAAATGATTACACCTTTCTGAGAGATGAATTGTTGTATTCTACATTATTTCATGTATCAGTGTTCTGTATTTGCTATTAAACTGAACTTATATTTAAAGATGATTGAGTAAACGGTCGAAATTAAGTTGAACAACCTGACTGCGTCGTTTGGCTGTCATTCATACCCTCATCATAACATTCTATTAATGATACTGGATCGAAATGTAATAACTGCGTTTGTCATACTTGAAATGTATGATTTTAACGTCTTTTAACATATTAGCCAACTGCTAATATAGACCAATATATCTACGTTATACAGAAATAGGCATAATATATCTAAGCTAAACAACGCATGTCAGTTGGACGAACAATGCATGTCATAACGCACTATTGAAACGTGCACTCGCATTATTACACCAGATGGCGCGCTTGCATAATCATCGACAATTTTCGGCACCTACGTAATAATCCGTTCTTTAAGGAGAATAATGTCTTGGGGAGATATATTGTTTTTGCCATGTCTGTCCGTCCGTCCGTCTGTCTGTCCGGCAAAATAGTGTCCGCTCCATATCTCCTAAACCCCTCGAAGGATTTTCATGAAACTTGGGTCAGATGTTTACCTCAATTATGCGATGTACAGAGCTTGTTTACAAAATGTGCCGGCTCAAGGTCAAGGTCACAGCTCGAGATCAAAGGTCATATGACTATATTCAGTGTCCACTCCATATCTCTTGAACATTTTATAGGATTTAAGAATAACTCAACACAAATCTTCACCAGTCTGACACGATGTGCAGAGCGCATGTAACAACCACCTTGGTTCAAGGTCAAAGTCACTGTTACTAAAAATAGAAAAAATGGTGCCATGGGGGAGACATATGTTTTCATGACAAAAACAACCATCTAGTTCGGGACTGCGACTGATATTAGTTTAATGACATTAAATTAGTGTAGGTTGTGACCATTTGTATTGAACTCGCCATTTGTCAGGCATTTACAAGAAACGTCGTTTGAAAACGTTATTTTCACTGTTTAGGGGAGGAAGTCTTCATATATAAACCAAGTTCGATTTCTACGACCCGTTCTGGTAGCCTTTTCCCTAGATGGTTGTTTTTGTCACAAAACATATGTCTCCCCATGGCAGTTTGTCAATAATCATGCTGAAACATGCTAAAATAACACAAACATCTATTTTTAGTAATGATACATAAGTTACCCCAAGCTTCCTTTCCATGTAAGCTACACACAGACCAAGTTTCATTGCAATTGGTGACTCCTAACTGGAGTTATTAAGCAGAAACAATTTTTCTATTTTTAGTAACAGTGACTTTGACCTTGAACTAATATGTTTGTTACATGCGCTTTGCCAACGTGTCAATATGGTGACGATTTGTGTTGAGTTATTCTTAAATCCTACAAGGGATTCAAGAGATATGGAGTGGACACGAAATATAGTCATATGACCTTTGATCTCTGTGACCTTGACCTTGAGCCGGCGCAGTTAGTTCATGGGTTCTGCACATCGCGTAGTTGATTTTAACATCTAACTCAAGTTTAATAAAAAACCTTCGAGGGGTTAAGGAGATACAGAGCGGACACGAAATACAAGGCTCAAACCTTTGACCTTGAACTGTTACCTTGAGCAGGTGTCATGGGTTCTGCACATCGTCTAGTTGAGGTCAACATCTGACCCAAGTTTCATGAAAATCCTTCGAGGAGTTTAGGAGATATGGAGCGGACACTATTTTGCCGGACAGACAGACAGACAGATAGACGGACGGACGGAAAGACGGACGGACACCCATACGAAGGTGTTATTAGGTGGTATTTCCATCGTTCTCGAACAATAGAGTGACCACTTAAGTAACAAAAGAATGACCACCTAAGGGACAAAAGACGGAATGAAGACAATAGATTTCTATTGTCTTAGGCCACACCTCCTACCACCCAAGGTACCCATCATGCGTGCGGACGGACGGACGGACAGACAGACATGGCAAAAACAATATATCTCCCCAAGACATAATTCTCCTAAAAGTACGGATTATTACGTAGGTGCCGAAAACTGTCGATGATTATGCAAGCGCGCCATCTGGTGTAATAATGCGAGTGCACGTTTCAATAGTGCGTTATGACATGCATTGTTCGTCCAACTGACATGCGTTGTTTAGCTTAGATATATTATGCCTATTTCAGTATAACTTAGATATATTGGTCTATATTAGCAGTTGGCTAATATGTTAAAAGACGTTAAAATCATACATTTCAAGTATGACAAACGCAGTTATTGCATTTCGATCCAGTATCATTAATAGAATGTTATGATGAGGGTATGAATGACAGTCAAACGACGCAGTCAGGTTGTTCAACTTAATTTCGACCGTTTACTCAATCATCTTTAAATATAAGTTCAGTTTAATAGCAAATACAGAACACTGATATATGAAATAATGTAGAATACAACAATTCATCTCTCAGAAAGGTGTAATCATTTCTCCAGTTTTAAGCATAGAACATATCAAAAAGAAACATGTAATATCAGATGGACAAGTACACACGTAACAATGCAAGATGGGATGTCAGAAGGCTCAATGTAATTTTTGCATCAAAACTGTTCCATATAATACACCCGAACAAATGATTTTCAGATCCCATTTACATATTTAACTTAGTTAACTAATATGGTGTGCCGATGGTAGTTAGATGGGGTGTTGCGAATAACTAAAAAGATGTTTCCTGAATTTACTAGGTTGTCTAGAGACATTTGGTACGACTGAATGCGTGTCTTATTTTGCCACTGCGGGATGCGCTTGTGACCTTGCGTGCGTTATTTTCTGGGATTGTTGTCTTGACGCTGAATGTGCAAGTGAGCATCATAAAAATTACAATATAATATTAATATGCACATGTAATATTATATTTTTGTGTACATGTAATATTCCTAGCGGAAACAATGGCGTAGTCAAAGTTTAAAGTTATATAACACTTCAAAAAGTTAATATTGAATTATAGTCAAGAATGAAGCAAACAGTTGATGCTTTGAAAACATGTAAGCAATTAGTCATTATTTATCTTATAGGCAGGTATAAATGAAAATAAATTAGGCATAAATGAAAATAAACCAAGAAGAGAGGGTAGATTTGAAGTATTTGCCTAACAGAGTAAAACAATTTATTTTTACAGATTTCCTCCATATTCAGTGTGAATGAAACTGTAATACAGATTCATACATTTGTATATTTTAGTTATAAATCTTTGCTGGCTTTGCCAGGGTGAGCTTTTAGGATGGATGATTGTGCGTCGTCCGTCAATATTTTTCTTTAACAACCACTGGGCCAACGTTGATGAAACTCGGCAGGAATGTTCCTTGCATAAAGCTCTACCAAAATTATTCAAAGAATTCCATTCCATGCAGAACTCTGGTTGCTATGGCAAAAATTAGGAACAACTTTAAAAATCATCTACTCTGAAACCACAAGGCCTAGAGCTTAGTTCTATTCCGACAACGATATTTCGTTCGTCATGAAATGAGAAGTAGCCCGCGCATGCGCAGTCAGAAGCACGTGTGTAATGGCGACTTTGTGCCATTTTTTAGAAATTGCAGTTAACTATTTAGCTGTTTTTGGAAGTTTTTAAGTTGATCCGAGAAGTCCTTCGTGGCCATCGGATAGATTGTTTTTCCCTAAGTGTACTTTGGGTTGTGACATTTAGCATTTTGCGCGTCATCGGTGATTTTCTTCGCTCGTTATATACTGAGGACGTGGTTTCCACAATCTCATGTCCTGATAATGGAGAATTTATCAAGTGTAGAAAGAAAAAAAATGTAATAATTTGGAAGTGGTATCTATTCACAATATTTTTTGTACCAGAAATATTCCTAACTTTGCTTTTTAAATCGATGTACATGTTAGAAATATTGAGCAGTATTTTTTCAATGATATTGCAAAAAAGGTATGAAAGGCTTTCTGGTAACTCTTTTCTCATGAAGAAATGATTTTAATAAGAAAGACAGACATGTGTTAACATTGTTTTAGAGTTTGATATCCTATCAGTAAATTTATTTTTCGATATCAGTAAAATCAATGTGATCATGGGACTTTAAAGGTGGATAATCAGATTTTGACTATGTAACAGATTTGTTTGAAAATTTAACATCTGATCATTTACACTCAAATTTGTTCACTTAGAGCTCAATTCAAGTAAGATTTTCACTGGGGGTATTTTTTTTTAATTTGATTTCCCTATCCTGGTTGCCCAACCAAGATAGAGTTATTTTATCATAAGTACAAATTTGATATACATACTTTCCCTCAGGAAAGATATAAATATTACACCTATTGTATTATATTTGTAAAATATTGGCATTAAAAATTATATATTTAGATGGAATTCATTAGAAATGCGTGTTTGAAAAAATATTATTACCTCCCTTTACCTATATTGGTTGCGCAACCAAGATAGATTGGAAACAAATGAATTCAGAAGCTACACGTAGTTCTAAAACTTGCCTTTTGGTTCAGAATGTTAAAAAATTTGTATCTATTCAATGCAAATGCAGAAGTAGAAAATATGTTAAAATAAAAAGAAATACTCAACTTTTTAAATACTTTCATATTAAAGGGGAGTAATAACAACATTTTATAAAAGTTAATAAAATGTAAATTTGTACTATGTAATGGGTCTTTTTGTTCCTAAAATAAATCTCTAACAGAATATACAAAATGTAAAAATTGTCATCAAATGTTGCTTAAATGTGATTGACCACCTGCAAATGATTATATAAGTTTCACTTTTTACAGTAGTAGAAGTAAGAAATATACATGTATTCATTATTTTCCTTTTTATCATGTAAAGACCAACATCGCAAGCATTGCAAATAAGTGATGTAAGATGAAGAGTATCTGTTTTCAATTTTTTAGCAGTGAAGATAAAAAGTGTTGTTGTAATCTTGTGATTTATCATTATCAATTACAAGGGCAACTGATAATAGCTTTCATGCTGAGATTCCAGCTAGCCAGGTGATGCTCAGGCTGAGCAATTCTACTACCCTTGTATAACTGCCTGTGATACGGATTCTTTGATCCTTCAATGTTTGAAAGACATTCAGAAAAAGCAGAAAGAGGGCGATTCGAAAGTTGACACGATCTTGAACCGTGTTAAAAAAGTGGAAGAAGCGCAAGCTTTATACGAGGAATGTTACGAACCTTATTATTATAATCAGGGTTACGAGGATTATTATGAAGAGGAGGATAATAATGAGTGTGATGGGGAAGATGATAACCCCACCCCACCTGCAAAAGTTCCTAAACTTGACCCTTCCAGTCGGTTTGCTGGAATGGCTAAACGTTTCAAGGGTGTTGATGCTGTTGATGCTAACATTGACAGCACCTTGGCAGACAATATTAATGATCTCACACTTACTAAGATCTCGCGCCCTGATAATTGTGAGGCTTTGGTTACCGTAAAATGCAACAAAATTATTTGGGATCTCTGTTCCCAAAATGTCAAATATAGTGACAAAAAACTGCAAAATGCTGAAACTTCCCTAATTTAAGGGTCAATTCTGATTGCCAAGGCCGTCAATAAATTGGCGGAGATGGAAACTGAAATGAAAGACAAAGGTATAGACATAAGTTCAATGATTGATCAGTGTAATGATTTTTTGTCTCTTTTCGGACATTGCAATAGGCAAGTGTGCATGGTAAGAAGGGAATTTATTAAACCAGAGCTTAAAAGTGACAGAGGCAGACCTTTTTTGAGAGGTTGCGGATTCAGGCCGAGAGGTGGTCTTTCTCATACCTGGTCATCAGGATTTAGCGGCGAGACAAAAAACTTGAGTTTTAAGAGCCAGAGAGGCTCTTACAGACAGTAAAACAAGCAAGTTCAAATTTTCATGATAACACTCAATTTGTAGGTGGACGACTGAAACATTTTTCCTCTGGGAACAAATTACATCCGATGAAAAGATTTTGGACATTGTTAGAAATTGTCATTTTGAGTTTTATGATAACCAATTGCCAGTTCAAGAAATATTTTCTCAGCGAAACTTTAATGAAAGATTATGGATGGGGAAATTCAAAAATTTATAGACGAGAAAGTCATAATTCCGTTGAATATCATCCAAAATAATACCTTTCCCCGATATTTTTAAGATCAAAGAAGTATGGAGAATTTAGAATGATCTTAAATTTGAAGAAGTTAAATGAACATATTCCTTACTGTCATTTCAAAATGGATCATTTTGAAACTGCTTTGCACTTGGTATCACAAAACATGTTTTTTGCCTCAGTTGACGTTCGTAAGGCATATTACTCTATTATTTTTGCTAAAGAACAACAAATATATTTTCGATTTTCTTTGGAGAGGGAAAATATTTCAGTTTTTGACTATGCCATTTGGTGTTGGACCAGGGCCAAGGTTGTTTACCAAACTCATGAAACCAGTTGATGCCAAATTGCATAATGAAGGTCATATCTGTACTGGTTTCATTGATGATAGCTTACTTGAGGCTGAAACTAAGAAAAAATGTTGCACCACTATCAGTGCTACTTTAGATATTGTGACAAATTTTGGGTTAATGCCTAATTATGAAAAAAGTATCTTGGAACCTACTCAGCAAATAACATTTCTCGGAAACTCTAAAAACATGGTAGTTTTCTTACCGTTGGGAAAAATATATTAAATTTGAATGCGGCAAGCTTTTCAAATGTAATACTGCTACAATTAGAGCTGTAGCAAAAGTAATTGGTCTGTTAGTATCGTCTTTTTCAGCAGTAGATTTGGGTAAACTACATTATAGAGAATTAGAAAAAGCTAAAATTGTTGCCCTGAGAGTAAGCAAAGGCGTTTTTGATGCTTTTATGCGGGTCACATATCCAATGAAGTCAAAATAAGGCGTGAAAACCCACAAATCTGCATAAGTACTGATAGTAGCACTGACGGGTGGGGTTGTGTCATGAATAAAGTAAAAATTGATGGAAGATGGACTGACCAAGAAAAGAAATACCACATAAATGCATTAGAGGTTTTAGCTATACTGTTTGCATTGAAAGCGTTTCAAGCCATTGTACAAGGAAAATATATTAAAATCTTGTCGGACTCCACCACGGCAGTAATTTATGTTAACAATTTTGGAGGAATAAAGTCACATGATTGTAATGAGATTAGTAAGAAAATTTGGTCCTGGTGCTTAGATCATGATACATGGATTGCTTGTTCTCATATACCAGGAATAGAGAATGTTGCTGATGAGCCTTCGCGGTGTTTTAACAACAATATAGAATGGGCATTTGATCGTGTAGTTTTTGACAAAATATGTGATATTTGGGGTATACCCACGATAGACCTGTTTGCTACCAGGCTAAACAAGCAAACAGACATTTTTTTGTGTCTGGAAACCAGACCCTTTCAGTTTGATATTACCACTTGTCGAGACACTTTTGAAACTTCATCACTCAGATCAAAAGCACCCTCTAGCTCGTCAGCTCCTGTTAATGGCATGCAGATTGTCAGGAATTCCCTTAGACGCAGAGGACTTTCGAAACAATCAACCAAAATCATTATGGCAAGTTGGTACGTGGCATTCCCTGTTTGATATTATTTTTGTTTTTTTGGAGAAAATCAACAAAACGCCAGTATCAAGTCCATATTACGAGATGGTTTTCGTACTGTCGCAGACGGAAAATCGATAACTTTTCAGTTTCTGTGAATGATGTTGTGGAATTTTTAACTGAAGGTTTTGACACAGGACTAGGTTATAGCTCACTAAATCAAGCTAGATCTGCATTATCATCATTGGGAATTATTTTGGAAAACTTTTCAGCTGGAACTCATCCTTTCGTTATACGATATATATGTGGTGAAAACATTAAGTTTGAAAGACCTTACACTTAAGCTGACTATGTTGATGGAACTTGTGAATGCAGCTAGAACACAGACATTGCATTTGTAAACCGTTACTAATTTAGAAAAACATCGTTCTGAGTTCATTTTGTTTTTTGACAGTTTGCTGAAACAAAGCCGGCCAGGCTTTGATTGTTCTCGTTTTCTGTTAAAAGCACATCCTCCAGATAGGAGACTTTGTGTATATACGGTACTTAAGGAATATCTAAGACGTACAAAAAACCTTAGGCAAAGGTCAGAACATAAACTATTAATAAGCTTTATAAAACCACACAAAACAGTTTCACGGGACACTGTTGCACGCTGGATCAAAATAGTAATGTTACGTTCAGGCATAAGTTTAGAACTATTTGGGGCACATAGTGTTCGGGCAGCAAGCACATCAAAAGCAAAACTGATGGGTGCACCAATTGTTGATATAATAAAGAAAGCCGGATGGTCGAAAGAAAGCACATTTATCAAGTTCTATGATAAAGAAGTCATTGACGAAGACAATGTATCAAAGGCTATTCTAAAGATGTAAAGGTTGTATAGTTTGTTTTTGTTTTGTCATGATAATGCTTCAAAATCTCATTTCATGACGAACGAAATATCGTTGTCGGAATAGAATTTAAAAATTAAACGAGACTTACCTGTAAGGTGAAGTTCAATTGTAATTCTATGAGACAAGGACATTGACCTTAATGTCACAGTGACCCGAACTTTGAAAATAATTTCCGCTCAATATTTTGAGATCTAATTATTAATAACAATCTTCAAACTTCATAACATGTTTGGTCTCACTGAGTTGATGATTTCTACTGTTTTGGGGTCAGTTGAAGTTCATTGTATAATAATATTCATTATTCTATACATTTTTTTTTATTTATCCAATCGTGAACGTTTCTTTGCAACACGTGACCTTACAATATATTACCATATTGAACGCACTTGCGTACAAAAAATCCTGTATTTTTTCAATATTTGGACGGTTCAGCAGTCCCATGTTAAACATACGATAAATCCCGAAACGCGTGAAAATGATCCGAATGGAAATCGGGTGAAGTAGGCGCTCTATGTACATAGTGTGTTTAAGCGTCTTGAAGTCAGGATTATTTGTCGTTTGCTTGTAAACACAAAAACGAGGAAAAGGCAGAAATACAATATTCAGTGAATCATTTTTAATTAAAATAAAATAGATATAGGATAAAAAGGTTATTTAACATTGTACTGTACAATGTTAAATAACCTAATATTATGAGCATAACACACTAAATATATACAATGTACTGCTTTCACCGATATAAAAGTCAAATTATGATACTGAGCAGTGTTTTGAGAGCTTTCTGAAGGCAAGAAACTTTAACAATCATCCGCGATACATTTTCTTCACCATTTGATGGGAATAGCAAAATGTGCAAAATTCACACTCGATCACTCAATTCTCTGAAAGCACTTTTCTGCTCGGATGTAATGGTAAAAAGTGGTAATTTTCTGTAATGTAGCGTTAAACCATAAATCTGGTTCAAAGACCATTTTGTGTATTTCTTTAGTTAAAAAGTGTTATTGTTAAGCTCTAATTTACAGCCTTTACATGAATGCCAGCAAATTCTCGATCATTGGTTGAAATTATCTAATGACTCTTGTTTTAAGGTGAAGAAATACTTGGCTATCCAGCCTGTTGATAACAGGACTGCAGGAAAATACACCCTCGAATTTATTAGACATCGCAAGTAAAGACGCCAATAAAACATTTCCACTGAATAGACCAACCGAAAGAAATTAACCATAGTTTTTTTAAGTACAGAAAAATGTACATGTATTTATTTTATTTTATTTTTTGTTCACCAAGCTAGTAGTATGTTTCAATAACATATAAAGATTAGCACTGTTACATTAAAAATGTGGTTTAATATTATTTTCGTCTTGTTGTAAGTAATATTTGTTATGAAATTACAAAATTAATTGTAAACAATATGCGATTAAAAAACAGATCACTCTCTATGCTATGTTATGACATACAATGTATATTTACTGTTCACATGAGGGATTACAATAAAGGTAAAGCAATTCAGTGTTGTTGTACTTGTGACGAGATGTACTTAATATTCTGATACAGGGTAATGTAACTTGAGAAAAATGAGAAAATTATGCTGGGCCATAAATAAAAGAGGCACATTCCTTAAAACGGATGACAAATTAAGTATCTTTAAAAGCATAAATTATAGAATATTTATATCCCCGAAACGAAGTTTCGGTGGGGAGTGGAGGGGGTATATAGGAGTCACCCGGTGGTCGGTCGGTCGGTCGGTCAGGCGGTCTGTTGCATTTTCCTTGTCCGGAGCATAACTTGAAAACTACTTGTTGGAATTCAATACAACTTTATACAATGGTCAAGCACATTGAGAGGAAGTGCAGTGCACAAGAACCATAACTCCATCTTGACTCATTACAGAGTGATTGCCCTTTGTTACTTTTCCTTGTCAAGAGCATTACTGGAAAACTACTGGTTGGAATTTAATACAACTTAAATGGTCTAGCACAATAAGAGGAAGTGCAGTGTTCAAGAACCATAACTCTATCTTGAGTATTTACAGAGTTATTGCCCTTTGTTACTTTCCTTGTCCGGAGCATAACTTGAAAATTACTGGTTGGAATTCAATACAACTTCATGCAATGGTCAAGTACATTAGTGATTAGATTACTACGCATCTACACTCCACACAGTGATATACTAACCGGTATATCACTCAAATGTGAAATCATTTTCCTAAGAATAAAATGTTAAAGTAATGGCTAGAAACAACATAAGTAAAATCTATCTAGCAAATTGAGAAAATCTATTGAAAATGATGGTGAGCTTGGTTTGACGGCACTGCTTCACTGTATGCTTCACTGTAATAATTTGGTAGCGTATTGTTTCAAAAATACATAAAAACTTCACAGAAATTAATACTGGAACCTTTTCATCTCTTCTGGCTTTGCCAGAGTGAGCATTTCTAATGGATGATTGTCCGTCGTCCGTCAACATTTTGATTCAAACGACATCTCCTCTGAAACCAATTTTTTAATCTTCTTCTCTTTAACCACAAGGCATGGAGCTTAGATATTTGGCATGTAACATCGTCTAGTGGACCTATACATGTACCAAGATTATTCAAATAATGACCACTGGGTCAAAATTGAACCCGCCCGGGCGTCACTTGGTTTTACGTAGGCTTATATAGGAAATACTTTTAAAAATCTTCTCTGAAACCAGGGCCTAGAGCTGAGATATTTGGCATGTAGCATTGTCTTGTGGACCATTACCAAGATTGTTCCAAGCACGACCCCCGGGTGAAAATTAACCCTTCCCAGGAGGGGGTCACTTGATGTCGCATAGGCTTATATAGGGAAAACTTTAAAAAAACACAAGGTCGACAGACAGAACTTTGATATTTGGAATGTTACTTAAGCATTATGTAGTGGACCTCTGCGAATTATGTTAAAATCATGACCCCTTGTATTATTTGCAATTGATATACAGGTGAGCGATATAGGGCCATATTGGCCTTCTTGATTGTTATAATAATCACAGTACACTTGATACTTGATTTGTTCTAAAATATGTTGACTTCGGACAGTTCGAAGAAACTTGTTTTTTCACCAAAATCTGAGACCGAGAATAAGCTTTCATCATTTTGAATATTATAATTGTAGAAGTACTTGCCGTTATTTGTATAAATAGCTTTTGAAATCGAACGTATACGCTTTAGACATAGAGAAGTGTTTCTTTTAATGATATTGCAAAATAAAAGAAAAATAATTGCTTTGTGACAACACTTTAGAGTAAAAGTAAATTAAAAAATATTCCGGTCATGAACCGCAAAGTCTCGAACTAATATTTGGTGTGTAGCATCGTGTCGTAGTAGTAGTATAGTTGTCCTCTAGAAATGCCCCTAGGGTCTAAATTGACTGCCCCATTTGTCACTTGTTTTATAGACTTTTATTAGGAAGTACTTTAAAATCAATTGATAACAGGAGACAGTCTGAGAGACAGCTAAAATTCCCCGCAGCATGAAAGAATGTCGAACCGATAGCTATTGGTCCCTAAAGCCTCATCACACATTCCCGATTAAAATTTGTCAAACGTCTGATCAAGATCCTGTGATTCGTGGCTGGAAATTCAAACTTTTTAGCTCACCTGGCTATGCCAGGTTGAGCTTTTCTAATTGATGATTGTCCGTCGTCCGTCGTCCGTCAACATTTTCATTCAAATGACATCTCCTCTGAAGCCACTAGGCCAATGTTGATAAAACTATGCAGGAATGTTCCTTGCATGAAGCTCTACCAAAATTGTTCAAAGAATTCTATTCCATGCAGAACTCTGGTAGCTATGGCATCAAATACGAAAAACTTTTAAAATCTTCTTCTCTGAAACCACAAGGCCTAGAGCTTAAATATTTGGCATGTAGCATTGTCTAGTGAACCTCTACCAAGATTGTTCAAATTATGACCCCAGGGTCAAAATTGACCCCGCGCGGGTGGTCACTTAGTTTTGCATAGGCTTTATATAGGAAAAACTTTTAAAATCTTCTTCTCTGAAACCACAAGGCCTAGAGCTTAGATATTTGGCATGTAGCATTGTCTAGTGGACCTCTACCAAGATTGTTCAAATTATGACCCCTGGGTCAAAATTGACCCCGCGGGGGTGGTCACTTAGTTTTGCATAGGCTTATATAGGAAAAACTCAAAAAATCTTCTACTCTGAAACCACAAGGCCTAGAGCTTAGATATTTGGCATGTAGCATTGTCTAGTGAACCTCTACCAAGATTGTTCAAATTATGACCCCAGGGTCAAAATTGACCCCGCGCGGGTGGTCACTTAGTATTGCATAGGCTTTATATAGGAACAACTTTGAAAATCTTCTTCTCTCAAACCACAAGGCATAGTGCTTAGATATTTGGCATGTAGCATTGGCTAGTAGACCTCTACAAAGATTGTTCAAATTATGACCCCTGGATAAAAATTGACCCCGCACGGGGGGTCACTTAGTTTTACATAGGCTTGTATAGGAAAAACTTTAAAAATCTTCTCTGAAATCACAAGGCATAGTGCTTAGATATTTGGCATGTTGCATTGCCTAGTAGATCTCTTCAAAATTTGTTCAAATTATGCCCCTTGGGTCAAAATTGACCTTGCCCGGGGGCGGGGTCACTTGTTTTACAAAACCGTTTATAGGAAAACCTATTGTATATAACATTATCTAGTGATCTTCCACCAGGCAAGTGGACTTGTACCAAGGTGAGCGATATAGGGCTATCTTGGCCCTCTTGTTTATCGAAATTTGTAAAATCATTTATTTAATCACGACAACAATCAGATCCAGTCCGTATCCAGTCGAATTCGTCCCGATTACCCTGTTCTAAATCCGATCTGATCTGTCCCGACAGCGTCCCGATTCTCATGAATGCGATCAGTGACCAGACAGTAAACCGACGCTGACAGTTCGCATTCGGCAAGATCTGGACGCAATCTGGACTCAGTAATGAAACATTTCTCCAGATCATGCCCGTACCACGGGACACCGTCCAGTCACCATCCAGTCAACGTCCAGACAACACAGGACAATGTTACGATTTTGATCCGATACAGCAGAATCTGTCACGACATAGTCACAATTGTAATCCGACTAGACAAAATCGGCTGAGTTTCACGAATGTAACGTTAGTGTCGGGAGTGCTTGACCGACCTCTCCGGACCATTTCCGATCTGTAGGACTGTGTTACGAACGTAAACGACTGTGCTCAGATAATGATAGGACATTCCAGATCATTGTGGATAGTAATCCGAATATTTCATATTTATACCCCCGAAACGAAGTTTGAGGGGTTTATAGGAGTCACCCGGTGGTTGGTCGGTCGGTCAGGCGGTCCGTTGCATTTTCCTTGTCCGGAGCATAACTTGAAAACTACTAGTTGGAATTCAATACAACTTCATACAATGGTCAAGCACATTGAGAGGAAGTGCAGTGCACAAGAACCATAACTCCATCTTGACTCATTACAGAGTTATTGCCCTTTGTTACTTTTCCTTGTCCGGAGCATAACTTGAAAACTACTGGTGGGAATTCAATACAACTTCATACAATGGTCAAGCGCAATAAGAGGAAGTGCAGTGCATAAGAACCATAACTCTATTTTGACTAATCACAGAGTTAGTGCCCTTTCTTACTTTTCCTTGTCCGGAGCATTATTTGAAAACTACTGGTTGAATTTAAATACAACTTCATACAATGGTCAAGTACATTAAAAGGAAGTGCAGTGCATAAGAACCATAACTCTATCTTGAGTATTTACAGAGTAATTGCCCTTTGTTACTTTTCCTTGTCCGGAGCATAACTTGAAAACTACTGGTGGGAATTCAATACAACTTCATACAATGGTCAAGTACAGTGAAAGGAAGTGCAGTGCTTATGAACCATAACTCTATCTTGACTCATTACAGAGTTATTGCCCTTTGTTACTTTTCCTTGTCCGGAGCATTACTTGAAAACTACTGGTTGGAATTCAATACAACTATATACAATGGTCCAGCACAATGAGAGGAGGTGCAGTGTACAAGAACCATAACTCTATCTGGAGTATTTACAGAGTTATTGCCCTTTGTTACTTTTCCTTGTCCGGAGCATTACTTGAAAACTACTGGTTGGAATTCAATACAACTTCATACAATGGTCAAGTACATTGAGAGGAAGTGTAGTGTACAAGAACCATAACTCTATCTTGACTCATAAGAGTTATTGCCCTTTGTTACTTTTCTTTGTCCGCAGCATAACTTGAAAACTACTGGTTGGAATTCAATTTAACTTCATACAATGGTCAAGTACATTGAAAGGAAGTGCAGTGCACAGGAACCATAACTCTATCGTGACTCATTACAGAGTTAATGTCCATTATTACTTTTCCTTGTCGCAGAGCATAACTTGAAAACTACTGGTTGGAATTCAATACAACTTCATACAATGGTCCAGCACAATGAGAGGAGGTGCAGTGTACAAGAACCATAACTCTATCTTGAGTAATTACAGAGTTATTGCCAAGAACAATATCTCTATTTTAGTGTTTTTTTGCAAGGTATTCTGTTACTACGAACTTCCTCAGTTTATAAAGAAGTCTTTTGGGGGTATTAATCACAATATGTGATAGCTCTAGTGTGTGTCGTTCTGTCTGATCACAAACGGGAGCCATCACCGCCGTAGTGTCTGGAGTGCTTGACCGACCTCTCCGGACCATTTCCGATCTGTAGGACTGTGTTACGAACGTAAACGACTGTGCTCAGATAATAATAGGACATTCCAGATCATTGTGGATAGTAATCCGAATATTTCATTTTTTGTGTCGTTCTGTCTGATCACAAACGGGAGCCATCACCGCCGTAGTCGAGCCAAATTCACCATAAGACAGCTACGTTGCAACACGAATCCTACAAATTATTTCGAGGATGCAATAACACTTGAAATAAACATCAGCAGTACTATATTTTGAGCGCAAGCGTCAGTGGATTAAAAGTATGTAAGTCAGTTTACTACCGTGTGGAAATGCAAACTACATCGTTAACAACTAGTTTGTAACTGAAAAAGGACTGACAAGAATCAGTGTCAATTTGGTTAGCAGCCTAGCAGCGTGAATACAACAACCTGTTGTAATGCTACTTAGAAAATAGCCGACAATATCCAATAATAACATAGAAATCAACGCAAAAACTTGCCTTGACTAAAATATATGTAACTCTGGAATTTCGACTGTTTCAATTTTTATAAAAGTCGAGAAATAAGGCTAATCACATAGAAATTAATGGGGAAAGAAACGTTTATGAGGTGCATGTGCTTTAGCGGTCACCTGTATATATGACGTGACGCTGTCTGTAAAACTCATCCTCATGTCGGAGGGACATAATTACCTTTATAATGAATTTAATTACCCTGTAGACAGCGTTACCCTGTCTGCAATGGTCATCCTAATGTCGGAGGGACACAATTCCCAAAATAATGAATATAAAGACCCTGTTTATAGCGTGACCATGTCTGTAACAGTCGTCCTCAATAGTGGTAAGTGTACATTTGCATTAATGTGAAACAACACCCCACTCGTAACACGCCTCCCAAAATACACAATAACAATAAAATAAGAAGTCTAAATTCTTTAATGTTATGGTAATGAGTCAATTCAGGGAGGCATGTGAAGATACTAGCGTTCCTATTCCTCCACAAAATGTGTTGGTACGGTGGGATCCGCGACTCTACTCCAGCGTTTCTTAAACTGTGTGTTTGCAGCACCATATTAAATCTCAATAACAAAACAAAAATCATCTAAAAATAAAACAAAATGCATTATTAACAAAAAGGACTTTGCCTGTGCAAATCAAACTTTATTTACCTTATAAAGGGACAGCTATCTAAGCAGAATTTGTCGCAGCTATTCCCTTTATTTGGCACACAAAATAACAAACTTTTGACCGAAATAGGAGAGTGGCATCTCCTTATAAAACTCTCCCCTTTAGACGTAAATATCATACTTGAACAGCATCTAAGGAGAGATGCTGAGGTCGGCAATAGCACTCTTTGTAGAAGCTGACCTTTCTAAACCCGTGAACAGAACTAAACAGTCAACCTCATGTCGGAAGAACGAAAATCCCTAAAAAATGAATATAACGACCTTATATATAGCGCGACCCTGTCTGTAAAGGTCATCCTCATGACGTACGGACGAAAATCCTTATAAATTGAATATTATGACCCTATATATATAGCGTGACCATGTCTGTAACTTTCATCCCTTTGTCGCAAGGACAAAAATCCCTATGTAATGACCCTGTATATAGCGTTATCCTGTCTGTAACGTTCATCCTTATGTCACACGGACAAAAATCCCTATATAATGACCCTGTAAAAAAGTAAATAATGACACTATATGAGTTTTCTATTTGTATTTGCCAAGCGGTTTCACTTTATCATCAGGGCAGATATAGCATACAATATAATGACCCTGTATATAGCGTGATCCTGTCTGAAAAGATCATCCTTATGTCGCACGAACAAAAATCCCTAAATAATGAATATTATGACTCTATATTTATAGCGTGACCATGTCTGTAACGGTCATCCTCATGTCGTAAGGACAAAAATCCCTATATAATGAATTTAATGACCCCGTATATACCCCTTATATAGCGTGACCATGTCTGTAACGGTCATCTTCATGTCTCACGGACAAAAATCCCTATATAATGAATTTAATGACCCCGTATAAAGTGTGACCCCTTATATAGCGTGACCATGTCTGTAACGGTCATCCTCATGTCGCACGGACAAACAATTTCTATATAATGAATTTAATGACCCCGTATAAAGTGTGACCCCTTATATAGCGTGACCATGTCTGTAACGGTCATCCTCAAGTCGCACGGACAAAAATTCCTATTTTCTTAATTTAAAGACCTCGTACATGTATAAAGCGTGACACCTTATATAGCGTGACCATGTCTGTAACGGTCATCCTCATGTCGCACGGACAAACAATCCCTAAATAATGAATTTAATGACCCCGTTTTTTTATTTGATTTGATGAGAATTTTATCAAGGTCCGTCCAAAAGAGCACTTATGTTAGCTTAATATCTGGATGAGACCCCGGCATGTCTCCCGTCACCCCTAAAAAGCAAAATTTTGAAGCCAGAAATAGGAGAAATTTACCTGACTGCAATTTCCAGCTAGTATAGCCAAAGGTTGAATTTGATTGGTTACCAAAGAGTAGGCCAATCACGGCGACCAATGAGATCTAAGTGTGATTGACCTAGTTTTAATGACCCCGTATAAAGTGTGACCCCTTATATAGCGTGACCATGTCTGTAACGGTCATTCTCATGTCACACGGACAAAAATTCCTATTTTCTTAATTTAATGACCTCGTACATGTATAAAGCGTGACCCCTTATATAGCGTGACCATGTCTGTAACGCTCATCCTCATGTCGCACAGACAAAAATCCCTATATAATGAATTTAATGACCCCGTATATAGCGTGACCCCGTATATAGTGTGACCATGTCTGTAACAGTCATCCTCATGTCGCACGGACACAAATCCCTATTTTATGAATGTAATGACCCCGTACATGTATAAAGCGTGACCACGTATACAGCGTGACCATGTCTATGACGGTCATCCTCATGTTGCACGGACAAAAATTCTTATTCTAATGAATATAATGACCCCGTACATGTATAAAGCGTGACCCCGTATATAGCGTGACCATGTCTGTGACGGTCATCCTCATGTCACACGGACAAATGTCCCTGTATAATGAATTTAATGACCCCGTATATAGCGTGACCCCGTATATAGCGTGACCATGTCTGTTACGGTCATCCTCATGCCTCGAAGACAAAAATCCCTATACATTGAATATAATGACCCCGTATATAGCGTGACCATGTCTGTAACGGTCATCCTTATGCCTCGAGGACAAAAATCCCTATATTATGAATACAATGACCCCGTATATAGAGTGACCATGTCTGTAACCGTCATTCTCATGTCGCACAGAGAAAAATCCCTATCAAATGAATATAATGACCCCGTATATAGCGTGACCATGTCTGTAACGGTCATTCTCGTGTCGCACAGACAAAAATCCCTATCAAATGAATATAATGACCCCGTATATAGCGTGACCATGTCTGTAACGGTCATCCTAATGTCGCACGGACAAAAATCGCTATACATTGAATATAATGACCCCGTATATAGTGTGACCATGTCCTTAACGGTCATCCTCATGCATCGAGGACAAAAATCCCTATACATTGAATATAATGACCCCGTATATAGTGTGACCATGTCTGTTACGGTCATCCTCATGTCGCACGGACAAAAATCCCTATACATTGAATATAATGACTCCGTATATAGTGTGACCATGTCTGTTACGGTCATCCTCATGCCTCGAGGACAAAAATCCCTATACATTCAATATAATGACCCCGTATATAGCGTGACCATGTCTGTAACGGTCATCATCATGTCGCACGGACAAAAAATTCTATACATTGAATATAATGACCCCGTATATAGCGTGACCAAGTCTGTAACGGTCATCCTCATGTCGCACGGACAAAAATCCCTATACATTGAATATAATGACCCCGTATATAGTGTGACCATGTCTGTAACGGTCATCCTCATGTCGCACGGACAAAAATCCCTATATAATGTATATAATGACCCCGTATATAGTGTGACCATGTCCTTAACGGTCATCCTCATGCATCGAGGACAAAATTCCCTTTACTTTAATTGTCATGACCCCGTATATAGCGTGACCATGTCTGTAACGGTCATCCTCATGCCTCGAGGACAAAAATCCCTATACATTGAATATAATGACCCCGTATATAGTGTGACCATGTCTGTAACGGTCATACTCATGTCGCACGGACAAAAATCCCTATACATTGAATATAATGACCCCGTATATAGCGTGACCATGTCTGTTACGGTCATCCTCATGCCTCGAGAACAAAAATCCCTATACATTGAATATAATGACCCCGTATATAGTGTGACCATGTCTGTAACGGTCATACTCATGTCGCACGGACAAAAATCCCTATACATTGAATATAATGACCCCGTATATAGTGTGACCATGTCTGTTACGGTCATCCTCATGCCTCGAGGACAAAAATACCTATACATTGAATATAATGATCCCGTATATAGTGTGACCATGTCTGTAACGGTCATCCTCATGCTTCGAGGACAAAAATACCTATACATTGAATATAATGACCCCGTATATAGTGTGACCACGCTGTAACGGTCTTCCTCATGCTTCGAGGACAAAAATCCCTATACATTGAATATAATGACCCACCTATATAGCGTGACCATGTCTGTAACGGTCATCCTCATGTCGCACGGACAAAATCCCTATAATGAAATAACAACCCTATATATAGCGTGACCATGCGGTAACGATTATCCTCATGTCGCACGGACAAAAATACCTATATAATGAATATAACAACCCTATATATAGCGTGACCATGGCTGTAACGATTATCCTCATGTCGCACGGACAAAAACACCTATATAATGAATATAACAACCCTATATATAGCGTGACCATGGCTATAACGATTATCCTCATGTCGCACGGACAAAAATACCTATATAATGAATATAACAACCCTATATATAGCGTGACCATGGCGGTAACGATTATTCTCATGTCGCACGGACAAAACTACCTATATAATGAATATAATGACCCCGTATACTGACTCTGTCTGTAACGGTCATCCTGATGTCGTACATACAAAAATTCTAGTATAATGAATATAATGACCCTGTATGTAGAGTGACCCTCTATACATTTTTGTATAATGACCCCGTATATAGTGTGACCGTGTCCTTAACGGTCATCCTCATGCATCGAGGACAAAAATCCCTATACATTGAATATAATGACCCCGTATATAGCGTGACCATGTCTGTAACGGTCATCCTCATGCCTCGAGGACAAAAATCCCTATACATTGAATATAATGACCCCGTATATAGCGTGACCATGTCTGTAACGGTCATCCTCATGCCTCGAGGACAAAAATCCCTATACATTGAATATAATGACCCCGTATATAGTGTGACCATGTCTGTAACGGTCATACTCATGTCGCACGGACAAAAATCCCTATACATTGAATATAATGACCCCGTATATAGTGTGACCATGTCTGTTACGGTCATCCTCATGCCTCGAGGACAAAAATACCTATACATTGAATATAATGACCCCGTATATAGTGTGACCATGTCTGTAACGGTCATCCTCATGCTTCGAGGACAAAAATACCTATACATTGAATATAATGACCCCGTGTATAGTGTGACCACGCTGTAACGGTCTTCCTCATGCTTCGAGGACAAAAATCCCTATACATTGAATATAATGACCCTATATATAGCGTGACCATGTCTGTAACGGTCATCCTCATGTCGCACGGACAAAAATCCCTATATAATGAATATAACAACCCTATATATAGCGTGACCATGGCTGTAACGATTATCCTCATGTCGCACGGACAAAAATACCTATATAATGAATATAACAACCCTATATATAGCGTGACCATGGCTGTAACGATTATCCTCATGTCGCACGGACAAAAATACCTATATAATGAATATAACAACCCTATATATAGCGTGACCATGTCTGTAACGGTCATCCTCATGTCGCACGGACAAAAATACCTATATAATGAATATAACAACCCTATATATAGCGTGACCATGGCGGTAACGATTATTCTCATGTCGCACGGACAAAACTACCTATATAATGAATATAATGACCCCGTATACTGACTCTGTCTGTAACGGTCATCCTGATGTCGTACGTACAAAAATTCTAGTATAATGAATATAATGACCCTGTATGTAGAGTGACCCTTAATAAAGAGGTCAACAGCCAGCTGAAATGACGCAAATATGCGCTATACCGGCCTTGGCATGTCACAACACCAAATCACACAGTGTTAATTACCTAAATTATACCATTTTCAACAAAATGGCAAGCCATCTCAGCCATTATGTAAAAAGTGTAAAAAGTTAGGTATAAAGTTGTTAAAAGATGAGATACTATAACCTTCATGTGGGAAAGTTTTGAAAGAATATATTAACATAATGGTTTCTATAAATGAAGCTCTCAATTATAATCTAGATTATTTCCTTACCATCAGAATTTACGACATGAGTTTTGATAGATTGATTTCTTGCAATCATTTTGTAATTGTAATTATTTTCATATTAAAACAATCTTTGAAAAATACATGTTTCAAATTGTTCGTCTCGATAATATCTAGGTCAAGTTTGGCACTTGGAGACGTAGGGTCAAATGACATTTCGTTTAAACGAAATAAGATTTCGTAAAAAACAATCAACATTTCGTTTAAACGAAATAATATTTCGTCATAACGAAATAAATACATTTCGTAAAAACGAAATAAGATTTCGTAAAAACCAAATATTATTTCATAATTACGAAATACATTTCGAAATAACATGTCGAAATTATGAAAGCTTATTTTGTTTTTACGAAATGTTATTTCAATTTTTATCCGAAATCTTATTTCGCTTTTACGAAATAATATTTCGTTTTTACGAAATCCTATTTCGTTTTAACGAAATGTTATTTCGTTTTTACGAAATGTACTTCGTATTTACGAAATAAAAATGTATCACATGTCATTTCATGGGCACCGTACATTTTATACCCAATTATTTCGAAAAATCGTCTGAAAATTATACTTTGAACACAGGTCACCAGGTCAAATGATAGAGAAACCATAGGTACTCAGATGAACGACATAGGGTCATCATGGCCCTCTTGTTAATTATATCCCGTTTAAAATTTTTTAGGCCTTGAGTCGTGGAGCATCCATCGTTTCAAACGATATCCTTGTTATGAAAGGTTGCTGTTTTCTGCAAAGACAAGTTATTTCTCGATATAATATGTTCTTCTTGAAAAATGCCTTTATTTATCCCGTTACATACACTAATACTTTAAGATATTGTATTTCCTACAAACTGATCCTAAATAATTTATTTTGTTTTAACCGTACGCCGATGGCTTGAAAATGCAATAAGATAAGTTATTATATTTGATGCTACTCTACATTGAAAAATACCCTTAAATAAATCGAAGTTTGTAAATTAAGCTTTCCTGTATGTTTGATCACTACAGTACTGTCATTTTGTTCCGCCATTCTTACACAAGCATGAAAACTAACGGTATCGTATCTCAAGTATGTTTTCTTGCATTAGACATCGTTATTATTTAAGAAAGGATGAAAAAATTACGTGCAAACGGACAAAATCAGTACATAAGATGGAGTTATCGGCGAGTTAGTCAACTCCTTCTTAGCGGTTAACCCCTAGGTTTGATATGAGGTTTTCGTGCAACCGGACATAGGATTCTAGAAATCATAGAAATACTTTGTGAACACTCTAGAGGTCACATTTGACCCCCAATCATCGTGAAAATTAGTCAGAAGATTGTCTCGAAGAATTCTACGTCAGATTTTAAACTGAGTCACATGGGGTTAAAAACTAGGTCACCAGGTCAAATCACAGGAAAACCTTGTGAACACTATATAAGCCAATTCTAAGAATTCTAGGTCAGGTTCGAAACTGGGTCATGTAGGGTCAAAAACTAAAACACTAGGCCAAATCATAAAAAAACCCACGTGAACACTGTAGAGACCACATTTGACATCCAATTATCTTGAAAATTGGTCAGAATGTTTGTCATGATGAACCCTAGATCAAATCGAAACTCGGAAAAATGGTGTCTAAACCTTCGTCACCAGGCACATTGATCTTGACCTTTTGACCTACTTCTTTGTTTTTGAAAGTACCGTAATAAAACCGCGAAAACACGACGAATTCTTTTGTCGCGTTTTCGAGTTTGTGTGTTTTAATGTGTCGTGTTTTCGCCCTTTGTGTGTCGTATTTTCGCTTTTAATCTCTCGTGTTTTCTACTTTTCGCCCCGCCAAGTCGAAAACACAAAAACACGACAAAATAGCTACTTGGCGAGTTTTCGACTTTTCGCACCGAAATGTCGAAAACGACATGGCAGAAATCAGCGACCATACTTAAAATTTTTGCTTCTGTTTACTTCAAAAGCCGTAAGTATTACTTAAATTGCAAAACGACACCTTCGGGATCTGTTCGGAAGTGTCTTTTAGAATATGTTAGAGTGGCAGATCAAACATTAAGTTATGAATCATTAAATTGCATTAAGTCATTAAATAAACAATACTATACAAAATACGCATGTTACATATTACAAAACTCTGGACATATGTAATGGATATTTAATAACTTTTCTACAAACTCGTAGACTACGGGCTTTTTATAGCTTGGTTTACGGACCTTACGACTCGATCATCAAAGCTCAGATTTTTTTTTCGGAGGATGTGTTATTGACTTAAAAACATTCAGATTTGTTAAATACAGGACCATTCGGTTTTGATTACCGGGTTCGAAACAGACTATAGTGATCATAGATTAGCAGACGAGAGTCATACTACCCCCAGCAAAGACCACTATAATCTGCGACGTTATCCTGAGGATTTTAGTACTAGTGATATGTCTAGACAGGCAATCGCAGTTATTATTAGAAGTATTGAAGAAGCGAGAGAATCACAAGAGGACATTCATTTAATCTACGAAAACTTCTGTAACACAATAGAGGGTGAAATGGAAGCAAACATACCGAAATGCGGCTTTACAAATAGAACTAACAAACTCCTAAAACACAAGAAACCTTACTGGAACGATGATCTACAATCTTTTTGGAACTCGATGCAAATAAGAGAATAGCAGTTTCTTAAATGCCGAGCCAGTTACCAGACACGAACCCGCCTACGCATGGATTATAAAAATGCAAGAAATACATTTAATACATGTCTGAAACAAACTGAATGTGCATACAGAAGATCTAAGGCGCTTGTCATAGAAGAAATATCAACTACAAATCCTAACGAATTCTGGCGGAAGATACAACAACTTTGGCCTCGGAGTATTCCGATTGAAGTTGTGGATGGCAGTGGGAATACTATACAAGAGGAACATAATTATAGTCTTTGTACGATGGCAAAACGATTTTTTTCAACTTGTATAATTGTAATGAAAATATCGATTTTGATGAAACCCATTATGATCTAGTTAAAATTCATAAGGTGTTACTGGAGAACAACATGAACGACCGCTATACGAGACAAACAATGAACTGAATTTTAACATTTCATTAGAAGAAATTATGTACATAGTGCAAAAAGCTTAAAACGGATCTGCGTGCGGATTCGATGAAATACCACATGATGTACTAAAAAATCCCGCTATAATAATTACATTGCAACGACTGTTCCAGCTTATTTTCGACAGTATTATTCCGACTGTATAGCGAAGGGCAATTATATGCCCAATATTGAAAGACCGAACTTCCGACAAACGTGTTCCTATGCATTACCGCGGAATAAGTCTACTTTCTAGTTATATACATCCTTCCTCAACAAGCGTCTCATGAGTTATCTGGAGATTAACGACATTCTTGCCGATGAGCAAAACGGCTTCCGCAAACAACGGTCATGTGAAGATCAAGTATTTACTTTAAATAGTATTATACGGAATAATATGTCAGTGTTCACCGCTAACATTGATCTAAAACGTTGTTTTGAAGACATAGATCAAGACATGTTACTGTACAAACTGTTGATAAATAACGTTGACGGCAAACTATACAACTCTATTAAGAATATCTACGCAAGTTCGGTTTCCTGTATTCGCATTAATAACAAACTTACTGACTAGTTTAAACGTTTTACAGGCGTGAAACAGGGTTGTAATTTATCCACGAAATTATTTTCTGTATTCGCAAATGATCTTGCCCGTGATATCAATGAACTTGACCTTGGGATACCGGTTGGCGATACTAAACTGTCTCTTTTGATGTATGCAGACGACATAGTCTTGATGGCGGATAGCGAAGAGAAATTGCAATCAATGTTAGACATTGTTCATAACTGGTGTAAACAACGGAGAGTTATGATCAGTGTTAACAAATCGAAATGCATGCACTTCCGGAGAGGCCGAGCAACTCAAAGTGAGTTTAAGTTTAAAATCGGTAACAGTACACTGGTAACAGTAACCAATTATAAATACTTAGGGGTTATATTCCATACAAAGAATGACTTTACGTACAATACTGAATCACTTGGGAAAGCAGCCGGTCGTGCACTTGGGTGGAATTATTAATAAGATACATACTCTGAAAGACTTTGGTTTCAAATCCTACGAAAAACTGTATAATGTCTGTGTTGTGCCGATTCTGGACTACTGTTAATCTGTTTGGGGGTTCAAGAAATACCAACATAGAAATGAACTTGAGTAAGAATGAACGCTCGGTATTGTGTCAGTTCAGATCTGTAATCTTGCCACTTAGAATTGAAACCGGAAGATTCACAGGGGAACAACATGATCAGAGACTGTGTAGACTGTGTTCATCGTACTCAGTAGAAGATGAGAAACACTTCCTATTTCAATGTGAATTGTATAATGAACTGCGAGAAAACAAATGTAGAGGTATATTTGAAAATGGTTTTAATTTGCCAATTAACCAGAGAATTTCACACATTATATCATCATACCCAAGAAAACTTGCAAACTTTATTGTCTGTGCTTACTTAAAAAGAAGAAACATTTTATTCTCATAAACGATCATTTCATGCATCTTTGTTGTATTGCCTTAATTCCATATCCACACTGTTTGCATATTTATGCTAAAAGATATCTGCTGTGTATTTCTATGAAGTTAATTTCTGTGAAATTGTAACTGATGACTTTTTGCATTTTATGTACAGCTTAATTATTATAGTTCTTTCAGTCGTACACATTTGTACTCATGTATTCTTTGTACAACTAAAGCATACATTATGATACTATATCTACGATACGTCACTCCATCTGATTTTGATTGTATTACACAATTGAACATTATTTTGAACACTTTGTAAACAGTGACAATTGATTTGAATTGATAACATAAAATAAGTAAGGGACAAAAACTAGGAACTGAATAGATTTTATTTGATTAATCGTTATATTAATCAGAAAATTGATAAACTATATTTTGATGTCATGAGTTGTTAACCATTGTACTTTCGATTTTAAGTATGTTAAGCTTTAGTGCTATCAATCAAAAAGAAATATGCTAGTTTATGTCAAGGTTCTATGCCCATAACAACAAAATTGTTTGTGGATGAAATTTCAAAGGAAGTAAAGAATTGTGACCTTTCTGACAAATTTCCAGGATATTTGGACTGAAAATGTTACCTCTAGAGTATTAACAAGGCTTTTCCATATTTGGGCTCTGTGACCTAGTTTTTGACCCCAGATGATCCATATTCGAACTTAGGCTAGAAATCATAGAAACAACCTTTCTGACATATTTCCAGGATATTTGGGCTGAAAATGTTACCTCTAGAGTGTTAACAAGGTTTTTCCATATTCAGGCTGTGTGACCTAGTTTTTGACCCCAGATCTTGAGCTAGAAATCATCGAAACAACCTTTCTGACAAATTTCCAGGATATTTGGGCTGAAAATGTAACATCTAGAGTGTTAACAAGGTTTTTCCATATTTGGGCTCTGTGACCTAGTTTTTGACCCCAGATGACCCATATTCGAACTTGAGCTAGAAATCATCTTAACAACCTTTCTGACAAATTTCCAGGATATTTGGGCTGAAAATGTTACCTCTAGAGTGTTAACAAGGTTTTTCCATATTTGGGCTGTGTGACCTAGTTTTTGACCCCAGGTGACCCATATTAAAACTTGAGCTAGAAATCAACCAAACAACCTTTCTGACAAATTGCCAGGATATTTGGACTGAAACAGTAACCTCTAGAGCCTTAACAAGATTTTTTTTCTATTTTTGGGTCATGTGACCTAGTTTTTCATCCGAGATGACCCATATTCGAACTCGTCCGAGTAATTACTGGGACAAACATCCTGACAATTGAGGCAAAAATGTGACCACTAGAATGTTAACGAACTAATGTGGACGGACGACGGACATTCATCGATCCTAATAGCTCACCCTGAGCCAGCTCAGATGAGCTAAAAATCTAATGACTCTAAAGTTGGAACTAAAGTCATTGAATTTTTTGCGCAAATTGCTTTATTTTGGTTCATGTGTAGGAAATCATCTATATAGTATGAACATTGAATATTATGTTTCCTTAGCCAAGCAAACACTGGTTTTACAATTTTTGTAAATAAATATGGCGCTATAGAAAGGCAAAAAGACAAACACGAAAATTCCAGAATCGACCAATTCCACTGGAATTTCAAATACTACCTGTAATCTTAATGTATAGGTAGTGAGAAGTAAGCTTCAGTAAAATCTACTTTTGTAAAATAGTCATTCCTCTGAAGTAAGTCTAAAACAACACAGAAGGTTTCCTGTTTAAAATGATTGTAATAAACAAAGTCATTGAGGTTTCTGAGACTTATCACCGGTCTAAACTTTCCATTGGGTTTTGAAACTATAGATAAAGTAGATATAAATTCACCTGGTTCATGTTTAGAATTTAAAACTGCAGATTTTTTCAAAAAGTCTTGAATTTCATTGTTTACAATTATCCATTGCTCGCCACTGAAAGGTATGTCTCTGGGTACCCTTACCTGATACGGTTGTTGTATAAAGTCAATGTTATTACCATAAGCTGCACCGAGAATCCAAGAATCATTTGTAAATTTGTGTCATTGATCTAAATGGAATTTCAGTTTGCCAAAAGAACTCACCTTATTAATTCCTGATCGTTTGGGGCAGTTGCAGTTAGTGCTCTTCTAAACGGTCTAGGCCTATTCAAGTTGTCCCCGTAGTGGATATGGCTGAGGTTTGTACTGAGAATTGTACCCCCTGCGAGGAAATCTACCTCTTCCACGAAAGCCTCCGCCATACAAGCCAAACCTAGGGCTACCTCGAGTAAAAGAATTTCCTAAGGAAGAGAAACTGTCACAATTCTTTACTTCCTTTGAAATATCATCCACAAACAATGTTGTTGTTATTGGCATAGAACCTTGACATAAACTAGCATATTTCTTTTTGAGCAAAGGCCTTATCGAGTATCTTCTCCTAAGAGAAAGGTTGTAGTGAACCTGACCTAAAATTGTAAAAATGTCAGACATAACATCCTTGGCTTCTAGAGCAATATTACCCTTAAAGCTGCTTGCTTTCAGTTACCGTTGAAAAAAAGTATTTTTTTTTTTTAAATTGACATTCTTATTAATAAATATAAAACTAAATGCTAGAATGAAACTAGAGCTATCACTAAATGTGATTAATACCCCCGAAAGACTGCTTTATAAACTGAGGAAGTTTGTAGTAACAGAATACCTTGCAAACAAACTAAAAAGAGATATTGTTCTTGGCAATAACTCTGTACTTTGTCAAGATAGAGTCATGGTTCTTGTACACTAGACTGCCTCTCAATGTGCTTGACCATTGTATGAAGGTGTAGTGAATTCCAACTAGTAGTTTTCGAATTATGCTCCGGACAAGTAAAAGTAACAAAGGGCAATAACTCTGAAATGAGTCAAGATAGAGTTATTGTTCTTTTGCACTGCACTTCCTCTCATTGTGCTTGACCATTGTATGAAGTTGTATTGAATTCCAACCAGCAGTTTTCGAATAATGCTCCGGACAAGGAAAAGCAACAAAGGGCAATAACTCTGTAATTAGTCAAGATGGAGTTATGGTTCCTGAGCACTGCACTTCCTCTCATTGTGCTTGACCATTGTATGAAGTTGTAATAAATTCCAACTGGTAGTTTTTGAATTATGCTTTGGACAAGGAAAAGTAACAAAGGGCAATAACTCTGAAATGAGTCAAGATAGAGTTATGGTTCCTATGCACTGCACTTTCTCTAAATGTACTTGACCATTGTATGAGGTTGTATTGAATTCCAACTGGTAGTTTTCAAGTTATGCTCCGGACAAGCAAAAGTAACAAAGGGCAATAACTCTGTAAATACTCAAGATAGAGTTATGGTTCTTGTGCACTGCACTCCCGCTCAATGTGTTTGACCATTGTATGAAGTTATATTGAATTCCAACCAGTAGTTTTCAAGTTATGCTCCGGACAAGGAAAACTAAGAAAGGGCAATAACTCTGTAATTAGCCAAGATGGAGTTATAGTTCTTGTGCACTGCACTTCCTCTCAATGTGCTTGACCATTGTATGAAGTTGTATTGAATTCCAACTAGCAGTTTTCAAGTTATGCTACGGACAAGGAAAATGCAACAGACCACCCGACCGACCGACCGACCGACCAACCGACCAACCGACCAACCACCGGGTGACTCCTATATACCCCCCTAAACTTCGTTTCGGGGGTATAAAAATAAGAAAAGATTATATGACTATATGTTCTAAAATACATGATTTACATCCAGTTTGAAGAACTTAATTTTTTTACCAAAATCTGAGAGCGAGCTGCTTTAAGTAGCTCTGTCAATTTGATAAATGTACAAAAACCAGCAGCGACAAATTTTTGGATACCGACAAGAATATTATCATTCATGTCTGATTTCTTGTCCAATACCTTCCAAACCTATTGATAAATCAAAGGCGGAGATGCCATTTCACAATTTTCTGGAACTTCATAGGTACCAAGTAAAGTATCAGTCTCACAAAGAGCCGTACTCGATATATTTATAAGCTGAGCTAATTTACTCGAGACTGCCTTACCTATCTCGGAAGCTTTCAAATTTGATATTGCCCAGTCTATCTCCTCCGAAGAGAGAATGTTATTGTTTTCATCATGAAGTCTATTGGGAGTATCATTATCTGCTGCTGTGGATAATTAAGGCAAATTTTCAATGGCCTGATTGAAACAATCATGTTCATTGTAAGACGAATCATTGTCCGAAATATCTGCAGTGTTCACTTGAGCCCTGATGCTTTGTCTATTTCTAAAGGGTAACTAGGGCTGTAGCGAGTATCCGAGTACTCGGATATCCGCGAACTAGTCCAGAAAATCGAGTACGGATATTCGTCATTGCCGAGATCGTTGGATCGCGATCTTTTTCACACACATATAAGTTATACAAAGTATCTCTATGAAACTTTCTAAAAGCTAAAACGAATAGTTCTTGTTCATTTTCTTGCAGTTTTACGCTGTTAATTTCTGACCTGGAAGTAAACAAACACTCTAGAGCTAGCAAGCAACGTAGCATTGACATTAGATTCGAAGAAATTATTGTATGAATTTTCACAAACACATATTTTTGAAACGAAAAATAAAATACTTTGATATTATGTTGAAAACACATAAAATAAAGTAAATGATTTTCATAGTTGTTTAGCGTTTTCATGTCGTTGTTAGTTGATGCTGATGATTCGTGGTACGATCCGTGAATCGTAAACTCTGATTCATTGGTCGGATCGGATCGCCACTTGTCCCGCAATCCCCATCCCTAGCGGTAACACATCTAAGTCTTCATCATAACTATATTCATTTTGAGGAGGGTGTGCCGAAGCCTCATGAACCCCAAGAAAACTCCTAAGAGATGCAACATATTTTGCCGAAATATCAAATACTGGCCTGTCCGAATACTGCTCTGAAGAGTTCTGGCCCTGCTTTGGTTTGTTTACAACCTGCACAGTAGATTTAACTACCGAAGAAGATTTACCTTTCATACGAGCTTTTAGTTTTATCTTTATTTTTGAATGTAGTAAACGACGAGTATATTTCGGATTTTTTTTCTTTTTCCAAGTAATTTCAGGCTCCGAAAACCCTGAAACGGTTTCTTCCGAAGAAGGTAATGACATGACATCGTATTTGTCAGCCATTTCAAGACTCTTACATATATATCTAAGTAAAAAACTATCGAAAGAGATACTGAATAAATCTGTAACACGTGCGGTCTCTTAACACGCCAAGAAAGATATGAGGGTTTCTGATTGTGTATCCGGTTAATTACATGTGTAGTTGGTTAGTCCTCTATATCGCGGGTAATTTAATTCGTTTGATTTTATTTGAAGCAAAAGGTCCGTCCATGAGACTTTTATATTCGCTTGAAATTCCAATATAAACATATAGTGTAGTGGTGCCGTGTAACCGACATTTTCAATCGATTTCTGCAAATTCCTATCTAAATTTTTGATTATATTTTGATTCTAGCATTTAGATTTATATGTATGTATAAATATGTCATTTTTTTCAAAAAAATAATAATTTTTCAACGTCAATTGAGACCCAGCGGCTTTAATTGGTCGCCAAAAAGTAGGTAAATCGCGATGTTGAATGAGATATGTGAGTGCGATTGACCAAGTTTTTATGTCCGGATCGTGGACGCCTGTTTGTTCTAATTTTGATTAAAAGAAGTATGCATTTGTGTTTTGTTATACAAAAATCCCCTTTTTCATGAATTGTTGTCCTACTTTTTCTTATCTTTTTGTTTTGTTTTAAATTTAAGTAAGTCATCTAAAGGAGATATTAAAATGTGCCGAAATATGTGTTACTTATGTTTTGAAAATAGAAATTTTGAAAATTGTAAAAACCCTTTAATAGCCAAAGAAAAACAACAACATTTAATTCGTTTAAAGTTCAGTTCGATATATATACGTCCAGGAAGGAATGCTGTGTATACATGTGAAAGCCGAAAGCTTTATGAAAATAATGTTGCCATAACACTAAACAATGAACGAAAAAAGGGAAAATATTTTCAAAATGCAAACATACTTCTACAAAATATAGATTGGCAAAGTTGGTACATGTAGCAATTTGAGAAAATCAGTTGAATATGTTGGTGAGCTTGGTTTGATGGCACCACTGCACCGTATGAAATGCTTCCTCACGGCTTCCTTGATTAATGCACTAAGTGCAAACACAATAAATAATAAATAATATTACTTTGTTGTAAACGCAACAAATGGGTAGAATTACATTATCCTTCTTTACGTAAATTCTAAATCTGTTGTTCTCCATTTTAACACTGCTAACTTTATTTGCAATTTGTGTTAACCGTGGTTAAGAAGAATGCTGGTTTTGACCAATGTATTAATTTGCTGTGAAATGACAATGACATTGAGATGAATGGTACAGTGTATTCTTTTGTTTCAAGTGTCCATGTGGTGTGTGCAGGATGCCAGTTCCGGGGAAATATGGAACATTGGATTCAGTTCCGGGGAAATCGGGGAAATCTGGAACATTGGATTCAGTTTCGGGGAAATCGGGAACATTGGATTCAGTTCCGGGGAAATCGACAAGTGGAAGTGCTAATAAAAAGTGTTTATTATGTAAGTATCTAATTGTAGCACAGCTGGATGAGTAATTAATATATTTGAAATAATAGGAACTACAATTTATTTGGTGTTTGATCAATTATCTTAACCACTTTTTCCTCTTTACTTTGTAGAATCAAGACTTTGATATTTTGTTTAAGCTTGTAAAGTGTATCTTACATTACGAATATACAAAATTAAAGAGATACACCCTAAACTTGGGTGCAGTTGGACATTTGCATCATCATTTCAAAGAATCATCATCAAACCTGAATTTCAAAGTATTAACCTTAACTAGCAACACAGTTACAGGTAACAAAGTCAATGTTGTAGTTACGCTAAACCTTCATATACAGTTGTTTTACAAATTTTGGGTGGATATCAATTTATTATTAAAGCTCATTGTATGAGCATGGTGTTGACCAAAGACCCGGTTTTGTAACTTCGAGATAATTGTAATGTTCTTCTTGCAAATACATTTATTTATTATGTTACGTACATTTACCCCATTGTCTACATTTAGAGTAAACATTAGCTAGTCTTGCATGTGCCTTTTAAAACCTACAAAGCACTTCTGATATTCACCATTTTAATAAGGCTTTGCTTAATACCAAACATTTGTATGCCCCCGAAGGTTGGCATGTTAAAATCACACCGACCCTCCGTCCGTCTGTCTGTCTGTCTTTCTGTCCGTCTGTGCGTCCTGCCTTGCATTTCTTCGTGTCCGGGCTGTAACATTGTCATGCATTGAAAACTTTTAAAGTAACTTGTTTTCAGCAAATCAAGACGATGTATCGCGTGCAAGACCCACGGCCCTACCTTAAATGTCAAGGTCACATTTAGAGCTTGAAGGCAATGGAATCCTGTATATATGCACACATTCGTGTCCGGACTGTAACTTTGTTTTACATTAATTGTGATTTTAAAATAACTTGGCAAAACTGTCTTGTACATTAAGACAACGTGTCGCGTGCAAGACCCACTTCCCTACTGCAAAGGTCAAGGTCACACTTAAGAGTTTGAACGTAATGAAATTACTGTTTACCTTGTATATTCACACATTCACATCCAGACTGTAACTTTGTCATGCATTGAAGAAAAATAACTTGGCACAAATGTTCAGCATATCAAGACAATGTGTAGCGTGCAAGACCTTTGTCCCTACCTGAAAAGTCAAGGTCACACTTAGAGCTTTAAGGTAATGGACTCCTTTATATATGCACACATTCGTGTCCGGACTATAACTTTGTTTAGCATTGATTGATTTTAAAATAACTTGGCACAAATGTTCAACACATCAAGCCGACCCTACCTCAAAAGCCAAGGTCACATTTAGAGTTTACAAGTCATGGAATCCTGTATATATGCATACATTTGTGTCCTGACTGTATATTTGCCATGTATTTATTAATTTTAAAATAAATGGCACAAATGTTCAGCACATCAAGCCAATGTGTTGCATGCAAAACCACCTCAAAGGTCAAGGTCACACTTAGAGTTTTAAAGTAATTGCAATTGTATGCATGGTAACTCTGTCATGCATGAAAGGATTTTAAAATTACATGGCACAATTATTGAGCACATGGAGAGGACACAAGACTGTGGGACACCTCTTTCGGGGGCATTTGTCACTAGTTAGGGACAGCTCTTGTTATTTCTAAATATTACATACATACACATATATCATCATCGTATCAACATTATTTTCTATCTTGTACAGTTTCATGGATACATGTAGTTGTATTACAACTCTAATTCCACCATGTATATGTATTATATCATCAAGAAATGTTTTTGTGAAGTTATTTTAAAAGAAAGATAGACGTGGAAGGTTAACTGCCTGAATAAAACAAAATCGATTGAGAACATTTTGGAATTTCAGAGTTGATATTAGATAAAAAAAAGAAAAAGGTAACTGTAACTCCTGTAGGGAAATATAATGGTTGTTAGATTCGCTCTCTTCAATGAAGTTTAAAGGCTAATTTGCTCACTCAAAAATTCTTTGAACGCTGACCATTTTGCATTGTGGTTTGCTATTTTATCATTTACAATAGCCATCTCTCTTTCTACTTATATTCGTTCCTTCATTTATAGCACAAAAATATCAAAAGTTTGGCATACCCCTTTTTGCACTTGGAGAGACGTACCCTCCGGGATCAATTTAAATGACCTCGAAACTATATTAATTCCAATGATAGAAAGGATAGCCACCGAACCCGTAAGTTTCAGCTAAATATTCCAGCAAGCATCGGTAGAATAAGCATACTGTTAGCCTTATGAGAAAATAATCTGCGCGTTGTAAGATGCCCAATTAGTACCATAGTGTAAAAAAAGATAAATTGATTTTTTACACTTGATTAGAAGCGTTACAATGTTGTCTAAACTACGAAAGTTGTATCGGCGTGTTCGTTTGTCCAATCAAAGAAATTAACATTTTGACAAAACGGATGTAATCTATATACAAATAAAAGCTATTTTATACAATATTTGTTGTAAACTACTGTTGTCACAACTACAAAAGCACCTGTTTATGGCTACACTAAACTGTAGGGGAGCTCATGGGAACATTTAAGTTGAAAATACATGAGATTTATAGCACAATATGATTGCATTAAGCAGCTGTTCAAGACAAATATGGCACATAATTCGTTTAAATTTGGATTTGGAATTATTGACGTATATACGCAAAACTTATATTGTGTATACATATGCCCTGAGCATTCTACATGGTGAATAGAAAGTCTTAAATGTTTTCAGAAATTTTCATTACAATGTATCATGAAGATCACGCACTGCTCATAATTGTACAAGTCTATATTAAATAAAGATCTAGATGAATGTTCAACTAGTGAGAATAACTGTCACCCTGCAGGAGCTACATGTAACAATACTGTTGGCAGTTTCCAGTGTACATGCAATCAAGGTTGGATTGGCGATGGAGTAAACTGCACAGGTAATTACACAAAATGATTTTTTTTAAATTGACAATTATTAATTTAAAGGAAACTGCCAAAACTTCATAGAAAGATCGCAGGCGTTTTTTTAATCTATCAAATGAGTAAAACTTATCGGATATTTTAGGCATAGTTTGCTGATGCCTTTAAATGATTACGAAAAATGTATAAAAACTAATAAAAAGTGTAAAAATCTGAAAAGCAAAGAATGCGTTCAATGTTTACAAAAAGCTAATCACTGTGTATTTTTAAAACGTATGCAATTGTACACCTCATTTTGTCATTAAGATGTAGATTAATGTTCAACTGGTGAAGCTAATTGTCACCAAGAAGCTACGTGTACCAATACTGTCGGTAGTTTCCAGTGTACATGCAATCAAGGTTGGATTGGCGACGGAATAAACTGTACAGGTAATTACTGAATAAAAAGGATTTTGAAACGTCAATCATTCATTTTAAGGAAATTGTTAAAACTCCATAAAAAGATTAAAATTGATTTTTTTTAATCTATCAAATGAACCAATTGGATATTTAGGAATTGTTTGCCCATGCCTTTAAACGATTACGAAAAATGTTGTTATTAGATAAAAAGTGTTAAAATCTGAAAAGCAAAGAATGCGTTCAATGTTTACTTAATGCTGATCACTGTGTATTTTTAAAACGTATGCAGTGTTTAAAATTGTGCACCTCATTCTGTCATTAATATGTAGATGAATGTTCAACTGGTGAAGCTAATTGTCACCAAGAAGCTACGTGTACCAATACTGTCGGCAGTTTCCAGTGTACATGTAATCAAGGTTGGATTGGCGACTGGAATAGACTGTACAGGTTTTTACACAATATGAAGTTTTTAAAAACGTCAATTTTTCTTTTAAAGGAAACTGTCAAAACTTCATAGAAAGATCAAAAGCGTTATTATTCCCCGTCTTGATGGAGGGGATATAGTAACGGGCTCCGTCCGGGCGTCAGTCCGTCCGGCACACTTTTGTCGGAGCACAATTCCAAAAGTACTGAAGGGAATTACTTGAAACTTTACCTACAGTGCTCAAGAACCGTAACTCTATCATGCCAATTTTTTTAATTATTCCCCTTTGTTACGTGTTCTTGATTTTTCTTGAGCATAACTTCAAAAGTACTGAAGGGAATTACTTGAAACTTAATACAGTGATAGAGTACAATAAAGGAAAGTACAGTGCCAAAGAACCATAACTCTACCTTGCCTTATTTATACCCCCGAAACGAAGTATATGGGAGTATATAGGAGTCAACCGGTGGTTGGTCGGTCGCTCGGGCGGACGGTTCGTTGCATTTTCCTTGTCCGGAGCATAACTTGAAAACTACTGGTTTGAATTCAATACAACTTCATACAATGGTCAAGCACATTTAGAGAAAGTGCAGTGCACAAGAACCATAACTTCATCTTGACTAGTTACAGAGTTATTGCCCTTTGTTACTTGTCCTTGTCCGGAGCATAACTAGGAAACTACTGGTTGGAATTCAATACAATTACATACAATGGACAAGCACAATGAAAGAAAGTGCAGTGCACAAGAACCATAAATCCATCTTAACTAATTACAGAATTATTGCCCTTTGTTACTTTTCCTTGTCCAGAGTATCATTTGAAAACTACTGGTTGGAATTCAATACAACTTCATACAATGGTCAAGCACATTGAGAGGAAGTGCAGTGCACAGGAACCATAATTCTATCTTGACTAATTACAGAGTTATTGTCCTTTGTTACTTTTCCTTGTCCAGAGCATCACTTGAAAACAACTAGTATGAATTCAATACAACTTTATTCAATGGTCAAGCACATTGAGAGGAAATGCAGTGCACAAGAACCATAAATCCATCTTAAATAATTACAAAGTTATTGCCCTTTGTTACTTTTCCTTGTCTGGAGCATAATTCGAAAACTACTGGTTGGAATTCATTTCAACTACATACAATGGACAAGCACAATGAAAGAAAGTGCAGTGCACAAGAACCATAAATCCATCTTGACTCATTACAGAGTTATTGCCCTTTGTTATTTTTCCTTGTCCGGAGCATCATTTGAAAACTACTTATTCAATATTACTTCATACAATGGTCAAGCACAATGAGATGAAGTGCAGTGTACAAGAACCATTACTCTTTCTTTAGTAATTACAGAGTTATTGCCCATTTATACTTTTCCTTGTCCAGAGCATAACTTGAGAACTACTGGTTGGAATTCAATACAATTTCATACAATTGTCCAGCACAATGATGGGAAGTGCAGTGCACAAGAACCATAACTCTATTTTGACAAATTACAGAGTTAATGCCAAGAAAATATCTCATTTTTAGTTTTTTTGGCAAGGTATTTTGTTACTACGAACTTCTTCAGTTTATAAAGCAGTCTTTCGGGGGTATTAATCACTTTTAGTGATAGGTCTAGTTTTTAATTATTCCCCTTTGTTACATTTTCTTGATTTTTCGTGTCCGGAGCAGAACTTCAAAAGTACTGAAGGGAATTACTTGAAACTTATAACAGTGATAAGAGTACAATAAGAGGAAGCGCAGTGCTTAAGAACCGTAACTCTATCTCGCCTTATTTTTGAATTACTTCCCTTTGTTACATCTTATTGGTTTTTTTGTCCGGTGCATAAGTCCAAAAGTACTGAAAGGAATTACTTGAAACTAATACAGTGATAGAGTACAATAAGGGAAAGTGCAGTGCTTAAGAACCATAACTCGATCTTTGCTTATTTTTAAATTACTCCCCTTTGTTACATTTTCTTGATTTTCCTTGTCCGGAGCATATCTCCAAAAGTACTGAAGGGAATTACTTGAAACTTAATTCAAGTACATGCACAAGAACCATAACTCTACCTTGTCTAATTATACCCCATTTTTTTAAATTAAAAACTATACCATATCCATTCCTCTCACCTCAAATTTCTTTATCATAGAAAGAGCACTTGGCGCGGGGATGATCATGTCTAACATGGCTCTTGTTTTATTCTATCAAATGAATCAAACGAACTCAATAGTTGAGGCATAGTTTGCCTGATGGCTTTAAACGATGACGAAAACTGTTATAATCTGATAAACAATAAGCGTTAAAATATGAAAAGGAAATAATTCGTTGGATGTTTACCATATGTTTATCAGTATGTAGTATTATATGTATGCACTGTTTATGATTGTATACCTCATTCAAGATGTAGATGAATGTTCAACTGGTAAAGCTACGTGTACCAATACTGTCGGCAGTTTCCAGTGTACATGTAATCAAGGTTGGATTGGCGATGGAATAAGTTGTACATGTAATTACACAATATGAAGGTTTTAAAGGTACATACCCTCTAACTGATGTCAAATTTAATAAGCTCTAAAAGATAAATAATACAATCTTCGGAAGTATTATAACTTGTACGGACTCTTCCCAGGAACGATGGTTAGGTAAACTGCCCGCCTGTTCAAATGGCCAAAGTACGGTTTGAACGACCGTTAAACTCATATAGCAACAACACCAAATGTTAATCACTGTGTATTTTTTAGCTCACCTGAGCTGGCTCAGGGTGAGCTATTAGGATCGATGAATGTCCGTCGTCCGTCGTCCGTCGTCCGTCGGACGTCGTCCGTCGTCCGTCGTCCGTCCACATTTAGTTCGTTAACACTCTAGTGGTCACATTTTTTCCTCAGTTGTCACGAAACTTGGTCAGGATGTTTGTCCCAGTAATTACTCGGACAAGTTCGAATATGGGTCATCTGGGGTCAAAAACTAGGTCACAGGCCCAAAAATAGAAAAATCTTGTTAAGGCTCTAGAGGCTACTGTTTCAGTCCAAATATCCTGGCAATTTGTCAGAAAGGTTGTTTCTATGATTTCTAGCTCAAGTTTTAATATGGGTCACCTGGGGTCAAAAACTAGGTCACACAGCCCAAATATGGAAAAACCTTGTTAACACTCTAGAGGTAACATTTTCAGCCCAAATATCCTGGAAATTTGTCAGAAAGGTTGTTAGTTGATTTCTAGCCCAAGTTCGAATATGGGTCATTTGGGGTCAAAAACTAGGTCACAGCCCAAATATGGAAAAACCTTGTTAACACTCTAGATGTTACTTTTCAGCCCAGATATCCTTGAAATTTGTCAGAGTGCGTCATGATCAGACAGCAAAATAATGAAAGTGCAGATCATGATCAGACAGCTAAATTATGAAAGTGCAGATCATGATCAGACAGCTAAATAATGCATAGCAAACAGTGCAGATCATGATCAGACAGCAAAAATAAAAGCTGACAGTGCAGATCATGACCAGCCAACATACAATGAATAGCTTACAGTACAGATCATGATCAGACACCAAAAAAATGAATAGCCAACAGTGCGATCATGATCAGACAGCAAAATAATGAGGCCTAGAGCTTAGATATTCAGCATGTGGCATAATTGACTCTCTACCAAGATTGTTCAAATCCTGACCTCAGGGTCAAAATTAACCCTGCCTGGGGGTCTTTTGATTTTACATAGGCTTATTAAGAGGATATCTGAGCCAAAGGTAAAAATTGATCCTTTCTGCTATTAATAACCTTTTTATTTTTGCCAATGGTAGACAGGTGAGCGATACAGGGCCATCATGGCCCTCTTGTTTAAACGTATGCAGTGTTCATGACTGTATAACCATTATGTCATTTAGATGTAGATGAATGTTCATCTGGTGAAGCTTATTGTCACCAAGAAGCTACGTGTACCAATACTGTCGGCGGTTTCCAGTGTACATGTAATCAAGGTTGGATTGGCGATGGAATAAGTTGTACAGGTAATAATACAATGTGAAGGTTTTAAAAACGCCAATTATCCATTTAAAGGAAACTGTCAAACATTCACAGACAGATCAAAAGCGTTATTTTAAGCTATCAAATGAATTAATAGAATGGGATAGATTTCAGGCATATTTTGTCCCATGCCTTTAAACGATGGTATAAAAGCTGATAAAATGTGTAAAAATCTGTAAAGCACAGAACGCGTTGGGTGTTGACCAAATGTAATGCACTGTTTATAATTGTACAATTCATTCTGTCATTAAGATGTAGATGAATGTTCAACTGGTGAGAATAACTGTCACCCTGCAGGAGCTAAGTGTATCAATATTGCCGGAGGTTTCGAGTGCACATGCAAGAAAGGTTGGATTGCCGACGGAATCGACTGCCTTCGTAATATTTTTTTCTTATAAGATAAGATTCTAATATTCACAGCAGTTTCGAAAACAAAATGGAAACACGTTCTTCCTTTATTTATGACAAAACATGCGGCAAGAAAGTATAAACAAATAAAATATGTTCAGTATTTCAAGACTTTCACAGTAAAAAACAAAAATAATATCAAACAGGGAATGCCACGTACCAAAAACGCAGCCTCCCCAAAACGAGCCCCACAGCACCCAGAAGTGCACACCACCAACACCCACACACACACATACACACACACACACACACACACACACAGTCAGTCATGTCATCTTGACCTCAGCTACGTCTGAATAAACTCCAATCTGAAATGAAACGCACAGTTCTAGTTAATTGATCCGATATGACTCGACTCGACACTCTACCTACTTGATATATACAATTCCCGAGCAGACACCGGTTCTTTTGTGGATATTGCCTTTATTTATGTAATAATAAAAAAATAATTTGATACTCCATTTCAGTTCCTGCAATTCTCAGTAAGTATTTTTTAGTAATCATTTGTTCTACTATAATGTCGTTAAGTGATTTCTTTGGAAAGCATGTGTCACGGATACTCGTGAGTTCTCCTTTAGGGAGAAGGAGAGTGAGGATGATACCTGTAAATACACGCAGGCACTAAAACAATGGCAATTCTCAGAGAGAAAAGAAAAACACGGCTCTCGCCTTTAGAATCTCTATTATCAGTGCGCATCAAAATAATGCAAAAACAATCCACACGAAGTGTATAATACGACATAGACATGAATGCAATGAATATAAATGAGTTACTGACAACCATATTTTACCTGTAAATACACGCAGGCACTAAAACAATGGCAATTCTCAGAGAGAAAAGAAAAACACGGCTCTCGCCTTTAGAATCTCTATTATCAGTGCGCAGGCGCATAGGTGCACGTGATTATCGTCAGATGAAAGTGAGTGAGGCCCGTCACCTTAGTTATGAGATGGAAAATGATATGACTAATGATATGAATAATGAGAAGAAAAAGAGGACACGAACATATACATACACATAAGAGACACAAACGACAACACTACACATAGACAATAACATACACTCTGGCACAGACATATTGTCCCTGTGACATACTTCCCCGCCAAGAGTAAAATGGCGTCCCGACATTTTCAATCAACCCAAAATTTTACTGCATTGAGGCATATAAAATTCAAACATCTTAAGAGGCAAAAGCTGGCTCCTATGTATGTACACCAAGTTACATAACTAAACTACACTAACTATGTAGCAATACAATACTACTAAAAGGCTCAGAACTCATGAAAGTACTCTTGCCCTAACATTGAGTACACTGGGAAAGTGCAACTATATGTTTAAAAATACTGCAAAGCATTTGTAAACAGGAAAATGGTACATACACTGTCATGTATGGTGAACGCGTTCATAAAGTAAGTAAAACATGTACCTTAAGTACGTTGTTTTTCGCACCACATAATGGAACTTGTGTAATGCCCTCGCATGACACAAATAACAAATACAACTGCTTTAAGCAAATATCTAATTTGTTGGATTTCTTGACAATTGAAATCTAACAAAAGGGAAGTGCAAACAACCCATACTGGCACAAAATCGAAACCCTGAATTTGTACTTACACGTTCTAATTCTTTAGAACCAGCGAAGTACATACTTGTACTGGTGAATAAAACATACGCACAAAAATACAATGAGCTGTGAGTTTATTTACAAATTACAGCACTGTTATATCAAAGAATTCTGAGTACATTAACAACTGTCTAAAAAAATAATATGTACATCTGTCACACTGTAATACCTGTAAAATACCAGTAAAATACCTGTACATCTGTGCTACCTTCTATCTAACTGCCAATCGGATGTCATCCATTGAGGCTTGGCTCTAGTCCTAGTAGTCTGTCTAGGAATGAAAGGTGAAGCTTCAGGTCTAAGACTGCTGTTACTTGGGCGTCTGGCAGGAATGACATACTTGTCTGATCTCGAAGAGTCTCGTACTGGGACATCTGAAACTGGCGGGAGAACTGGGCCATCTGAAACCACTGGAGGGATATCTTGGCTCGAAGAGTCTCCTACTGGGACATCTGAAACCATTGGAGGGATATCTTGGGAACTAGAACTCTGAGAATCAACCTGATGGCTACCGTCTGCGACAAGAGCATCTGAAGGAGCAAGAGGAACAAGGCTTCGCGGTTCTTGAAGGGGAAGACCCATGAAGGGGAGTAGCATGTTCCTATGCAGCAACTTGGGCATATCATCACTATACTCTGTTCTAACCTGAAAAATAGGTAAATCTGGGTTAGGCTGATCAACGACAACATGAATGTCTTTACTCCACCTATCAGCTAAACTTACACTTACCTCTCTGACCAACATTTTTGACTAACACGCGGTCACCTGGTGCAATACGTACGTCTCGAACTCGGAGGTCATAACGTTTCTTGTGGCGTTTAGCTTGACGCTTTGCCTCTTTGCTAGCAACCTTGTAGGCAAAGTGTAGGCGCTTCCTGAGTCCGTCAACATACTCTGTTTGTTTCTTAGTACGTGTTGTGCTGTCTGGCTCTATACCAAGAAATGCATCTACCGCCAATCTAGGATGACGACCAAACATGAGGTAATGGGGTGTCAAACCAGTAGTCTCGTGGCGTGTAGAGTTATAGGCATGAACAAGTGCTGGAATATGAGACTTCCAATTGGCCTTCTGCTTGTCTTCCAAGGTGCCGAGCATGTTTAAAAGGGTCTGGTTAAACCATTCTGCCATGCCATTACCCTGGGGATGGTAAGGCGTAGTCCTGGACTTGGAAATGTTTGCCAAGCGACATAGTTCCTTTATGACAGACCCGTCAAAGTTTCGACCTTGATCGCTGTGGAGACGGCTCGGGAACCCATAATGACATATGAAATTCTCGAAGAGAACTTTCGCGGTTGTTCGGGCCGTCTGGTTCTTAGTGGGCACAGCCTGTGCATAATGGGTAAAATGGTCAGTGATAACTAACACATTTTCATATCCACCAGCAGACATCTCCAATGTCAGGAAGTCCATACACACTAATTCTAGTGGGTAAGAAGAATGTATGGGCACAAGTCCAGCAGCAGTGGATACTGGTGTCTTGCGGCGTATGCAACGGGGACATTTCCTTACACGTGTCTCTACAAAACTGTCTACCCCTGGCCAAAAGAAGCGAGATTTGATAAGTGATCCAGTCCTGTCGATACCCTGGTGACCTGCATTGTCATGGAGTCCCGTAAAAACTATGTCAAAAAATGCTTCTGGAAGGATAAGCTGATCCACTTCATGACTACAGACATAACCATGACGGTAAAGGATTCCATCCTTTAAAAAGAGATTCTGCCATTCTCTTAAATACCTGCGAACAGGTTCTGTCTCGAGAGAACATAATCTTCTGGTTGACTTATGACCTGTAGAGAGAATCTGTATCGTCCTACAAATAGTTGGATCCTTGGACTGTTCCTGCTTCCAGTCTATGTCACTAAGGTAGTCAGAAGGGCCTTGGATGCTCAGGTCTACAACCTTCTGGCTCATGGAAATACATTCAACAGCTGGAGAGCTAACAGTATGGAGACCACAGCTTTCACAGCTTCATTGAAAACAACAGTTTCTTGTTGATCAGGAACTCGAGAAAGGAAGTCAGCGTCTACATTCGAGCGTCCTGAGCGATACTGCAGGCTAAAGTATTATGTGGCTAATGCAGCAAAAAAACAAAAATAATATCAAACAGGGAATGCCACGTACCAAAAACGCAGCCTCCCCAAAACGAACCCCACAGCACCCAGAAGTGCACACCACCAACACACACACACACGCACAGCCATCTATGAGAAGCCGCATCTAACTTCGCTGAAGACAGAACATAGGTCAGTGGGTTGTTGTCTGTACGGACCTTGAAAGAGTTACCATACAAGTAATCACTGAATTTGTCCACAACAGACCATTTCAATGCCAAAAATTAAAGTTTGTGTGCCGGGTAATTGCGTTCATTCTGGCGTAGGCCTCTGCTGGCAAACGCAATTACCCTTTCATGACCATCCTGCTCTTGGTAAAGCACTGCACCCAAACCTGATTGACTTGCATCTATATTCAGGATGAAAGGCTTACGTTTTTGGTACGTGGCATTCCCTGTTTGATATTATTTTTGTTTTTTTTTAGAAAAATCAGCATATGCAAGGATTGGAGGTGTGGTCAACTTTTCAATAAGCTGGTCAAAAGCCTGTTGCTGGGCTAGACCCCAGGTCCAAGGTGCGGCACTCTTACTGCTCTTACCTTTGACATTAGTAGGGTGTCCTACAAGCAGATCATTCAAAGGTTTGGCGATACTAGCATAACCAGCCACAAATCTGCGATAATACCCCGCAAAGCCTAGGAAACTCCTTAGTTGCTTGATGCAAGTGGGTACAGGCCATTCCTTCAAGGCTTTTATCTTTTCATGGTCTGTTTCAACACCCTTAGCGCTGACAACATGGCCTAGATAAGTGACACTGGAGAGAAAGAACTCGCATTTACTACCCTTTTGAGCTTCAAACCAGCCTCCTGTAGGCGCCTGAAAACAGCATCAAGGCGTTCAAAGTGTTCATCTACGGTGCATGAATATACGATAACGTCGTCAAGGTAAATCAAGCACTCCTTGAGATGTAGCTCTCCCATGCACCTCTCCATTAAGCGCTGAAACGTAGCCGGGGCGTTAGTCAACCCGAAAGCCATCCGTTCACATTCATAGAACCCGAGTGGACCCACTGAAAAGGCGGTCTTTTCCTTATCAGACTCCTTCATAGCCACTTGCCAGTAACCTGATCGTAAGTCTAGCTTACTGAAGATTTTCGAACCTGCAAGGGAATCAATGGTCTCGTCTATCCTTGGAAGGGAATAGGCATCAGTAACTGTACGATTATTCAACTTCCGGAAATCAATACAGAATCTGAGCGAATTGTCTTTCTTCCTTACAAGGACGATGTTGCTCGAGAATGGACTTTTGGACTCCCTAATGGCCCCGGCAGCAAGCATATCCTGCAAATGTTCCCTAACTTCTTCATACATTCCGGGTGGTATACGCCGGTAAGGATCCTTAAATGGTTTGGGATCTGTAAGGTTGATCTCGTGTTCAACAAGATTGGTACAAAAAAACAAAAATAATATCAAACAGGGAATGCCACGTACCAAAAACGCAGCCTCCCCAAAACAAGCCCCACAGCACCCAGAGACAACCCAAGTCAGTGATACCAGTGGAGAATAGACCCTTCCACTTTTCAAGAAAGTTAACAGCATCTTCACGGCGATTTCCAAGTACAGAGTCCTGTGGTACTTTGATCCCTAATTCTTCTAGAGATTTGGTCTTAGCAGACTGGTCAGAAGAAGCACATTCAAGAGGGTCAACAGAGCGAACAACGTCAACCTTTTGCAAAGAACAAAGTAAAGACCGTTCCAAGGCGGTGCCCCACTGTGTTCCTTTAATTGTTCGTTTTGTCCTCTTGTGTTTGCTTTGTATGTTAGTATGTGTTGGTAGTGTATGTGTGTGTGTGTACATGTTTGTGTGTGTGTTGTGTGTGTGTGTGTGTGTGTGTGCACTTCTGGGTGCTGTGAGGCTCGTTTCGGGGAGGCTGCGTTTTTGGTACGAGGCATTCCCTGTTTGATATTTTTTTTTTTTTTTTTTTTGAACATGGTGGGGGTAAGAGTGAGGTTGGGTGCGCACCATAAACCGGTTTAAGCTCCCCAGTGGTGTTTTTGCCACTGACCGTTCCAAGGCGGTGCCCCACTGTGTTCCTTTAATTGTTCGTTTTGTCCTCGTGTGTTTGCTTTGTATGCTAGTGTGTGTTGGTAGTGTATATGTGTGTGTGTACATGATTGTGTGTGTGTGTTTTTTTGTGTGTGTGTGTGTGTGTGTGTGTGTGTGTGTGTGTGTGTGTGTGTTGGTGGTGTGCACTTCTGGGTGCTGTGGGGCTCGTTTTGGGGAGGCTGCGTTTTTGGTACGTGGCATTCCCTGTTTGATATTATTTTTGTTTTTACAGTCATGTTGCAAATACGGACTGGAACTTTAGAAAAGGTCCGATCTGGCTGAACTTTAACAAGACGAGGACAAACATTGAAAGAATGAGTGTTTTCATCATCCTCGGTAACACCATGTGTCATGGTCTGAACACGACGAACAATACCTGGAACTGTGCAACTCTGAAATGGCTGCAGAATCATTGGCTTATTCAGAAAAGCTTTCACTGGAACAGAATGAATGTCTGTCATGGAAGAAAAGACCTCACACCATGGAGAAGGAACTTGCTGACACTCCTCAACACATTTTCTGAAGTAATTGGTAACGTTGGTTCCAATAATAAGGGGGACTGTTTGTGAATAAGAAGTGTCCGGTACAATTAAGACTGGGACAGAAACTGACTGAGATGACAGACAATGAGCAGTGATATCAAGGACTGCGTATCCAACATATGGTACAGTGGAGTCATTCGCACCTTTAAAACCAAAAATAATATCAAACAGGGAATGCCACGTACCAAAAACGCAGCCTCCCCAAAACGAGCCCCACAGCACCCAGAAGTGCACACCACCAACACACACACACACAACACACCACACCCCACCCCCACACACACACACACACACACACACACACAATCATGTACACACACAAACATACACTACCAACACACACTAGCATACAAAGCAAACACACGAGGACAAAACGAACAATTAACGGAACACAGTGGGGCACCGCCTTGGAACGGTCAGTGGCAAAAACACCACTGGGGAGCTTAAACCGGTTTATGGTGCGCACCCAACCTCACTCTTACCCCCACCATGTTCCAAAGTCACAGGACAGTGTAAATAAAAGTAATCCCTGCTAGGTGAATCTCTAACACACGCAATGGAAACAAAAGGCATGGTATGTAAAACACAAAAATGCTCGTGTATAAATATATAAAAAGCAAACCTTGAGAACCAAAAAACGTATGTACTCAATGCATTTGCAGAAGGCAGAGCACCAAGAGAAACACCCTTAAGGGCACAAAAATTAACACAAAAGTCAGAAATACTAAACAACTCTGGAAGAGGATCTAAAGACTGAAAGAAAGACTGGGAAAGAGTGGTAACCATAGATCCAGAGTCAAGAAGTGCAACGGCAGGACACCCGTTAACAACAACATTAGTTTCATTGGAGTGTCCGACCAAAGGAACAACTGGTGGGCCTTCTTGTCTAGGCAATCCTCCTACTGGCCCTTCGTGGGAGGATCTTGCTTGTTTAAAGCTTTGGTGTCTTGAGAGGTGGGTTCTGTCTTGGTGGTTCCTGTTTCAGTACCCTTGTCCTGATTCCTGTTTCCAGAGCCTCTGTTTCCCCATCCAGACCGTCTTCTACTCTTCTTGGCCTCTTCTAATTCCTTCTCAATGCTACTAACTCTGCTATTGAGAGTTTTCATCTGTGCAGTCAGTTCCTGCATTTCTTTCAAAAGCCTGGAGTCATAGGCTGCACTATATTGCCTGGCATCTGGCACCTTAGACCTGCCGGAATCACTTCTTCCTGTATCAGGGACAACTCTACCTCTATCAGCACTTTCTGTCTGTACACCCTTCATGTCCTCTTCTACCTGCCTCAATTCCCTTCTCAACCTGGTGTAATCCTGCACAGACTCAAACTTATAGCGAGTCACATTCTTCAAATCCTGTGCACTTCTGGGTGCTGTGGGGTTCGTTTTGGGGAGGCTGCGTTTTTGGTACGTGGCATTCCCTGTTTGATATTATTTTTTTTTTTTCGTAAACCAGACCAAAGACGGTTACGCAACATATCTTCTCGAGTGTTCCTATCTAGATCCATCTGAGAGTTGCAGAGATGTTCTAATCTTAGGCTATAGTCTACAAGTGACTCACCCTCTCCTTGGCTAGCTGAATAGAACTGCTCCTTAAGTCTCTCAGTAGTTGCAACATTACCATAAGTGGCATCCATTTCCCTCATGATCTCAGGAACTGTTGCCCATTCACCCAAATGAAGCAATACAGACCTTGCTTTACCCTTCAGACTGTTTCTTATGGACTCAAGAATGCAGTATTCCGAGTAAATTCCACTTTTAAGGAGACAATTCACTTCATATTTCCAGACTACAAACTCTACATCCTCTTTCTTAAGTTCTCCAGAAAACTGTGGAAGTTTAGGAAGTCTATGTGGAGGTGCACCATAAGCAGGACTGGAAAATGTATGTGGTGAATAAACAGGGGGAGGTATAGTGTCAGAAGACCGAGTGCCCATTGGAGTATCTGGACCACAAGACCGATATGGGATGTCACTGGTCTGCTTTGCTGGATGCTTAGAATAGGAGGGTGTATCCTGAAGTGCAGTACTAAAGGAAACACGCCTGCGACTTCGATCAATAGGTGGTGAATAGTTTGGTGTAGTGTCATACCCTGGTCTAAAAAAATCATGACTAACACGTCTATCAATATTTTGTGAAGGGCCACCTTCAAGGGAAGTGCGTGCATTGTAAGGGGACAATACAGGCGGAGGACGGTCAAACAAGCTACGGAGCTCTCTATCTGGAGTTGGTGTACCAAACCTACTGTCAGAATGCACTGGAGCCCTATCTGGAGTATTACGAGCGGTGTCAATCGTATACCCAGACATAAGTACACGCTGTATACAATAATCAAGATCTACTTCATCACGTCTCTCAGTTTGCGATGTTGCGTTATCTTGCTCCATACTAATATACACTGACATATCAAAAGCAAACTTGGCAAGTAAAAGTCACAATACAGCTCTATTACACAATGTATGTATGTGATCAATCTATTCCAGTGTGTAATGAATACTTATGAAAGACGGCACTTTCAGTATACCATACAACTGTGCTGTCAAAGGAAAACACTAGAATTTCTGAAAGATGGCACTTTCAGTACACCATATAACTGTACTATCAAAGCACAATGTCGACTAAACAATATCACTTAAGACCACAGCTCAAAATAGTTGACTAAACAGTCTGTGCAATGAGCAATACCTAAATTCTATGAACTTTTGTTATGTCCACAAATGTACACCATAGAAATAGTCAGAAGAACTAAACAAACACACCCTAGTATAATACACTAGTGATTGCAGCTTTTACGTGCAAAAATTCAAACAGAAAATTGCAAATTTAAGTAATCTAGTTCTTAGTGATGGCATTTTATGCCCACCATACCTGAACGATGGAGTGAACAAAAATCACAAATATAATTTCCACTTGATATGCAAAGCTACCAGAAATGAAATCAGTAACTGCAAACTACACTGATATTTCTATTTCCTAGAAAAGACCTAGTGGCGACAAAAGCACACCATACTTTTCAATGAACTGCCTTACTGCTAGTCTCAGTATAACACAACAGCCGGTTGCCAACAACTCAATGCTCTGTGCAACGATTGTTCTCAGACAAAGGAATTTCTCAACATCTGACAATTCTTTCTTGTATATAAGAGAACTTTTAATGCAACAGTCTCAAAAAAAATACTTTTCACTGTAATTCTTACACTTAAGAATACCTGTTAACACCAGATTTCAGCTAAAATCTTGTTGATAACGCCAGAAATCTTCTTCTGCCACACAAAATTCTTCAAAATGGCGCGTTTAAATGAACAGAGTACAGTTTACACTGAAATATCACTGTTAATGTATTCTGTTATAATACAATCTTCTAATTGCACAACCACTTCTATCAGCTAGTCTATGCAGTATAGTCACACTGGTCTATGCATTTACATATAAATTATCAAAAGTATTTTCAAACACTAGTGATAATATGATACCACAATACCAGTAAACAGTACACAATGTTAGGGCTCAAGTTGTTTACAAGTTCTACTACTTATAGCCTTTACTAACTACATGTATACTAAACTTTTCAGAAACTGATTGCCAGCTTTTACACTCTAACAGCTCACAGATTCCCGGTAACTATTTATTTATATCTTTGATACCAAGAACTTCTCTTTCATTTACCAAGAAGAGATATGATGGAACATCAGATTTTTTTTTTTTTTTTTTTTTTAAAGTGTCACAATAACCATTAAACCATTGACAGACACACAAAGACCTTCACAGACAGAGAGAGAGAGAGATTTATGATGACAATGAAAATGTTAGCTCACCAATCACCATACCAATTAGCGGTTAGACATGCAATGACTTGCTGATTCTTTGGTGTTACTGCAGATGATCTCTGTTACTGTGAAGTGCACTGTACAACTGGACCTCAAATTTCTCAAAACAACCTGTCACAACAAAAAATATAAACAGATGAAAATTGTCAAAGTAATAACAGAATTATGCAATAAATGAAAACTAAATTCACTACAAATTGAAGTATTTAACTGTAAATTGTCACTTATTTATATAATCACATATTTGACATATGTCACTCAATGTTTATGCTCATTCCAGGGCACAACATGTATAAACAAACTGTCCGGTGCAGAAATCCAACGCCGAACGAAGATAATCCTTATTGTTGGTGTTGGCATGCCACTAATTCATTCCAATATACTATTGTTTAAAAGCGTAAGGCCTTTAATTACTAAAGAAAGCTTTCATTTTGATAAGTTTTCAACAAAAGTGAAAATCATAATACAAAAAAACAAAAATAATATCAAACAGGGAATGCCACGTACCAAAAACGCAGCCTCCCCAAAACGAGCCCCACAGCACCCAGAAGTGCACCCCACCAACACACACACGCACACACATACGACACACACACACGATCATGTACACACACATATACACTACCAACACACACTAGCATACAAAGCAAACACACGAGGACAAAACGAACAATTAAAGGAACACAGTGGGGCACCGCCTTGGAACGGTCAGTGGCAAAAACACCACTGGGGAGCTTAAACCGGTTTATGGTGCGCACCCAACCTCACTCTTACCCCCACCATGTTCCAAAGTCACAGGACAGTGTAAATAAAAGTAATCCCTGCTAGGTGAATCTCTAACACACGCAATGGAAACAAAAGGCATGGTATGTAAAACACAAAAATGCTCGTGTATAAATATATAAAAAGCAAACCTTGAGAACCAAAAAACGTATGTACTCAATGCCTTTGCAGAAGGCAGAGCACCAAGAGAAACACCCTTAAGGGCCCGACGAAACAGGCCAGAGGACAGAAATCAAAACAGTTTCGTCCCAGTGGGATTTAAAAACTGCCCATCACAGAGTCCTCCCCCTCTTCCGTCAGACACAATCAAAGAGGGAAGCATAGCGTCCAACTGTAAACGGGTTGAACACCAAACATGCGGTGTGTCTCAAAACAGTTGGGTCGTAACCTCTTTTAACAAAACGTTTTATAATTTTAGCAAATACAGTTGGAAAATTGCCATGACCCAAAAAACACATGTATACGGAAATCCTTGTTGACAGTACAATCTGTGACGTAAGCACAGGGTTTCCCAATTCTCATTGGTAGATTCGAAGAATCTTGTAGCGGGATATAAATCCCGGAACGGCCCGCATTCGTCCTCAAGCTGACTCGTTCTTGTAGCCCCAAATGTTACACTGGCCACCAAATGTCACGGATACTCGTGAGTTCTCATTTAGGGAGGAGAGTGAGGATGATACCTGTAAATACACGCAGGCACTAAAACAATGGCAATTCTCAGAGAGAAAAGAAAAACACGGCTCTCGCCTTTAGAATCTCTATTATCAGTGCGCATCAAAATAATGCAAAAACAATCCACACGAAGTGTATAATACGACATAGACATGAATGCAATGAATATAAATGAGTTACTGACAACCATATTTTACCTGTAAATACACGCAGGCACTAAAACAATGGCAATTCTCAGAGAGAAAAGAAAAACACGGCTCTCGCCTTTAGAATCTCTATTATCAGTGCGCAGGCGCATAGGTGCACGTGATTATCGTCAGATGAAAGTGAGTGAGGCCCGTCACCTTAGTTATGAGATGGAAAATGATATGACTAATGATATGAATAATGAGAAGAAAAAGAGGACACGAACATATACATACACATAAGAGACACAAACGACAACACTACACATAGACAATAACATACACTCTGGCACAGACATATTGTCCCTGTGACACATGTAATAACAAAAATATGTACTTTGTGAAAGTTTAAACTGCCCCAAAAAGGACTATTAGTGTTTGACCCACATTTTTATCCAGTGAAAATATGTAAAATTGTATATTTCTGCCTGTCTACCGATCATCCAGGCTTGTTAAGAACAGTTTAAATTAACTATAATCACTATGGTATCACATTTCAAATATAAAAAGTATGTTATCGTTACTTAACGAGACCCGCCCTAAAACTGGTGCCAAATCAAATTACTTCAAAAGCATAAATAATAGTAAAGTTGTAAGTATTATTACTGAACCTGAAAGTTTAAATTTACATCCCAGTAGTTATCGGTAAAATCAGCTGTTTGAATATGTTGCAGTACACTTAAAAATTCAGTAATCTATGTAAATTTGTTGTTGAACAATTAATGGGTGGATAGCGATTTATTACAGAATGTCTGTATGTTGACCATTGTGCTGGAAAGAGGCATTTTCGACATATGTTGTTCTTTAAAGTTTTATTTATGTATTAATTTACATTTATTGAACACATTACTTAGTTTGAAGAATATAATCTGTAAGACTAGGGAGTGGCCTTTACTTTCAAGTGCGTAACATTACCTCCATAGGTATATTAGTGCAAACATTTTCATTTGAATTATGATTTTTTCTAGTCGTCTCACATCCATGCATTTCTCTTTGATCAAGTGTGTAATATCAAGTAGCTTTGTGAAGCACGTCTTCACCATATCGTTATTTCTGACTTTGATAATGTGTTGCATACATATTCTTGGAAGAAAACCAAGCACTTAAGTTGCATCATTTGAAATTTCGTGATGATACTTATCAACTGATTCCACTACAAACTGGTATAAAAGCCAGACCATTGTTAAATAAATTTTATAATTTTTTGTGAGTATTTATACGTTTAAGTTATGCTGTCCTTTGCATAAAAAGGGAATTACTGTAATTTACCTTATCTTTATGCACCACGCTACATGTTTACATGTATCATGTTTTATTATTTTTCAAATGAATCCAGAAAATAACCATTTGTTTTCCTCTAGGTTGTTATCAGACTTACGGACAAACGGCATGCGTGAATGGTCAAACAGCTCCTAATGGTGGATGTTGGTGTGACGGTGCCTGCAGAGACTGTCAGGATTGTTGTCCAGACGCCGACTGCTGAAGTAAACAAATCATTTGTCAGTTCTTAGAGAAAAACCTATAAAACATAAGTTTTCAAAAGCAGTGTTAACAAAGATGTTATGATTTTACTGTCCCGAATTCTTGTATGTTAAATTAGAGTATTGTATGTGTATTCCTCCGTAGTTTTACCTTCGGCACTCAGTCGTCATATCAACAAAAAAACAAAAATAATATCAAACAGGGAATGCCACGTACCAAAAACGCAATTCATTTACATTTACGTTTGTCTTATTCGTACAAAGCGACTGCATGTACTTAGAACAAATGTGTTAGGAACATATGAACACACCCTTAAACAATCACTGTCTGTGTTTAAATGTGATTGTCCTATAAAGAAATCAGCGTTTTATCATATGTTGCAGTATCGTAAAACATTCAATAATCTACCTAAAGTTTTTGTCGTACAATTAGTTGTTGGGTAACGATTTATTACAGAATGTCTCTATGTTGATTAAATGTAGGTAGTTCCCTATTAAACCATGAAAAAATAAAAATCAAACAGTGATTAAAAGTAGTTTTCTATCCTTTGTTATTTTAGTTCGGATGAAGATTTTAACATTTTACAATATATCACAGCTTATTATTTTACCATTTACCTTTACTAATGAGTTGATTTAACAATTTTTAGAAGAAAATCAAGATGACCTCCCTGATCTCTGCTACGACCCTGGAGATCCGTGAACAGCTAGCAGCCACTAATACTACGAGCCGGACTGAAACATAGCATAGCTTTTAAGTTTTTTTGTGTTGATTTACTTCGCTTCAAATGACAAATGCGAAGAAGAATTATTTGAGAATAAACGTTAACATTTTCTTCTCTCGAAGACATTTTTCTTTTGTTCATTGAATTGTAGCTATGTTTTCTTTTTCTTTTTTGCAATAACATCTTTAACATAATAATATTATTCGAATAAACAAAATTGTGATTAATTTTATTTGACTTTGTCTTTTTTCATGTTACCAGCTATGGAGACTATGCCATGACATAAAATGACGGTATATACAACGGATTATACTAGTATCAAAGACAAAATATCTATATATCGCGACATACGGGTGTCCCATGTTTGCGATGACTTCGATAAAAGGTCAGACCGGATCAGCATGTCCCGAGTTGTGACCCATTTATTTATTTAAATTCATTTATCTTAAACTTGAACCATGGTATGACCGTCTCGCTTGGTTATGTGGATACCAAATTTTGCAGACAGCTTGTGGTGTGAATGGTATATGCACACCCAGAGCAAACAAGAGTATCGTTGGAAACGACGGATGCTCCTAGAAGCAACCCGCAAAAATAGAAGCAAAATCATTACATGAAATAATTAATAGAAGAGACATTGGGAGATAATTTAGAACTAAAACTTCTACTGAAGGTGATGAATAACCCCAGAACACCGTACTAACACAGTATATAAAATTGATGTTAGATTTGATGTTTTAACTATTTGAGCATGCACAACTAGACATAGTACATATTATTAAATTCTGACCAGGGGTTCTGGAGATTAAGAGAGCCGAAGAATTTACTATCTCAAGGCCCTGGGACATTGACCTTTGACTTGATGACCCGAAACATATACCATGCACAACTAGGCATGGTACTTATCACTTCTGTTAAGTATCATTAAAGTGACCAGGGGTTTTGAAGATTTATTGTCTACAAGATAGGACCTTTGGTCAAAATTGACTCCGACCGGGGTCACTTGATAGCTCACCTAGCAAGAAGTGCCAGAGTGGGCTATTAGGATCACTCACCGTCCGTCGTACGTCGTCCGTCTACCATTTTCTTCAAACGACATCTCCTCTGAAACCACTGAGCCAATGTTGATGGAACTTTGCAGGAATGTTCCTTGCATTAAGCTTTATCAAAGGTGTTCAAAGAATTCCATTTCATGTAAAACTCTGGTTGCTATGGCAACAAATACGAAAAACTTAAAAAATCTTCTCTGAAACCACAAGGCATAGAGCTTAGATATGTAGCATGTGGCATTGTCTAGTAGACCTCTACCAAGATTGTTCAAATTATGACCCACGGGTCAAAATTGACCCCGCCCGGGGGTCACTTGGTTTTTACGTAGGCTTATATAGGAAAAACTTTAAAAATCTTCCTCTCTGAAACCACAAGGCCTAGAGCTTAGATATTTAGTATGTGGCATTGGCTAGTGGACCTCTACCAAGATTGTTCAAATTATGACCCCCGGGTCAAAATTGACCCTGCCCGGAGGTTACTTGGTTTTATATAGGCTTATATAGAAACACTTAAAACATTTTCTCTGAAACCACAAGGTCTGATGATTAGATATTTGGCATGTAGCAATGCCTAGTGGACCTCTACTAAAATTGTTCGAATCATGACCCCCTGGTCAATATTAACCCTCCCTGGGAGTTGGGGAGGTCACTTGTTTTCATATAGGCTTATACAGGGAAAACTTTGAGCAACCACAAGGCCGACAGACAGAGAATAGATATTTGGAATGTTACTTAGCATATTGTTGTGGACCTCTACGAATTATGTTAGAATCATGAGCCCTTGATTTATAGCCAAAGTAGTCAGGTGAGCGATATAGGGCCATCATGGTCCTCTTGTATTTGCACAAGGCGTATGCAGGAAATACTTTTCTTCTCTGTATCATTGCCTGGTTAACATCTTCCTAGAATGTTCAAATCATATCCTCCAGGTCAAAATTCACTCTTTCTGACCCTTGTATTATAGCCAATGGTAGCCAGGTGAGCGATATAGGGCCATCTTGACCCTTTTGATTTTCTACTGTTTTAAAGAACAAAAAGGGAGGTAATTCATAATTAATTTAGTTGTAAAGGTTCCTATGGAATTTTGCCAAAATTCCAATCACTGAGGGTTGAAAAATAGTGTCAGATAGAGGAAAAATAATATAGGGAGGTAATTCATAACCATGCTGGGACATGCTGATAATATGCGCGTTAAGCTTCACATGAAGTACAATTTAATTCCAATCATAGACTGCCGAGGAATGGAGAGGATGATAATGATGATAATGTTATTAATAAACTATTTACAGCTAAAAAAACCAAAGAAATTAAGGGCCATAACTCTCTGAAATAAAATCACCAGTGCCGACAATATGCGCATCTCCAGTTAGAACTAAATCTGGTCACGAGGTTTCATTTGAGAAATAGCCCAAAAACGAATGGTATCTATATATTCAAAAAAGCAGTTATAAAAGATCCATCACTCTAATAAAAATAATAAAACTGTAACACGCGAACAATATGCGCATCTCTTCTTGGTACTGAACATTAAAAACGTGTAGTTTGGTTAAATTTCCACCAGTAGTTAATGAGAAATAGCCCGGAAACGAATGCAGGATAGACGGTCAAAACGGCGAATTGACCAAGAGTGATGCATTGCAGCATACAACTCATCAAAACCTTGTACAAGTTACCTTGTAGTACTCATCCCTGTGAGGCGCAAAAATCGTAATTACACCATTAATGTTATGGTGCTCAGTTTTACCAAAGCGACAATATCGTATGATGTATCTTGAATAAGTGCCGGTCTGACGACAACCCGCAATGCATTAGCAGTGATTGTGTGAATGTAGAAAGAAGTGCTTAACTTGTTGGCGTTAACGTCAATATTTATTTCTCCTGTTAAATTCTGTGACTTTGGAACATGGTGGGGGTAAGAGTGAGGTTGGGTGCGCACCATAAACCGGTTAGCCCCCAGTGGTGTTTTTGCCAACCGTTCAGGCGGGCCCCACTGTGTCCTTTATTTTGTTTTTTCTCTTGTTTTTGTTTTTTTTTTTTTTTTTTTTTTGTTTTTTTTTTTTTTTTTTCTATTGTGTGTGTGTCGGTGTGTGTGTGTGCGTGTGTGTGTGTGTGTGTGTTTTGGTGGCTCTGTCTTGGGTTTTTTTTTTGTCCTTTCTTTTTTTTTCCCTTCCCTGTTTGATATTATTTTTGTTTTTTTTACTAGTATTCCATTAATTACTGCATAAATGACACGGATTACTTTTGAATGTTTTCTGTTCACAGTAAGAAACTTTGTGTTGTCTTTTAAAGCTGCTCGTTGTCAGATTTTGTTGAAAAAATAAGATTTTCGAAGTGTCCGAAATTAATATTTGAAAACAAATAATCAAAGAAAAAGATTGCTGTACAAATTCCTGCGAAGTATTTCTGTATTTTTGAAATTATAAGCATCCAAATTATAAAACGTTATAAACGCTTTTGAAATTCCAATGTAAACAGACCTTGAGACCTTCAGACCTTCAGACCTTGCATTTCAACCCTCTGACCCAAAACAATATGGATATATATAGGTGAAAGTGTTGACAATAGCAGGAAAACAGGCTCCTACCTTTCTCTCGCGAGAGTGATGTCATCTGGAATGAGTGTTCGAGTGTGATTCAATAAGCTAAAGAGCTTTCGACCGAAATAAATTCGTATAAACTAAATGGGGACAAAACATTGGACAGGAGTTGGACATTTGGCTGCAGATACAATGATCCGTGCATTGAACAAACAACCTCAGTCACAGTCGAACCGACAGGAGAATTAATTGTCAAAAGAGTAAATAAATCATTGTCCGGCTGGTGATCTTCTAAACCGCTGTAATTTCAATAACAGAATAAATAAATTTATTTATCAAAAATACAGTGAAATAATATTAAAAGATAAAAACACAGTCCATGAGATAATTAAATTATTATTTGCCAACCGGTTTCGCTTTTCTGCTATATATAAATGTTAAGATCAAAAGAGTATTGTTAAAGGTATGAGCAGATACCAGTTGATACTACTTAAAGCTGCTCGTCAACAGTTTCCGGTGAACTTTTTTTCCCGGAAATGATATACTTAAACATAAGATGTAAAAGTAATGGTCAATATCAACAATACAAGTTAATATCTACATAGCAGTTTGATATGTTGGTGAGGTTTGTTTGACGGGACCGTTACACTTTATGTTTATATTGCAATTTCTTACACATAATAATTTAAGACAATTCGAAGAAACTTTTTTTGTCATAATCTTCGAGCCAGCACATTAAGTATATGTATCAGGAAAAGAATGGATAACACTTTACCGTCTATGATTGAAGCTCGTATCTTGATTGGTTTGGGTGTTATTTCGAGGTTAGTTCTAATGTTTAAAGAATTGCTGATGAGGAAAGAAAGTTTTGGGGTAAAATACTATCGGAAATAAAATTGTTATTGTTTAAAACTATCTGTTCAATATATATTGTCGTCAAACTACGTTGAGTATAAGGTTTATTTATCCGAAGGTCCAAAGAAAACATTGGCCAAAGCGTTCAAAGATATTTTTCCGCATACTTTCAGATTAACTAATAATCATATAGTAGGACACACTCCGTGACTTGGCTCTCATTTGTCAACGTTGTTAAAAAGTTAACGTTTACACCACTTTTATTTCAGTTGTCCTAGAAAATACTCATTATAAGCCGCCAGGAGGCGGCGTATATAATGGAAAGTCTTTCTCTATTTGACATTGCACAACCGCAACTTCTTAGAAATGACATTGTACACCCGCAACTTCTTAGCTAAAACGTGGTAAAATATCACTGAGGGAAGCCGAATGAAAAATTCGGATCACACCGGCGCAAGAATGACTGAGGCGAACCGATTGTGAAATGCGCTGAGCGGTCTTGTTTGGTTACGCCGTTTACGCCGGCGGGGTACTACTTTACGCCGTAAGGACTTGATTGAAAACGGCTAGTGACACTTTGTATTACTTCAGAATTGCATCGCATATTCCATGTGTTCATTGTAACAATCTCAATTGTTCTATGCAAGTTTTGTCTCAGGATGTTTGTTTGTTCTTTCAAGGAATACAGTTAATTTTCACAATCTTTCAACTATTAAATGCTTCAGCATTGCAATGTTCATTTCATGTTCATTGATTTTGATATGTATTTTAAATTATTGTTTTCTCTATCAGTGTTTTTCACCCTGAACAAAATCGACTAAAGGTCACTCGTAACTATGTTGTGTTTCTGCCATAGTTCATCCGAGTAGGGATTCTCTTACTAGTTTCAATCATCAGTTTGTTGATAGTTTGCAATAAATAAACTTCACATGTTGATGAGGGGCAATGGGGAGATTGTGCACATCATTTCAAAATTTTGATTGGATAACAACTGTGGTGGCTATGGTAACGAAATCGTTAAAAATGGGACTTCTAGCAATAACTCTAACAGCATACACGATATGTTTATGAAACTTCACATGTTGATGAAGGGTAATAGGGAAATATAGTGCACATCATTTTAATTTTGATCTGGATAAAAGTATTGTTGCTATGGCAATGGTATTATGAAAATGGGGCTTTTTTAGCGATAAAAATGAAGTATACATGATAGGTTCATGAATCTTCACGTGTTGATGAAGGGCAATGGGGATATAGTGCACATTATTATGTATTTTAATAATTTGTGTGTAACATGGAGGCCCTAGTTGGTCCATTTATGTACAGGAGTCTGTGTGTAACGGTGTTTCTGTACCGTAACATGTAAACCAATCTTGACTATAACCATTGAGCTTGACAGTCACACGGCTCTTTATGAGTAACGTATCCTTACACTGTTATAGCTGAATGCTCAAGGACACGGGAAATGCATTTTCAAAATGTTCGCTGGTAATAGCTGTTACACGATTTAACGTAATAGTTACAAACCCAATAGTCACGTTGTTCTAGATGTTCGTTTCTCATTTGTTTAAAAAAACAAATTTGCGGCGTATCAACATTTAACTTGTTTGTCTTTGTGTTAACAATAATTGTCTTTGTTACGATGAAAGTGGATGCAATCGGTCTCGGTCTTTTGCAAGCTTCCCACGGATCTGAGCTGTTTGTTACGGCACCCATGTATGCTGCAGTCATTTGACATAAACTTTTCCATCATAATTGTTTTTGTTGAGATCAAAGTGGATGCAATCGGTCTCGGTCTTTTGCAAGCTTCCCACGGATCTGAGCTGTTTGTTACGGCACCCATGTATGCTGCAGTCATTTGACATCAACACTATATTTTTCCGTTACCTAAGTTACCACATTGGAAGCACAACACGCCGTAGACTGACATCATCCACTTCATATTGTGACAAAGCACTGTTAGAGGAAATGCAATGTATAAGTAATAGATAGAGTGCTGTTTGCGAGAATAATTACGTTATTTCGAGGAGGCGAGAAATGACATTATTATTCGAGTAAACAGTAATATTTATATATATATATATTGCAATATGGCACATTTGTTCTGTTGCGCGCTATTGTAACTTTTCTCTATTGTAGATATATCATGTTTTCTATCGGAGATAGATCACAGTTAAGCTCCGCTCCCTTACACAGTGCAAATTATCAAAAATACAGTACAGTGTTTTCATGTAGATGTATGCAGTAGCAATGATACAAGGACCATGTTACCTTGTCTTATTTTTGAATGATCTGCATTTATTACATTTTCTTGACCGAAGTATAACTTTTAAAGTACGAGCAGAGGGAAATTTGTTCAAATTGCATACAGTCAGAGAGGACATTAAAAGTAAGGGCAATGGCTAAGAACCATAACCCTATATTGCCTATTATGTGAATTATCTCTCTTTGTTTTCTGTACATTTTCGGACAGATCACCTTGCTTCAATATACAATGATTTTATCCCAAACTTTAGTTATCGGTTGTTCTGGCGATGAACAGAACAGTAGTGCAATGCAGAATAACCATATTCAAGTGACAGTTTTTGTTGTAATGTACATTAAATTAAAAAGAAAAACAAACTACATACATACGAATGTACATACATATATACACACACAAACACGCACACACATACATACTAAGTAGTCTCTTATTCAAACGGTAATATATCCTGCATCAATGATGATTATTCAAGTAAGTTTGACATTTTCATTTATTTTATTTTCTAGATATAATTTGTATTTGTAATAATCACTTCGAACACACATTAAATTGTAACGATTCGGATAACTTTCAGACATCTTCGAGGTGATACACATTCGTCGTATGCATGATCTGGTTGTCCGGACCCAACTCTTTGTAATGAACTCAGTTTACCCGATATTTCAGCTCATCAAACTATTATCAGCAGGGACCTGTTTTCCAGCTATTGTCAACACTTTCACCTATATACATGTGTATATCCATATTGATTTGGCTCAGAGGGTCGAAATTCAAGGTCTGACGATCTCAAGGTCTGTTTACATTGGAATTTCAAAAGCGTTTATAACGTTTTAGAATTTGGTAGCTTACAATTTCAAAAATACAGAAATACTTCGGAGCTACCAAGTTCTAAAACATTATAAACGCTTTTGAAATTCCAATGTAAACAGACCTTGAGACCGAAATTTGTCACAGAAATCTGTACTGCTATCTTTTATTTCTTCTCAAATATTGATTTCGGACAGTTCGAAGAATCTATTTTTTTTTTCAACAAAATCTGACAACGAGCAGCCTTAAACAGAAAACATTTAAAGTAATCCATGACATTTATGCAGTAATTAATGGAATAAGTCATGAATCAAACAGGAGAAATAAATATTGACGCTAAAGTAAAGCACTTCTTTCTACCTTCACACAATCACTTCTTCGTTCAAGTTTGTGCATTCCGGCTCTTATTCAAGATAAATCATACGAATTTGTCGCTTTGGTAAAACTGAACACCATTAAATTAATGATGTAATTACGATTAAGTAAGTACTACCAGGTAACTAGGTACAAGGTTTTGATGAGTCGTATGCTACAATGCATCACTCTTAGCCGACAGTCTCTGTCTTTGGTCAATTCGCCGTTTTGTCCGTCTATCCTGCATTCATTTCCGGGCTATTTCTCATTAACTACTTGTGGAAATTAAACCAAACTACAAGTTTTAAATGTTCAGTACCAAGAGGAGATGCGCATATTGCTCGCGTGTTTCAGTTCGATTACTTTTCAGTGTTATGGCCCTTTGATGATTGATGTATTGAAATTTGTTTACGGTCTATTTCTCTGAATCGACTTGCGAGAATTCAACAAAACTTCATGTTAATGTTCAATACCAAGAAGAGATGCGCATATTGTCCACGTGTTACAGTTTTATCATTTTTATCAGAGTTATGGATCTTTGATACCTACTGTATTGAATATATAGAGCAATATTTGTTTTCAGGCTATTTGAGAGTCTCTGCAAGTGCTTGAGGGAATTCAACAAAACTTCATGACAAAATGTTGTACTAACCGGAAATGCGCACATTGTCGGCACTGGTGATTTTATGTCAGAGAGTTATGGCCCTTGATTTGTTGGTTATTTTAGCTGTAAATAATTGATTAAGAACATGTTTATGCTCTCCATTGCTCAGCATGCAATGATTGGAATTAAACAGTACTTCATGGGAAGCTTTACTACTTAAAGAGGCACTCCCTACATCTAGCAGATTATATGCTCGAAACATAGATTATGTGTTCAATGAACGTAAAATGATAAATAAATACAATTTAAAAGAACCTATGGCGAAAAATGCCTCATTTTACCACAATTCATCAATATAGATGCTTTCTGTAATAAATCGCATCCACCCATTAATTCTACAACAACAACTCTTCTTAGATTATTGAATGGTTTACGGTACTGCAGTAATTTTAAACCGCTGATTTTATCGATAATGACTGGGAATGCATAGCTGAAAATTTTATGTTAAATTATAATACTTCCAAAGATTGAATTATTTATGTTTTGGAGGTTATTTAGTTTGGTATCACCTCCCTACATTATTTTTTTACTCCACTCAGTGATTGGAATTTTGGGAAAATTTAAAAGGAACCTTTACAACTAAAGCATAATTATGGCTTATCTCCCTTTTTATTCTTTAAAACAATAGAAAATCAAGAGGACCAAGATGGTCCTATATCGCTCACTTGGCTACCATACACCTCTGTAAAAACAAGTGCCCCCGGGAGGAGTCAATTTTGACCGGGGGCCATATCTTGTAGACGCTAAATCTTCAAAACCCCTGGTCGCTTTAATGATACTTAACAGAAGTGATAAGTACCATGCCTAGTTGCTCTTGGTCTATATTTCGGGTCATTAGATCAAAGGTCAATGTCTCAGGGCCTTGAGATAGTAAATTCTTGTGCGCTTTTAAACTCCAGAACCCCTGGTCAGAATTTAATGATATGTACATTGTACCATGTCTAGTTATGCATGCTCAAATACTAATTGTTAGAAGAATCAAATCTAACATAAACGTTATATACTGTGTTAGTATGGTGTGTTGGGGTTATTCATCCCCTTCAGTGAAAGTTCTAGTTCTGAATTCTCTCCCCCTGTCTCTTCTATTAATTATTTCATGTAATGATTTTGCTTTCATTTTTTACGGAGTGCTTCAGGGAGCACCGTCGTTTCCAACGATAATCTTGTTTGCTCTGGGTGTGCATATACCCTTCACACCACAAGCTTGGTATCCACATAACCCAGCGATTGTGAAGCAAGAAAATCATGCCTTGGTTTAAGTTTATGATAAATGAATAATAGATAAATGATTCAAAACTTGGGACATGCTGATCCGATCTGGCCTTTTCTCGAAGTCATTGCATACATGGGAAACTCGTATGTCGCGATATAGATAGAGATATTTTGTCTTTAATACTAGTATAATCCGTTGTATATACCGTCATTTTATGTCATGGCATAGAGTCTCCATAACAGGTAACATGAAAAAAGACAAAGTCTAAAAAATTAATCACAATTTTGTTTATTCGGATAATAGTATTACGTTAAAGATGTTAAATTACAAAAAAGAAGAAAAAGAAAACATAGGTACAATTCAATAAACAAAAGCAAAATGTCTTCGAGAGAAGAGACTGTTAACGTTTATCCTCAAATTATTTTTTCTCGGCGTTTTTCATTTGAAGCGAAGTAAATCAACACAAAAAACTTAAAAGCTATGTTATGTTTCAGTCCGGCTTGTAGTATTAGTGGCTGCTAGCTGTTCACGGATCTCCAGGGTCGTTGCAGAGATCAGGGAGGTCATCTTGATTTTCTTCTAAAATTTGTTAATAAAACCCATTAGTAAACTTTTAAGGTACATGGTAAATATAATGACCTGTGACATATTATAAAATGTTAAAATCTTCATCCGAACTAAAATAACAGAGGACAGAAAAAAACTACTTTTAAAGCTCCTCGCTCTCAGATTTTGGTAAAAAAATAAACTTTTTCAAACTGTATGTAAATAAAATAACGTATTTTAGAATGTATGGTCATATAAAAAGGCTCCAGTATAAATTCATGTCACGTATATCCTAACTTTACAAAAATACGCTTCCAAATTCAAAAGCGTTGCAAACGCTTTTGAAATATCAATATGAACATATAGTGTAGCGGTGCCGTGTAACAGACCTTTCCAATCGATTTCTGCAAAATCCTACCTAGATTTTTGTATATTTTTTTCATTCTAGCCTTTAGTTTTATATTAATGAATAAGAAAGTCAATTTTTGTGAAAAATATTTTTTTCAACGGCAACCGAGAGCGAGCAGCTTTAAATGGGCACTCCCTACATCTAGCAGATTATATTATCGAAACATAGATTATGTGTTCAATAAACGTAAAATGATAAATAAATACAACTTCATAGAAGAACCTATGGCGAAAAATGCCTCATTTTACCACAAGTAATCAATATAAAGGCTTTTTGTAATAAATCTCATCCACCCATAAATTGTACAACAACAACAACTATACATAGATTATTGAAGGATTTACGGTACTGCAGTATATTTTAAACCGCTGATTTTATCAATAATGTCTGGGAATGCATAGCTGAAACTTTTAGGTTAGTTATAATACTTCCAAAGATTGTATTATTTATGTTTTGGGATTATTTAGTTTGACATCAGTTATAGGATATGTCCCTTTTAGGGTATGTCCCTTTAATCACTGTCAGAGTTTTATTTTTCACAGTTTAAAGGGGCACTACCTTCATCTAATCAACGTAGAGACATTCTGTAATAAATCGTTGTCCACCAATTAATTTTACGACAAAAACTTTACGTAGATTATTGAATGTTTTACAATACTGCAATATGTTTTTAAGGGCTGATTTCCCTATGGGACAATCACATCCAAACACAAACGGCTATTGTTTAAGAGTGTGTTATTACTAAGGTCAACATATGTTCCTAGCGCATTTGTACATGCAGTCGCTTTGTACGAATAAGACGGGCGTAAATGTAAGTGATTTGGTTTGATATGACGACTGAGTGCCAAAGGTAAAACTACGGAGGAATAAACATACAATACTCTAATTATACATAATGATTTGTTTACTTCGGCAGTCGGCGTCTGGACAACAATCCTGACAGTCTCTGCAGAGACTGTCACACCAACATCCACCATTAGGAGCTGTTTGACCATTCACGCATGCCGTTTGTCCGTAAGTCTGAAAACAGCCTAGAGGAAAACAAATGGTTATTTTCTGGATTCACTTGAAAAATAATAAAACATAATAAACATGTAGTGTGGTGCATAAAGATACGGTAAATTACAGTAATTCCCTTTTTATGCAAAGGACAGCATAACGTAAACGTATATAGATAATCACAAAAGGTTTAACATTTATTTCACAATGGTCTGGCTTTTATACCAGTTTGTTATGGAATCAGTCGATAAGTATCATCACAAAATTTCAAATGATGTAACTTAAAGAGTCGGGCCCTTAAGGGTGTTTCTCTTGGTGCTCTGCCTTCTGCAAAGGCATTGAGTACATACGTTTTTTGGTTCTCAAGGTTTGCTTTTTATATATTTATACACGAGCATTTTTGTGTTTTACATACCATGCCTTTTGTTTCCATTGCGTGTGTTAGAGATTCACCTAGCAGGGATTACTTTTATTTACACTGTCCTGTGACTTTGGAACATGGTGGGGGTAAGAGTGAGGTTGGGTGCGCACCATAAACCGGTTTAAGCTCCCCAGTGGTGTTTTTGCCACTGACCGTTCCAAGGCGGTGCCCCACTGTGTTCCTTTAATTGTTCGTTTTGTCCTCGTGTGTTTGCTTTGTATGCTAGTGTGTGTTGGTAGTGTATATGTGTGTGTGTACATGATTGTGTGTGTGTGTCGTGTGTGTGTGTGTTGGTGGTATGCACTTCTGGGTGCTGTGGGGCTCGTTTTTGGGGAGGCTGCGTTTTTGGTACGTGGCATTCCCTGTTTGATATTATTATTTTTTTTTTTTTCTCCCTTAATCTAGTAGATTATATTATCGAAACATAGATTATGTGTTAATGAACGTAAAATGATAAATAAATACAACTTCATAGAAGAACCTATAGCGAAAAATGCCTCATTTTACCACAAGTAATCAATATAGAGGCTTTCTCTAATAAATCGTATCCACCAATTAATTGTACAACAACAACTCTACATAGATTATTGAATGGTTTTTGCTAGTGTGTGTTAGTAGTGTATGTGTGTGTGTGTACTTGATTGTGTGTGTTGTGTGTGTGTGTGTGTGTGTTGGTGGTGTGCACTTCTGGGTGCTATGGGGCTCGTTTTGGGGAGGCTGCGTTTTTGGTATGTGGCATTCCCTGTTTGATATTATTTTTGTTTTTACGGCACTGCAGTATATTTAAAACCGCTAATGTTATCGAAAATGAAGAATGCATAGCTGAAACTTGGGTTAATTATTATACTCCCAAAGCTTCTATAATTTATGTTTTGGAGGTTATTTAATTTGACTTCTGTTATAGGGTATGTCAAACGATAACGCACTTTTTATGTTTGAAATTTGATATCACAGTGATTTTAGTTGACTTAAACTGATGATCGGTTGGCAGGCTGAAATATACAATTTTACATATTTTCACTGGATAAAAATGTGGGACAAACACTAATAGTCCTTTTGGAAGCAGTTTAAACTTTCACAAGGTATATATGTTTTTATCTATGCTTTTCAAAGAAATCGCTCAACGACATTACAGTAGAAAATATAATAATTAAAACATACTTACTGAGAATTGCAGGAACTGAAATGGAGTATCAAATTATTTTTTTATTATTACATAAATAAAGGCAATATCCACAAAAGAACCGGTGTCTGCTCGGGAATTGTATATATCAAGTAGGTAGAGAGTGTCGAGTCGAGTCATATCGGATCAATTAATTAGAACTGTGCGTTTCAGTTCAGATTTGGAGTTGATCCAGACGTAGCTGAGGTCTAGATGACATGACTGTCTTTAGAATTGGATAATTCGGCATCCAGTAGTCTTGAAATACTGAATAGATTTTATTTGTTTATACCTTCTTGCCGCATGTTTTATCAGAAATTAAGGAAGAACGTGTTTCAATTTTGTTTTTGAAACTGCTGTTAATATAAAAAATGTTATCTTATTAGAAAAAAATATTACGAAGACAGTCGACTCCGTCGCCAATCCAGCCTTTATTGCATGTGCACTCGAAACCTCCAGCAGTATTGGTACACTTAGCTCCTGCAGGGTGACAGTTATTCTCATCAGTTGCACATTCATCTACATCTTAATGACAGAATGAGTTGTAAAATTATAAACAGTGCATACGTTTAACAATATACAGTGATTAACATTTTGGTAAACATCCAACGCATTCTTTGCTTTTCAGATTTTATACATTTTCCGTAATCGTTTAAAAACAAAAATAATATCAAACAGGGAATGCCACATACCAAAAACGCAGCCTCCCCAAAACGAGCCCCATAGCACCCAGAAGTGCACACCACCAACACACACACACACACAACACATACGCACACACAATCATGTACACACACATACATACACTACCAACACACACACTAGCATACAAAGCAAACACACGAGGACAAAACGAACAATTAAAGGAACACAGTGGGGCACCGCCTTGGAACGGTCAGTGGCAAAAACACCACTGGGGAGCTTAAACCGGTTTATGGTGCGCACCCAAACTCACTCGTACCCCAACCATGTTCCAAAGTAACAGGACAGTGGCATGGGACTAAAGGCATGGGACAAAAGATGCCTGAAATATATCCTATTCTTTTAATTTATATGATAGAATAAAATAACGCTTTTGATCTTTCTATGAAGTTATACATGAAATAAATTGACGTGTTTAAAGTAATTACCTATACAGTCAGTTCCGTCGCTAATCCAACCTTAATAACATTATTTGCTTTTCAGATTTTTACACTTTTTATCAGCTTTTATACATTTTTCGTAATCGTGTAAAGGCATGGGACAAAATATGGGTTTACAGATGTTTCACACCCTAGTCATTTATCCCTCAAAATATGGGTTTACAGATGTTTGACACCCTAGTCATTTATCCCCTCGTCGTTTCTCCCCCTAGTCATTTCTCTTCCCCCCAAATAAATTTATTTATGTGAATTAATTAAATATATATGAAGGTACATATACATTATATAGTTTGATGAGTACAAGTTGAAGATTTCAGCTTAGACTGATTGTGAATAAAATGAAATTAAATGTAACAAGAGGGCCATGATCGCTCACCCGAGTACAACTGCTTTTAACAAAGTTGCTAGAAATCATCGAAACAACCTTTCTGACAAATTTCCAGGATATTTGGGCTGAACATGTTACCTCTAGAGTGTTAACAAGGTTTTTCCACATTTGGGCTCTGTGACCTAGTTTTTGACCCCAGATGACCCATATTCGAAGTTGAGATAGAAATCATAGAAACAACCTTTCTAACAAATTTCCAGGATATTTGGGCTAAAAATGTAACCTCTAGAGTGTTAACAAGGTTTTTCCACATTTGGGCTCTGTGACCTAGTTTTTGACCCCAGATGACCCATATTCGAACTTGAGCTAGAAATCATCAAAACAACCTTTCCGACAAATTTCCAGGATATTTGGGCTGAAAATGTAACCTCTAGAGTGTTAACAAGGTTTTTCCATATTCAGGCTGTGTGTTTTTCACCCCAGATGACCCATATTGAAACTTGAGCTAGAAATCATCTTAACAACCTTTCTGACAAATTTCCAGGATATTTTGGCTGAAACAGTAGCCTCTAGAGCCTTAACAAGATTTTTGGGTCATGTGACCTAGTTTTTCATCCGAGATGACCCATATTCGAACTCGTCCGAGTAATTACTGGGACAAACATCCTGACCAAGTTTCGTGACAATTGAGGCAAAAATGTGACCACTAGAGTGTTAACGAACTAAGTGTGGACGGACGACGGACATTCATCGATCCTAATAGCTCACCCTGAGCCAGCTCAGGTGAGCTAAAAAGTAAAAATTATTTTTGTTATGTAACCATGAATTTATATATATGTTAGATGACTAAGTATTATAAAGTGTTACATAAACTTTAAAAATATTTAAATATCAACAGGAATGTGTAACACAGACTGCAGGTAAAGTTAATGGAATTCATTGAGTTTTTCACAGGTTTGTTTCCAAAAACTTACTCAGCTACATTTGTATTAAGGTGTATACTCAATAACCCAATTATCACTAAAAGATGCTTGTTTTCTGAGTTATCAATTTTCTCCCAGTGCTATTGTGTGCGCCTTGAGTAAATTTAGAAGATAGCGTCAGCTAGTTAGTTATGGGGTTTAATAAAGGGCCATGGCTACCGCTCTTACGTCCTTCCGTCCGTAATATTTCCTGTCCGCTTCATATCTCCCTAACCCCTTGACGGATTTTGATGAAACTCAGGTCCGATGTTTTCCTCATCAAGACGATGTGCAGAACTCATAAGCCGGTCACGCTGGCTCAAGGTTAAAGTCACAACTTAAGGTCAAAGTTTTGAGTCTTGAATTTCCTGTCCGTTCTATATCTCCTTAACCCCTTGAAGGATTTTTATGAAACTCAGGTCTGATGTTCTCCTAATCCAGACAATGTGCAGAGCCCATGAGCCAGTCTCGCTAGTTCAAGGTCAATGTCACAACTAAAGATCAAAGGTTAGAGTCTTGGATTTCTTGTCCGCTCCATATTTCCTTAACTTATTGAAGGGTTTTGATGAAACTCATTTAAGATGTTCTCCTCATCAAGTCAATATGCAGAACCTATGAGGCGCTCACGCTGGCTCAAGGTAAAGGTCATAAATTAAGGTCAAAGGTTTGAATCTTGATAATTATATCTGCTCCATATTTGCTTGTAGCTTACTTAATAGTGGCATTTCTTTGGCCACTTGAATAGATCAGTAACTTTACTTGCTTTTTAGAAATCCACGCTGCGCACCTCTCATAAAAACTACACTCGTTAATTCCTTCAATGTTACTATATGCGGCGGGGGATAAAGCTGTCTTTTAGACTGCATTATTGAATATGAAACGGTTCTGCAACATACTTTACCGATAATAACTGGAATTTAATCTTTCAGGTTAAATAATAATAATTGCAACTCTTCTTTTTTATGTTTTTGAAGTAATTTGATTTGCTACAAGTTTTAGGGCATAATGTTTGGGTCAAGTATGATAACCATCAAAATCACCCAAGGCACTTTTGGTTTATGGTCCTTAAATTATCGGAAAATGATAAAACAAGTTGGCTGCTTAAAAATCATCCAATGGATTTTGCCGCATATGTAGCATACGTAAACATCACAAGTGAGCCATGATGTATTTCTCAATTTGCCACCGTAGGGCTAAAATGTACTAGAGTTATTCAAATGAAGTCGGCTAATCGAAGACGGCTATACTTTATGCCAAGTTCTAAAATTGATAACACGCGCAACGTGACAAAAGGGCCCTAACAGAGATACACTTTTGATGTCGGTACCATTTCAAAGAGCATTACCATTAATTAAACGACATGCAATGAGCTAAATTTTAAATGTTTGTATTTACTCCTCAATTAGATATTTGAAAAGAAAGACATCGTCGGAAAACTGAATGTCTCTTGTTTTAAAATAAAGCGGAATAAATAAATGGTAACCTTAAGAAATTGTTCCTTTCGACTTGTTAATATTCTTTGAGCAATGCTGACATATAAATGTCGATGGTATTTATATACGTGCTCTTTAATTTTATACCTTGATTGAACCTGTATTATATTTACTTAAATAAGAGAAAAGTGCTCCTTGACCGGCACGCTAACCCATGGCCCTTCACTTGAACAGATCTTAAACCGAATGCTCTCCTAACTGAGCTAACTGGCAACATGCCTATTCTGTCCCCCAAGAAGTAATTAAATATGTACCGTGAACTGCACAGTAAATTTGAACTCATGAATGACATGTAAAACCAGATGTTGTAGAAAAGCTTTGATAGATATAGTTATTAAGCGCTCGGAAGATACGATTTTTGATGATTGACCAGGAGCATAAAAGAAACTCGCCACTATACTGGGTGATGTCATGCCCGGTTAACTCAATCGGTAGAGCACATGACTTGTAATCTCGGGGTAGCGGGTTTGATTCTCAGGGCTGACCAATTAAAACTAGACCTATCACTAAATGTGATTAATACCCCCGAAATACTGCTTAATAAACTGAGGAAGTTCGTAGTAACAGAAAACCTTGCAAAAAACAAACTAAAATAGAGATATTGTTCTTGGCAATAACTCTGTAATTACTCAAGATAGAGTTATCGCTCTTGTACATTGTACTTCCTCTCATTGTGCTGGACCATTATATTAAGTTGCATTGCATTCCAACCAGTAGTTTTCAAGTTATGCTCTCTGCGACAAGGAAAAGTAACAAAGGGCAATAACTCTGTAATAACTCAAGATAGAGTTATGGTTTTTGTGCACTGCACTTCCTCTCAATGTACTTGAAAATTGTATGAAGTTGTATTGAATTCATACCAGTAGTTTTCAAGTTATGCTCCGGACAAGGAAAAGTAACAAAGGGCAATAACTCTGTAATTACTCAAAATAAGAGTTATGGTTTTTTGTACACTGCACTTTCTCTCATTGTGCTAGACCATTGTATGAAGTTGTATTGAATATCAACCAGTAGTTTTCAAGTTATGCTCCGGACGAGGAAAAGTACCAAAGGGCAATAACTATGTAATGAGTCTAGAAACAGTTATGGTTTTTGTACACTGCACTTCCTCTTATTGTGCTAGACCATTGTATGAAGTTGTATTAAATTCCCACCAGTAGTTTTCAAGTTATGCTCCGGACAAGGAAAAGTAACAAAGGGCAATAACTCTGTAATGAGTCAAGATGGAGTTATGGTTCTTGTGCACTGCACTTTCTCTCAATGTGCTTGACCATTTTATGAAGTTGTATTAAATTCCAAGTAGAAGTTTCCAAGTTATGCGCCGGACAAGGAAAATGCAACAGACCTCCTGACCGACCGACCGACCGACCGCCCGACCGACCAACCACGGGTGACTCCTACATACCACCCAAAACTTCGTTTCGGGGGTATAATTACTAACAGTATTTCAGATGAGACTTAAAAACCGAGGACCCTATATGGGTACTATACACCTGGCATGTATAAGAACCAGGGGTGTCTCTGGAATTGAGACACTTTCTTGCACTATCCTTCGAAACCTAAAATAACTAACCTCTTCTTGGGCTTTTAGTCATATGGGAAACCGATACCAACGATAAAGCCCTAATATACGATACGACTGGGTGATGCCGTCAGCAGCGCGATACATAGAATAATCTGTTAGAAGTTTTTGGCAAATAGATAGGCAGAAATGAAAATGTTTACACATTCTCATTAGATAAAATATGGGGCAAAAACTAATGGTCTGTTTTGGAGGCAGTTTAAACTTTTTCACAAAGCACTAGTACATAGTTTTATACGCCCCAAAAGATGGGCGTTTTAAAATCACACAATCCGTCCGTCTGTCTGTCCGGCATTCCATTTTTTTGTGTCCGAGCTGAAACTTAGTAATGCATGAAGGAATTTTCAAATTATATGGCATAAATGTTCAGCATATGAAGATGACGTGTCGCGTGCAAGACCCACGGCCCTACCTCAAAGGTCCAGGCCACACTTAAAGTTAAAAGGTAATTGAATCCTGAATATATGCACTCATTCGTGTCCGGACTGTAACTCTGTCATACATTGAAGGATTTTAAAATAACGTGGCACAAATGTTCAGCACATCAAGACGATGATTCTCTGTGCAAAACCCACGACAATACTTCAAAGGTCACATTTAGAGTTCAAGGGTCGTCATGGAATACTGTATACATGGTAACTTTGTCAATGGAAAGCAAGCTAAGTTATTGTTCCTATAGTTCACATTTTGATGGGGGTTGCTGGGGTGGGTTAGGTTGTGCGCCATGATTCACAGAGGAGACTAGGGAGGCTATTCGTCCATTTGTACGTTTTTGTAATACATTGCAAGTTTTATTGCCTATTTTTTCTGAGAAATGGTTTTCGTGTGTTAGAGTAAATTTATAGCTTTCATGTAGACAGTCTTGAAAGAATGAACGTTTATACAACTATGTAAGACAATTACTGCCAACTTAACAAACAGCATATTTTTTATTAATAATTAACTAAATGTTTTGTAGTAAATACAGAAAATGTGAAAGTAGCATTATAATATTTGATCTTAGATTGGTTCTAAAATGTTTTCTTTCATCTGGTCAAACATGTTTTAGACATGGTCAGATTATGGTCAAACTGCAGAATTTTGGAAGAATGACGGTTTTATGATTTTCATGTTACATGATAAACCCACAACATAACATAATTACCTGTTTTGCAGAATTCTCCGTAAAAGCCGGACCCGGTGCAGTTACAAAGCATATCTTCTTCATCAAGGTAGCATTGATGCTTTTCTTTACACATGCCTGAAAAGTGTTTTGAAGAAAAAGAGTTATGCAATACAGTCGTTAATAAAATTGGTATGTTGTAACTTGAATGCTCCAATGAGCTTTACTAAGGTTTGATTTTAATCTAATTGTGAGGAAAAAAGTAAAAAAGTTATAATGTTAAAGATACTAATCAATGATTTACAAGTTAATACTTTTTCGAAGAAAAAATCTTACTTATGAAATATATGAATCTGCATATATGAATCTGCATATAAGTTGTTCTTACTGACTATTGTTGAATATAGTGACCATCCTAAAAATGATAATCCACTTATTTTATAAGTTTGTTTTCCATTCTATCTGCTTAGAAGAGAAGTAACTTTAGCATAAATTACTTCTTACATGTTTCAAAGCATTCACTGTGTTATAAACGTTTTATTTCTCGATAAATGTGCGCAGATTATCCCATATTACTCTGAAGGAAAAGATCAAGGTCACACGACATATTTTCCTTTGCGTGGAGTTCAAACCAAGGTCAGACTTTTTAAACTAGTGTTCAAAAATTACGCATGTTCTAAACAAGAAAGTGGGTCAGAAGGTCATGATCAAGGGAGTAGAGGGGAATTTTGACATTTGTTTGCAAAACTGAACATATGACTGGAATTTCATCGCTGTAGATTGAAAAAAGGATACTCGAATAACCTGCACGAGGTCAAACTTTCAGAGCTGTAGCTTCACCGGACAGGTGTGGATGTCAAAAAGTCATGATCAAGGACAGTTGAGGTAAATAGGGCAATTTTGAAATCTGTCTGCAAAAGTGTACACACAGTCCAAAATGTCTCACTCTTACCTCAAAAACAAGAAAGTAGGTCAAAAGGTCATGGTCAAGGTCAGTATTGAAATTAATTTTGCAAATCAATACATCGGCTCCAAATTTCCTTACTGTTACTTTAAGTCGTGTTCAAAAGGCTTTAATAAAATTTGGCTTGATGATCTATGTTTTTATTGCACGAGACTCATTTTCAAAATTGACCCGGAAAACTTATTTAGTTAAACGTTATGATCAATTTTCATATCAACAAATACTTTATCAAGACAAACATTCTGACCAACTTTCATGATGATTAAGCCTCTACTGCGTGCACAATGTTTCACTTTGATTTGACTTGGTGACCTAGTTTTTTACTATATATGACCAATTTCGAACTCGAAGTAGAATTTATCAAGACAACAGGGGGCTTTTTATGATATAATCGGGTGACGTAGATTCACCGCCATTTCTTTACACAAAGTAGTCCGAATTGTCTCTTTGCTTTCGTGATGATAAGCACAATCCTGTCTTAATGATGAAAATACGATATTGTAGTTTGTCGTCTCCTGACGGAAAAACCTTTAAATACAGCCATATCTCTCATGTATCCGTTTTTAAGATCGTAGAAAGATAGGCATTGTTTTTTTATAAGCTAGGTATCCAATTCTTCCAAAAAAAAGAACATGCTAATACTAGGTATCCAATTCTTCCAAAAAAAAAGAACATGCTAATACAAGGAGTTAATGGTTCTAACATTACAGCTCATGGTAAAGTTAGTTCAAGTACAGGTCGACCACCCTATCATAGTTTGTGACATTACTGCTGATGCTATCAGTGGTCAAGACTTCGTGAAACTGGGACATGAACACTTTGAGACTGAAGTTACGTAAAGGTGAAAGCATACCATGTTTCACAAGTGGTGAAGCAGAACGAATTTGTAGGGTCATTGTAAAAGAAAGTATGGAAGAAGAATCTCAGTCTATCACATATGTTAAGGTTACTATTCCTCAGGCTGATCAATTACCAAAATCTGGTTGTGTTGAGATTGACACGAATTCAAACATTTGCAAAGAAATTAACATCATAGAAGGTATTGTCGGCCCAAATACAAATGGAATAGGTATTAGTGTAATATATCAAAGTGATGAAATAGTACTGTTACAAAAAGGCATAAACTTGGGGAGGCTGCGTTTTTGGTACGTGGCATTCCCTGTTTGATATTATTTTTGTTTTTTTGTGTAAGTGTAAATCCTCATATGAAGAAATACATGACAATAATATTGCTGATACTAATGCTGGTATAGAAGTACAGCTCTGGGCTAATGTCAAAGATGCAACTTCAACAAAATTTACAGAGCCGACTGAGCATTTAGAAGATATGTTTGAGAGAAGTTCAGTCCATTTAGATTCAACAGAGAAAGAGCACCTTGCCTCACACCTGCACACATCAAAACCATATTTGTTTCATCTTCTGATGACCTTGGTTGTACTGACCGTGTACAGCACACACTCAATACAGGCAATGCTTGTCCAACACGACAATTGCCTAGAAAACAGCCCCTCAATACACGCCAAAGTGAAAAGGAAAACATTGAGCGTATGTTAGCGAAAGGTATCATTGAGCCTTCGAACAGTCCATGGTCTTCACCAATTGTTCTTGTAAATAAGAAAAAGGGATCAACAAGGTTCTGCATTGCCTATAGGAAACAAAACGAAGTTACTGTCAAAGATGCATATCAAATTTCAAGGTAGATGAATGCCTTCATGCTTTGGCTGGTGCCAGATGGTTAAAATTGTATGGATCTTTGTTCCGGCTTTTGGCAGATTGAAATGGATCCGGCAGATAAGCTGAAAACAGCATTTTCAACAACGCATGTGCTGTACAACTTTAGAGTTATGTCTTTCGGATTAGTTGATGCGCCATCGACATTCCAGCACGCGATGTCAGATATTCTCAGAGGTATTCAATCCATAGAATCACTTCTCTACATGGACGATATAATGACTCCAGCTAAAACGATAGATGAATGCTTGTAGAGATAAGAAAATTTATGTATTTGGCTACAAGACGCGAACCTCAAATTAAAATCCTAAAATGCGGGTTTTTTCCAGAAGTCCGCCACATTTCTAGGATACACTGTTTCAGAGGAGAATGTGCACACAGACGATGGTAAAACTGAAGTTGTAAAGAATTATCCTACCCCTGTCAGTGCTTAACAGGTCCGAAGCTTTCTTGCAATCGCTATTACCGTTGTTTTGTTAAGCGATTCGTAGATATTGCAAGTCCGCTTCACAAATTGTGTGAAAAGAAGGCAAAGTTCAATTGATCCGTTGAATGTCAACATGCATTTAATACACTTAAGCAAGCGTTTATCAGCGCGCCAGTTGCAGCCTATCCGCGCATTGACTGTAAGTGTATTTTTGATACAGATGCGAGTAATACAGTAGTAGCAGCATAGTTGGATGGAACACGTAATAGCCTACATATGCAAGACCATCAACATACATGTACACGAGCAGCAGTATTGTATAACAAGAAAAGAGTGCCTAGCTGCAGTTGTGGCGTTGAAAAAGTTTCTTAATTATCTGTATAGTCAAAAAGTTCTCTGGAGAACGGGCAATTCTGCAACATGTTGGATGCGTAGCTCAAGGCTCCCACAGGTCAAACCGCTCGCTGGATACAAGAGCTAGGAAATTACAACTTAAATGTTACACACAGGCGAGGCAAAAACCAGAGTAATTCTGATGCAGTTTCTAGGATACCTTGCAAAACATGTGTAAGACATTAAGAGTTAAATGAAGAACATATTACTGTAGAACCAGATGACTCAGATGATACAGCTGAAAGCAGCGAAAGAGTTTCTAGGAGACAAGACAGGATGTTAATAATGATATCAATAGTCATCAAATCATGCTTGACGGATGGAGTCCTGCAGATGTCGATAATGGGCAGTTAAATGACCCTTATATAGGTTCAATTATTTTGCCTAAGTTGTCAGAGGAGGCTATGCCAGTGTGGTCCACTGTGTCGAGTGGCACGTCTATCCTCAAAACGATTTGGCGTCAATGGGACCGTTTAGAGTTTAAAGGACGCATGCTTTATCGTTAGTTCATAGATGAATTAGGATCAGTCACGTGGCAACTAGTTGTACCTTAATAAAAAAAGTCATGCATTTTAGTCACAATGTGGCTACCTCCGATCATTTTGGTTCAAAAAGATCTTTGATAAGGTCCGACAGAGTTTCTATCGGCCCGGTGTTTAAGAAAGTTTGAAACAATACTGTAAAAACTGCGCCATCTGTACCTCCAGAAAATTATCAAAGGAGAAAAAAGCTCCACTTGGACAATATATAGTAGGAGAACCTACGGAACGTGTCGCGATGGACATAATAGGGCCTCTGCCTCTCACTACGTCTGGCAACAAGGATGTATGAGTCATTTCATACTGGTTACCAAAATCGAACAAGTGTGATCCACTACATAATCAAGCGGCAAAAAATGTTGCAGACACCCCTACCAATAAAAGGAAAGTGGCCTATACCAGGAAAGAGTCAGAAATATCCTTATCACTGGGGCAATGCCATTATGTCCGCCAGGCAGGAGAGACTGGAGCGAGGTAACTTTGAACATCACAGTGAAGGACACTGAGTTTTGTTGGCCCCCATTACACTGGAAGAAAATGTCGCCACACCGTAAACTTCTTGCTTGGGAGTATCGTGCCATGTTTCTTGAAAAAATAAACGGATCAGTTTTCTACTGAAAATGCAAAAGTTCAGGTACATTAAACCTTGACTAATCAAATTCTCAAATACTGTCAGTGTCATATTATACAAGTTGACGTTGAAAATGTTTAAATTAATGTATCTTGTATTGTAGGAAACTTGAAAACAAATAGAACATCATAACAACATTTTAAACTTTAGATGAAAATACAGATATCCCAAGACATATCAATATCATTCGATATAAAAATATAAAAACTCTTTGATATCTAGCATGTGCGCTGATGGTTTAGTTACGTTATATGTTTTATGTTTATTGTTCAGCGCACATGCTCACAACAGGGTTTAGCCCAGCTAAACTGTAAACAATAACATAACAGGCTTATATAGCTATGATTATATATTATAGCAATTAACAGAAGTAGATTTATTAAGTATAACAACAGAAATTTTTACTGAAGGTTTCTATCTTTAAACCGACGGAAATAACTACAAAGCCAAGGAACTGTTCCTTTTGACTTGTGTTTGGGTCGCGGAAATACATTACAAACTGGAATATCTGATCAACCTAACAAATATCAACGACTGCAATAGTCATTCATGTTGTCTCTATCAAACAGTATTTCTTCCACTAACAGTTTTTTAAGCAAACAGACACAGTTCTGTAATGTTTACATTTAGTGTACATTTTAGCGGAATCATACGACAGAAAATTGACCGTAATCCAGATTAAACACTCTCAGTCTAATTTACGCTGTATTTTCTGCCAAATATGACACTGTAAGTTATTTGTCATTCTGTGCAATATGGACAGAACAATCTTAATTCAGCGGAATGCTTAGCAGGTACATCGTTTTGGTACAGGAGTTTTTAGTTTGGCGGAAAAGTTTGATTGATTGAATAAATGACTTTTGATTGGATGAAACTATATTTAAAACTTTTGCGGCGGGATATTTCACAGCGACGGAATAAGTACGCTAAAGTGTATTAATATGGGTGAATCCAGCAGTTTGCCATCTTTCCAACTGTTGAGGTCATTTTGATGCAATCACGGATTCTGCTAAAACTATTTTGCTGCTAATCGGTCAAACCAATATCTACGGTAGTACCATCGTAGCAGAACTGTTATTATCACTATACGCGTTCTTTTACGAACGTTTAACATATATGAACATTGTCAAGTATTACCAAGGGTGACATTAAGTTACAAAACATAATTATGTTATTGTGTGTGATTTCGATATATTTTGTTTCATTAAAGGCATTAACATTTCAACTGTTTTTTCTGGATTCTGGTAAATAAACGTCCGTACGGAAGTTACGTCTTTTAATAAAATCACTACCTTACTGTAGCCTGGACACAAAATGCCTAACCATCCTGTTATCAGTAATTCACAGTGATAAACACCAAGCAGACTCTTATAATATTACACCTGACATTAGGATTCCGCTATACAAAGTTTTTCTCTTTAAAGCCTGGGCAATCCCATTTAACTTGAAAAGTTTGCACACTCGACGCCTTATGGTACTAATGAGTACTTTGATATAATTGTGATATAATTGTTACAAGACAAATATCTTGACTAACATTCATGATGATTTTTTAAAAATGCAGCTTCTTTTTTACAAAAAGGTTTTTTATATGACTTGACCTTGTGACCTAGTTTTTAATCCCATGTGATCCTCTTTAAACTGGACATAGTGTTTATCAAGACCAAAATTCTGACCAACTTTCATGTCGATTTGGTACAAAATAAGTTACATATATGTTAGCGAATACAATGTTTTAACTAATCCACATTGTTGATACATGTGAAATCACACTGGATGGGTATTGGAGGCTGCGTTTTTGGTATGTGGCATTCCCTGTTTGATATTATTTTTGTTTATACAAACGGCTGTAATTGCATGACTTCACCAAGTTAAGAAAATTAATTTATTTTGTAATTCAAAAGCTAGTAATGGCCAAGACTATGGCTACTAGATCATGTTACGAATATACATATGTACTATAAAAGCATGCGCGTACCTTCGGGGCTGACTGATTGGTCAAAGAAACGAGAAACAAACACAAAAGTACAAAACGCCATAGTAAATATATTTCTTATATAGTGCAGTATTGCTATGAGAAATTGTAATAAAAAACAAATTATAATAAATTAAACTTTCAAACTTTCCTTTTCGTTTTCATTTAACAATTTAGTATGTTTTTTGTTTTTCCTATTTTCGATTTTTACACTTCATTTACTCCATGGTTAACGTAAACTGGGCAAATTCAGAACAAAAATGCCAATAAAACACGCGTGTTCGAATATTTATAGATGCGCGTAAGCGTACAATGTAAAATTCCTTATCGGGAAGCTAAATTTAGCAGCCTTTATTGATAACTTTAAGGCGGCGGTATACACACCTGGTCCATGAAACACATTTTTATGAGCCTTTAGAATAATCTTTTGAACTAATGGATACAAGAGTAAATATGTAGGACATTTTTATGCGTAATCTTCTTGGTGTGTTTGGAAAAATGACCAGTTTTGCACTTTTTAGGAGGTACATAATGGAAACATCACAGTCAGTCATTTACTGCTATTTCGAATAATGTGACCACAAAGTTGTAATTATGAATAGCTAACTGTTATGATCACAGAAGCTATCCACTTGGCCAATAGTGAATCCATGTTGTCAATGGAGGACTATTTTATGTTATAGTATCAACGGTAATCGTCGGTTTTAATGCAATGTGTTTGCAAATATTTCTGAGAGACATATCCACCATTTCTTTATCTTTATTTGTTCCACGAGACTTCTGACATCCAAATTTCAGAAATGCCTTACCCCACCCACCAAATCAATTTAATGTCCTTTTAGATCTATACATGTAGTTTCTTCAGGCGCTTACTATTGCTCTATAATGCGCCATTGTGGTATAGTCCTTCTTCGGTTATAAAATGATATAAATACCCTTTCTAACTATTAGAACCGAGATATTTTAGAGGAAGTTTTTAAAAAGTTAGAGGAGATTGATTTTGTGGCCCCTAACTTAGATAGATAGATAGATTTATTTGAGTATAACAAAGATGTACAAACATGGTTAAAACAAACATGATGCATACATATACAGATAATTAGATGTATACACAAGTTTATAAACCATGATATGCACATCAATACCAAGGATAACACAAAAAAGGGAAAAGTGATTCTCCCTTATTTCCATTGTGGTCCTTATTTTGAGGAATATAATTATGGGAAACTGCAGGTTTGCTTGTGTTAGTATAATACTGAATTTATGAAATCTGATAAAATTGGTATCAACAAGAATTTAGCTATGTTCGTACATAAAGCTTTTGAGATTAGAAACCAATATTGTTTCTATTATAATTAATGTATACCTCATGTACCTCACGCTGTATATTTGTAGTATACTGTACGTGTTGACACTTGACATTATGTCACTTACTGTTTATATTTATATTTACATGTATGCTCATGGCCATATGGTCTACTGCTTATGATAATAAACTATATAAACTATATATAATAACTATCGAGAAATATTGGACAAATTCCTATCTGATATGATACTGCTTATAGACTTTGGTACCGAGTTGGTCAAAACAAAATGAAACATTACAGTATCAAGATAACCAACTACAACTAGCAGGTTATACTCAATAGTATAGAATTGGATACATGAAGGCAAGTTAAATTATAAAAATCATTTTCCAAAAAACACATACACATGTTTATCGAACAATGTCTTTTAGAAGTACGAAATGCCTATACAAAGACTCTGCTTTTAACCCAAAATTTGTAACTGTACAAGAAAGTAAAAGAGAACTGCAACATGACTGATTTCAAAAATTTCGTCGGTAATTGCTACAAAATATATAGTTGAATTTTAAATGTGATGACTATTATTTGAAGTAATGTATTATTTACAATCGTTTTGCTATTTAAAACTACATCCAGTTTTAGGGTGTGTCTCATTAATATGATTACATAGTTTTCCAAAATGTCAAGACTTTGCAGTTTACACTGAGATATCACATACTTAACTCTACAATGCGTAGAGTAAATTTGAAATAAAAATAAGTGGTCATACACCAAACAAGTTGTAGCTCCTAGTATTGCAAGTTAATTACTCAGTCATCCTGCAGTTCCTTATTCAGTATTTCTGAGTTCATCCTTACATTGAAAGCACTTTTTCTTATTCACGTTTCCAACTTCTGGCGTCCTGCACACACCACCTGGGCACTAACAATATGATAAAATCAATGTCATTTACAACGCAACTTAACTACACAAGTCAGTCAGGTGGTTTTAAAATTTTCTATCAAACCACGGGTAACACAAGTAGATATGTAACATACTTGAAAGCACCAGTTTTCAATTTATTACATAGAATATAAATATAAAGACAGTGTCGAAAAAGATAAGAACAGATAAAGAATCTATCTAAAGAGGCGCAACGTAATTCTGTCAATAATCCAAATTTAGTATTTTGTTGTGATTTCACGCTTAAGTGTGCTAAATGTTTTAACGCAGTGAAGGAAGTTTATCACACATCAAAAACATAAACTTAAGAAACAGGAGGTGCAAAGCTTCCTTACGCTCAAACTTTGGTTTTGTTTTGATCAAATGCTTTTCAAATTGATATTTCAAGCCTTTTAAATTTGAAAAAAGGCAAAGACCAGAAAATGTGCCTTTTATGGCGTCAGTAAATGTGTCTCAAAGACAAAGAAAAAGATAAAGAAGACTTATTTAACGTCGCATATAAACTTCAATTACTTACAACACATAACAAAATATGAACAAATAAGGGTACCTCATCATCCGTGTTACAGCGTGTACACGCATACTTGTAGTGCCGTGCATTGCTAGCTGCCAAATTATACAATACAATAGCCTGAAAGAAGTCGCACAGTTAGATAAATGTCACTTACTTTGATTAATACGTTGAAAGCAACACAAAAGAGACCACGGGTAGACGATAATAAAGCAAATGCCGGTGATTATGCCACAAATTTCACCCAGTTAGCATTTTCAAAAACAATATCGGCAACATCGAACCATCTTACTATGCAGACATGGAAATCCATACCAGAAATTTAGTCTCTTAAATGCTTTTAAGTATCATAACAAACTATCTTTAATGAATAATAACATCATACTATAAATCACAGGTGTTTGCTCTTTATTTTATTGCTGATATTAAGTCGGTTATGAATGTTGTATGATAAATAGTATTATTTTGTTACATATAGAAGGCCTTATTGTAAGTACATGTATTTATGTACATTTTGCCTTTACAGAGGCACTCCCTACATCTAGCAGATTATTTTCTCGAAACATAGATTATGTGTTCAATGAACGTAAAATGATAAATAAATACAATTTCAAACAAGAGCTGTCCCTCACAAGTGACGAATGCCCCCGAAAGAGGTGCCTCACAGTCTGTGTCCTCTCCATGTGCTCAATAAATGTGCTATGTAATTTTAAAATCCTTCCATGCATGACAGAGTAATCATGCATACAGTATTCCATTACTTTAAACACTAAGTGTGACCTTGACCTTTGAGGTAGGGACTTGGGTATTGCACGCGACACATCCGCTTAATGTGCTAGACATTTGTGCCAAGTTATTTTAAAATCCTTCAAAGCATAATAAAGTTATAGTCCGGACACAAATGTATGCATATATATATAGGATTCCATTACCTATAAACTCTAAGTGTGACCTTGACCTTTGTGGTAGGGATGTGGGTCTTGCACGTGACACGTCGTCTTGATGTGCTACACATTTGTGCCAAAATATTTTAAAATCCTTCAAGGCATGACAAAGTTACAGTCCGGACACAAATGTATGCATATATAGAGGAATCCATTACCTTCAAACTCTAAGTGTGACCTTGACCTTTGAGCTAGGGACGTGGGTCTTGCACGCGACACGTCGTCTTGATGTGCTAGACATTTGTGCCAAGTTATTTTAAAATCCTTCAATGCATGACAAAGTTACAGTCTAGACACGAATGTGTGCATATATGCATATATAGAGGAATCCATTACCTTCAAACTCTAAGTATGACCTTGACCTTTGAGCTAGGGACGTGGGTCTTGCACGCGACACGTCGTCTTGATGTGCTTGACATGTGTGTCTAGTTATTTGAAACCCTTCAATGCATGACAAAGTTACAGTCCGGACACGAATGTGTGCATATATAGAGGATTCCATAACCTTCATACTCCAAGTGTGACCTTCACCTTTGAGGTAGGGATGTGGGTCTTGCACGTGACATGTCATCTTGATGTGCTACACATTTGTGCCAAAATATTTTAAAATCCTTCAAGGCATGACAAAGTTACAGTCCGGACACGAATGTGTGCATATATGCATATGTAGAGGAATCCATTACCTTCAAACTCTAAGTGTGACCTTGACCTTTGAGCTAGGGACGTGGGTCTTGCACGCGACACGTCGTCTTGATGTGCTAGACATTTGTGCCAAGTTATTTTAAAATCCTTCAATGCATGACAAAGTTGCAGTCTGGACACGAATGTGTGCATATATGCATATATAGAGGAATCCATTACCTTCAAACTCTAAGTATGACCTTGACCTTTGAGCTAGGGACGTGGGTCTTGCACGCGACACGTCGTCTTGATGTGCTAGACATGTGTGTCTAGTTATTTGAAAATCCTTCAAGGCATGACAAAGCTACAGTCCGGACACAAATGTGTGCATATATAGAGGATTCCATAACCTTCATACTCCAAGTGTGACCTTCACCTTTGAGGTAGGGATGTGGGTCTTGCACGCGACACGTCGTCTTGATGTGCTAGACATGTGTGCCAAGTTATTTTAAAATCCTTCAATGCATGACAAAGTTACAGTCCGGACACGAATTTGTAAGTGGGGACGGACAGACGGACAGACGGTCAGACGGACAGACGGTGCGATTTTAATATGCCACCCTTCGGGGGCATAAAAATAACTTATGGCTAAAAGTGCCTAACTGTACCACAATTAATCAATATAGAGGCTTTCTGTAATAATCCACCCATTAAATGTAACAACAACTCATTGAATAGTTTACGGTACTGCAGTATATATTGTAAACTGCTTATTTTATCGATAATGACTGGGAGTACATAGCTGAAAATTTTAGGTTAAATTATAACAATTCAAAATATTCTATTATTTCTGTTTTGGAGGTTAAAATCCTCCCAAGTTTTTGGTTAACTTCCAAGTGTACGGTTATCCTTACATTATAAAGGATACACAGCGTTAGAACGGCTGTGTTACTAAAGTAAAATAGACGATGTCTTCCTTGAACTGGAATAAACTGCACCCAATATTCTCTTTTCATGATCATAACATTTTCTTCCGCATCCCTTTACTCTCTTTTAAATCTAGAGGCATTTTCTCTAACGTATTCCAGTCTTTTTCTCTAACGTATTCCAGGCATTTTCTCTAACGTATATCCTGTTTGATATTATTTTTGTTTTTTTTCCCTGTCATCCACCTTTTTCCTCCGCCTCTTCATCTGTGCAGTTACATGTACTGATGGAAAGATGCGAAGACATACTATCCTATGTGTACTGTATGACCCAGCAAAAAAGGTATAAAGTAGCAACACAAAATTTGGTTTGATTCGTGTTATAAAGTTGACTCTCAGTATCTCAAACTCGCTTACCTCGAAATTCCATGTAAGTCGAATTAATTATGAAGTCCCATCAATTTTCATTCTTTATTTATGTACTTCAACTCATTTTAAGACAAAATTTGTGCTTCAACTCATTTTAAGACAAAATTTGACTTACCGGGACTTCGGATATCTCGAAAGGAATATTTGGCCCCGTCATTCAAAATTCAAATGTACTGTCAACTCGTTAAGGTCACCGACGGATCAAAATGTGCGGCGGTTCAAAATCAAGGTAAAATTTTGTCTTACCAATTCACACGTGTCATAATGATTGTCGTGTGTATTTTTTTATTTATAGCGAAGGGACTGAAGTAAATATACTTACGGATGCCATACTGCGCTAACGGGAAACGTACGAAATAACTTAAAGCTGCTCGCTCTCAGAATTTGGTAAAAAAAATAAAGTTCTTCAAACTGTATCAGGGCGGGTGATCACGTGACATTTGTTGTGATAGGATTGGGTGGAAATACATGGCGGCCGCCACAAATTTTCAGGTATTATCCTTGTTTTCTTCTTCAGTAGATGTTCAGTGAGCAAACCATATTGCCCATGTCCTAGCCATCATTTTCCCGCATCCGACGATGTATGATGCGATATTGTAGCTGCTGTAGATTTCATGATTACCCTGCAACAAATTTCGAATCGGTGGAAATTTCGTCCCAAAACGGCGATAGGAAAGGTAGCCAAAATGAGAAAAACTAACTTTGGACGACTTTAGAACGATTAAATATACGATATGAACTTGCAAATAGTACTCATATAATTAATGATCATTGTTGTACACGTGCCACAAGCGAAAACATCATTCTGCCACTACACAGAAGCAGAACATCTGGTCGATAGGATGCATAGTTAATTATCTTTGGATAGGATTGGTGATCGAATATTATTTTTAATCGTCACCTTCATTATACCATTCAAAGTTAAACATGATTTATACATATATATGTCTTTGATAATAATCAAATTGTTCAGATCATATAAATTAATTTTATTGCGCATATACATGTGAAAGAATTTGTAAGAAACACATGTTATGCATTTTTTCAGAGATGATATTTTCGGGTGTTTGCCCTCACTGCGGAGCGGTCCTTAAATCAAGATGGGGATATAGAAAACATACACAAGCCCATGAACACAAAGCGCCGTATAAATGTTGTGGAATGAGCTTTTGTGAGCGGGAAAAGCTTATTATGCACAGGTAGGTATATAGATATGAATACATGCAAATGTAAAGATGTCGTATAAAAACATATATCTCTTTTTCGAACATCGGTTCAACATAAGGACATTTGCATAAAAGTTCTAACTTTGATCCTTGATCCAATTGAATAGGAATGCAAAACGGTTTCGAAGAATCAAACATATTTGTTGATTCTAATGTAAAACTCAATGTTATTGGTTCTGTTTTGTATATTTTCGGACAATGTATCCTATTATCATCGTTTATTTGTTTTCAGTTAAAGGTGCAGTAAACACGGCGAGGAAAGGTAGAAATGCTGCATCATTTGTGGGAAGAAGTTTTCGTCTGCATAAGAAGTGAAACAGCATGTTTCTTTAATACATGAGCCGGCAAATATGTCAACAACAATTCAAAAGAAAAGACAAACTTGAGGGGCGTACCAGCAAGCATACTGTAAACAAGAGAAATGTTTGCAAAGCATGTGCAACGGAGTATGCATACTCTAGTGGACTCGCCTGACACAATATTTAAATCATTAATGATACGACCGTGTGTTTGATTAAAGCTTCAATCGTGATATGAACCACCCCATGAGAAAACCAACAGCCAGCATTAGCGACCAGCATGAATCCAGTCTGATCAGGCTCCATACTGTTTGCTTCCAGTCTGCATATTTATAGATTACTTGAATTATTAGTGAACAGTATGGAGCCTGATCAGACTTCAGTCAGTACATACGATTTTTCTACACTGTATACCACTTTACCACATAATTTGCCTGATCAGACTTCAGTCAGTACATACGATTTTTCTACACTGTATACCACTTTACCACATAATTTGATAAATGGCAAGCTAACTGCCCTAATTCAAAAGACTTTTGCCAGGGAGAATGTTACATTTCTCGCCTGCAATTTCGATAAAGCTTTTTTTACTAGCTGTATTGTTAAACATTATACTATGTGGACCTGTGACGAAGTTTGTAAAGCCCTTTCCTTTTTATTGAACAACATTTATATAAGGTTTGGGAATGCAGTTTTCAGACAAGTAATCGGTATTCCCATGGGAACAAATTGTGCACCCCTTGTCGCAGATTTGTTTTTATATTGTTATGAAAGAGACTTTATGTTGAGTCTTTCTCCAGACACGCAGGCAGACATTATCACTGCTTTTAATAATACATCACGCTATCTGTATGATATTCTTAATATGGATAACCCGTTTTTTGGTCAATTGGTGGACACTATTTATCCCCGGGAACTCCAGTTAATTAAAACTAACAATTTGGATACTGGTGCTTCATTTTTAGATTTACTCTCTCTATTTATAACAATATTATACATACCAAAATTTATGACAAGAGGGATGATTTTAATTTTAGTATTGTAAATTTCCCCCATTTGGATGGGGATGTACCTCATGCTACATCTTATGGGGTATACATTTCTCAGTTAATTCGGTTTGCCAGAGCGTGTAGTTATGTTGAGGATTTCAATGAACGTAATCAATATATTACAAATAAACTTCTTCAACGGGCTACCTTATTACAAATTGCGTAAATATTTTGCTAAATTTTACTATCGTAATTCTGATTTGGTTTTGAAATTCAATAGTAATCTAAAGACTCTTCTGCGAGAAGGTATTTCAAAACCCGATTTTTATGGGGATGTGGTTTACAAACTTCGTAAGATTTTTGGGTCATGGCAATTTTCCAACTGTATTTGCTAAAATTATAAAACGTTTTGTTAAAAGAGGTTACGACCCAACTGTTTTGAGACACACCGCATGTTTGGTGTTCAACCCGTTTACAGTTGGACGCTATGCTTCCCTCTTTGATTGTGTCTGACGGAAGAGGGGAGGACTCTGTGATGGGCAGTTTTTAAATCCCACTGGGACGAAACTGTTTTGATTTCTGTCCTCTGGCCTGTTTCGTCGGGCCCTTAAGGGTGTTTCTCTTGGTGCTCTGCCTTCTGCAAAGGCATTGAGTACATACGTTTTTTGGTTCTCAAGGTTTGCTTTTTTTTTTTTTTTTTTTTTATATATTTATACACGAGCTTTTTGTGTTTTACATACCTGCCTTTTGTTTCCATTGCGTGTGTTAGAGATTCACCTAGCAGGGATTACTTTTATTTACACTGTCCTGTGACTTTGGAACATGGTGGGGGTAGAGTGAGGTTGGGTGCGCACCATAAACCGGTTTAAGCTCCCCAGTGGTGTTTTTGCCACTGACCGTTCCAAGGCGGTGCCCCACTGTGTTCCTTTAATTGTTCGTTTTGTCCTCGTGTGTTTGCTTTGTATGCTAGTGTGTGTTGGTAGTGTATATGTGTGTGTGTACATGATTGTGTGTGTGTGTGTGTGTGTGTGTGTGTGTTGGTGGTGGTGTGCCCTTCTGGGTGCTGTGGGGTTCGTTTTGGGGAGGCTGCGTTTTTGGTACGTGGCATTCCCTGTTTGATATTATTTTTGTTTTTATGGATGTGCAGACTGATATGGATCCATGCTGGTCACAAATACACTATGTTGGGTTTCTCGTGGGGCGGCTCTTATATCCTACTAAGGAAGAGTTAATCATGTTATATCACAATACATTGTACATTTCAGCATACGAATGTGATTGTGAAGTAATTCAGCTCTCTGAATATGAAACAAATATACATGTAGATGAAAAGAAAAAACTAAATAAAAGAATATGCGAGCCGCACCGAGAGAAACCCAACATAGTGTATTTGTGACCAGCATGGATCCATATCAGTCTGCACATCCATAAAGTCTGATCAGGCTCCATACTGTTCACTAATAATTCAAGTAATCTATAAATATGCGACTGGAAGCAAACAGTATGGAGCCTGATCAGACTGGATTCATGCTGGTCGCTAACGCTGGCTGTTGGTTTTCTCATGGGGTGGTTCATATCACGATTGAAACAAAACAAAAGCTTTAATCAAACACACGGTCGTATCATTAGTGATTTAAATATTGTGTCAGGCGAGTCCACTAGAGTATGCATACTCCTTTGCACATGCTTTGCAAACATTTCTCTTGTTTACAGTATGCTTGCTGGTACGCTCCTCAAGTTTGTCTTTTGTTTTGAGTGGTTGTTGACATATTTCGCATTGGAATTTTGCCGGCTCATGTATTAAAGAAACATGCTGTTTCACTTCTTATGCAGACGAAAACTTCTTCCCACAAATGATGCAGCATTTCTACCTTTCCGCGCCGTGTTTACTGCACCTTTAACTGAAAACAAAAAAAAGATGATAATAGGATACATTGTCCGAAAACATACAAAACAGAACCAATAACATTGAGTTTTGCATTCCTATTCAATTGGATATATGTTTTTATACGACATCTTTACATTTGCATGTATTCATATCTATATACCTACCTGTGCATAATAAGCTTTTCCCGCTCACAAAAGCTCATTCCACAACATTTATACGGCGCTTTGTGTTCATGGGCTTGTGTATGTTTTCTATATCCCCATCTTGATTTAAGGACCGCTCCGCAGTGAGGACAAACACCCGAAAATACCATCTCTGAAAAAATGCATAACATGTGTTTCTTACAAATTCTTTCACATGTATATGCGCAATAAAATAAATTTAAATCATGTTTAACTTTGAATGATATAATGAAGGTGACGATAAAAAATAAAATTCGATCACCAATCCTATCCAAAGATAATTAACTATGCATCCTATCGACCAGATGTTCTGCTTCTGTGTAGTGGCAGAATGATGTTTTCGCTTGTGGCACGTGTACAACAATGATCATTAATTATATGAGTACTATTTGCAATGTTCATATCGTATATTTAATCGTTCTAAAGTCGTCCAAAGTTAGTTTTTCTCATTTTGGCTACCTTTCCTATCGCCGTTTTGGGACGAAATTTCCACCGATTCGAAATTTGTTGCAGGGTAATCATGAAATCTACAGCAGCTACAATATCGCATCATACATCGTCGGATGCGGGAAAATGATGGCTAGGACATGGGCAATATGGTTTGCTCACTGAACATCTACTGAAGACGAAAACAAGGAAAATACCTGCAAATTTGTGGCGGTCGCCATGTATTTCCACCCAATCCTATCACAACAAATGTCACGTGATCACCCGCCCTGTGTATGTAAATAACGCATTTTAGAATAAATGGTCATATATAAATTCATGTCACGTATATCTCTAAATTTCAAAAAAATACGCTACCAAATTCAAAAGCGTTGCAAACACTTTTGAAATTTCAATATAAACATATAGTGTAGCGGTGCCGTTCAACCGACCTTTCCAATCGATTTCTGCAAATTCCTACCTAGATTTTTGCATATTATTTCCCAATATTCTACTAAAACAGAATAAAAATAAGAAATAGACAATTAGTGTAATTAAAGTAACAAAATTTTACCTGAAGGCAATGGAAATTTAAAAAAAACTATGTCTCTGTAAATGCTTAAAAGCTGAATAACACGAACCGTTGGTTCAAATCACGTGACCTGGAACGGGAAACCATATGATGAGAACGATAAAAAGATGTCATCTAGTACTGCTTCGGCCCTCGTGGCGTTCAGGTCGAGAAGCAGGCGTGGGGTCTCAACATACCCTGGACCACAACCGCATACTTAAAAGGACTTCGGTCCGTCTTCGGTCTAGTGGCTGTTGGGGCCCAAGCTAACAACGAGGCAAGTGACCCTGACAAAGGCTGTTTGTGTGCTGAAGTGCTGTGATTCCGACGTCGATGTCTCTACAGAGATCCCGTGTGCCGATGACGACTGCCAGGTGACGGGACCAGCGGCTCCGTGGTTGCCTTGCAAAGTCCTTCCTAACAGTGACTGCACTGGGGGAGGCATAAGGACCATTTTTAGGGCTACACTCTTTAGCTGTGCACTCAGTCCTTTTCAGGACTCGGATCACTCACATCTTGATGCCATGTGATAGCACTGCCATGAACACACGTAGTGGCAGCAAACCTTCACAGTTGGAAATGGGTAGAACGATTTACACTTATACTGACTGGAAATTGCAGTCAGGTAAATTATCTCCCATTTCGGCATTCAAATTTTATTTTGCGGCATCACGGGGAGATGCTGGGGTCGGTCTTACAAGCAGACTGGTGAGCACGGCCGACCTTATAATTCTCTTAACAATAACAGATGTGATCTAGTAATCATTGATCTGTGACCAATGTATGATCGCCCAATGTATCGTCCTGAATACAAAATTTTAGGCAAATACGCCTAAAGTGCGTGCAGAAAATAAGGTTCGACCGTTTTAACCTAGTTTCCTGCGTAGATTACGAATAAATGTAAAATATATGGCGCAGAACCCGGAGCTGACGCATATCCACTTTTAAAGTGAATATTATCTACAACGGCTTACTTCAAGTGGACTGCACCCTCCAGTTTCTTGGTAGTTGGATTCTATTCCGGATATGATATTTGTATCGGTTCCGGGCGGGGCGCGTTGCATACACATACAGAGCTAGTTCCCTTTTCAGGATATACCTTTGTACCCCCGGAAATCAGTCGTATCGGGTAACACTACCCGAAAACAATCACACATCTTCATATTTCTGATATTCAAGAAACCGGCTGTCATATTTTCCGACAAGACATTGTGAACTACTTGCACAGTTATTCGGTTTGTGAAATTAAAGGCCTTTCAACACAACGCTACAGCTCGAGGCACACATTCGACGCTCATAGAATTAAAACAGCAGTTAGTATCGGTAAGCCTATTTTAGTAGAACCCCTTCAGGCCAAGTTGTACCTAAATAAAATTACAGCAGTATACCTATTTCGTACATATTTTTTATGAAATAGAATTTATGAAAATAATTTACCATAGTTGGTTACAGGTGCAGGAGATTCGAGTGAAACATAGGTGAGCGATATAGGATCCTTGTGATCGCTAAGATGGTTCTTTCCATAATATATCACTGACCGCAAAGTTTATATCCCAACAATATAATTTACATACATAATTACACAGTCTAAACAGTTAAGTCAATTCCTTCAAGAAAGTACTATTCTCTACTGGGGACATTAACACTATTTTCATTGAATAATTAATTTGAGTAAAGAGATATTGTTAAATATTTAATCAGAGTTACGGTTCTTAGCAAAATAATGACCAGTTATGCGTACAAATTTCGAAAGTAGTACTAGCAAACCAAATGCTTTTTCAGTTACAGTCATTTGAAAGTATAATTTGTGGCGTTTTCTCACTTATGCCGCTAAAACCGGAAATAACATTTTTGGTATTTCAGTTCTTTGATAACAATAAGTAAAAGTCAGAAACTTTTTCACATTGTATTTCTTGATTTTAAAAAGGCTGAAAGGAGGTTTGTCTCTTGCACCACTACATTTAAAGACAATTAAAAACTCCTTCATAAGTGACCCCCGAACAACAGGAGGTCTACTCCCTTAATTGTTTTGTGACCCCTTATCAGATAAGACACTGTCTGTATTGTTAATATTGAAACGTGCTCTGGGTCTACGACCAGTATGCGTCTCTATATTGTAACGCGTGTTTTTCTCAAACGCACGATGAATTCCTGTTAGGTATCTGTAGGATAAAATATTAGACAAATTCCAGATTTAGAACATATAATTACATTTTACAAAGAATATGGAAAGTATGTAGTGTTCGTCAGGGTGCCTGGTCTAAATGACCTCGTCTTGTACCACGTCTTCCACGCTACCACCTCGGTTCATTTACTATTGTAACGGTATATTAATCCAGTTGTAATTGTAAGATATTAGTTGTCCTCAAGGGATTGGTCTGAAGATAGTCTTCACCTCCTGATTGGTTATAGATGTTGATGGTCTATGGTGCCTTAGGCTACATCATAGTCTAAGTTTATAATAGGTGTTGGTAATCTTGAACTGATTACTAGTCAATCTGTATTTTAATAGCGTTTATATAATGGCCTGCAATGGACAAGACATGTTGTAGAAGTCTAGGAAGATCTAGACGAAGGATTCGTGGTAATATATTTTCCTAGAAGGATAATGGGAGGGTTTAGGTAGGTATGGCTATTCTGACAAACCTTTAGTTTATCTTTATTGATTATTAGCTCACCTGGTTTCGCCAGGGTGAGCTTTTCTGATTGATGATTGTCCGTCGTCCGTCAACATTTTGATTCAAATGACATCTCCTCTGAAACCACTGGGCCAATGTTAATGAAACTATGCAGGGATGTTCCTTACATAAAACTCTACCAAAATTGTTCAAACTAGAATTGTGTCCAAAGGACACGGATGCCCCCACTGTGCAGATGTGCTCATAAACAAGAGCAAGCATATCTGTATGTAAGATTTTTATGTGGAACTTTTTCATTCCACTGTTTCATTTCTGTACATATACCTAAAATGATCTACAGGTAACCTTATGTACATGTTAAATTAAATTACAAATGTAAAATTTATATGTTCAATTATTTATATGGTATATAGTGAAAAAATCAACAAAGGGCCATAATTCTGTTAAATTTGGTCGCAACAAATTTATATGGTATATAGTGAAAAAATCAACAAAGGGCCATAATTCTGTTAAATTTGGTCGCAACAAAAATTTCTTCCTTTACTACCATCTACACTTAAAGCTGTTCATCCCTGGAAGTTTAAGCAAAATCTGCCATCCGGTTTAAGAGGAGTTCGTTCACAATATTTCTATATGGTATATAGTGAAAAACTTAACAAAGGGCCATAATTCTGTTAAATTTGGTCGCAACAAAAATTCCTTCCTTTACTACCATCTACACATTAAGGTTGTTCATCCCTGGAAGTTTAAGCAAAATCTGCCAACCAGTTTAAGAGGAGTTGCGTTCACAAAATTTCTATATGGTATATAGTGAAAAATCAACAAAGGGCCATAATTCTGTTAAATTTGGCCGCAGCAAAAATTCCTTCCTTTACTGCCATCTACACTTAAGGTTGTTCATCCCTGGAAGTTTAAGCAAAATCTGCCATCCGGTTTAAGAGGAGTTGCGTTCACAAAATTTCTACATAGTATATAGTGAAAAAATCAACAAAGGGCCATAATTCTGTTAAATTTGGTCGCAGCAAAAATTCCTTTTCTTTACTACCATCTACACATTAAGGTTGTTCATCCCTGGAAGTTTAAGCAAAATCTGCCATCCGGTTTAAGAGGAGTTGCGTTCACAAGAATATAGTGAAAAAATCAACAAAGGGCCATAATTCTGTTAAATTTGGTCGCCGCGAAAATTCCTTCCTTTACTACCATCTACACATTAAGGTTGTTCATCCCTGGAAGTTTAAGCAAAATCTGCCATCCGGTTTAAGAGGAGTTGCGTTCACAAGATTTCGGGACGTACGGACGGACGGACGGACTGACGGACTGACGGACGGACGGACAAGTGCAACGCTATATGCACCCCACTTTGTGGGGGGCATAAAAATTCCATTCCATGCAGAACTCTGGTTTCTATGGCAACAAATAGCAAAAACTCTAAAAATCTTCTTTGAAACCACAAGGCCTAGAGCTTAGATATTTGGCATATAGCATTGTCTAGTGGACCTTTACCAAGATTATTCAAATTATGCCCCTGGGATCAAAATTGACCTTGCCCGGGGGTCACTTAGTTTTGCATAGGCTTAGATAGGAAACACTTTAAAAATCTTCTTCTCTGAAACCAAAAGGCCTATTGCTTAGATATTGGGCATATAGCATTGACTAGTAGATCTCTTCAAAGTTTGTTCAAATTATGCCCCTGGGGTCAAAATTGGCCTTTCCCGGGGTGGGGGGTCATTTGTTTTACAAAGATGTATATAGGAAAACCTTTTTGATATATAACATTGTCTAGTGATCTTCCAACGGGCAATTGGACTTGTACCAAGGTGAGCGATATAGGGCCATCTTGGCCCTCTTGTTTTTATGTACTAGATTGTTATACTCTATGTGACGTAAGCAGGGCCTCTGACCTGTCCCATAGTTTGGATGTTTTTGAAACTAAAGGTTGGTTTTGTTTACTATTTTGGTTTCTCATCAGATACTGACTGACTGGCATTGGATGCCTCTGTTTATATAGGAGAGCGCTTTTGCATGCTATGGCAATCTTGGAAGTGACTTCACTACCCTGATGACGTCGATGTCAGTATGGCATTAAGCCATTGCCTTTTCCAATATCTTGGACATTAAAGCTTTAACGTTAATAACCGAGGTATCCCAAATGAATATGTATCATGAAAATGGCATTGTGATTAGTCTGTGGTGATTAATCTCTATCTGTAATGTTTCATAAAAGGTTTAATGGGCCTAGATAGAACTGTAGATATTATTTGTCATATCTAGTTAGCAGACTTTTTGAAAGAACCATAGATGATAGTCCCTTGTTATGTCTATGTATAGTGCAGTACATGAATTCACTAGGTACGGGTTTCGGATGATGATTTAATCTGGGAAGATGTGTAGCAGTAAATTAGCGTACGCTGAGTCGTTACAATATGTAGACTAGAAACTGTATGTTTAAGTCCGAATAAAAAGGTTTTTTTTGCATATTTTTTCATTCTAGCCTTTAGTTTTATAATTATAATGAATAGCTGCTCGCTCTCAGTTACCGTTGAAAAAAATATTTTTTGAAAAAATTGACTTTCTTATTCATTAATATAAAACAAAAGGCTAGAATGGAAAAATATGCAAAAATCTAGGTAGGAATTTGCAGAAATCGATTGAAAAGGTCGGTTACACGGCACCGCTACACTACATGTTTATACTGAATTTGGTAGCATATTTTTTGAAATTTAGAGATATATGTGATATGAATTTATACTGGAGCCTTTTTATATGACCATATATTCTAAAATGCGTTATTTACATACAGTTTGAAGAACATTATTTTTTTACCAAGATCTGAGAGCGAGCATCTTTAATATTAAAAGAAAAATAAACCAACTAGAGGCAATCCTCACAAAGGAGTTTTATGAATAACACTTAAGGACTTTTCTTAAACCCAAGGGAAAGCTTATAGAAAACTAAGGAAATTCTTAAAAACTAAGGGTAAGTTTTCCTTTATGAGATTAGTGAATACGGGCCCAGATGGTCAATATTGATATCTCTTATACTAACGAAATAGGTGCTTTCATTGCAAACTTGTTTTGATTAGACAGAGATGTCTTGATTTTGTATTTAAATTATTATAAACCACTATTGGTTTATACGGCAGCTTGAAAAAGGAATTGGTTAGCTCCAACTTTTTCATGTCTCCTTGTTTGCTGTTACTTCATCGTACGAACCTACTTTTATTACCGTTTTCTACTTGTATACATATGTACACTGAACATTGACATGTCTTTAAAAACGAATACTTCTATGTTAATCTTTAATAATTTTTATCGCATCATAGTTTTTGTTCTAGCGGCGTGTGGCTATTTTTTTGTTAAATTACTAAAATCCTGAAGCTCATACGTATGTTTTTCTATCTTATACATTTATTTGGGCTTGTATATCTTTTCCAAAGACTGTCTATTTGTTTTGTGTATTACAAGAGTAAACAATTTATGTTCACTTTTTCAGCTTTATTTTTATACCATTTTCCTCTAAGCTTAACACATAAGCAGTAAATATAAAAACAAACAATTCACATAAATTGACATATACAGAACTGTATCATCTTATTTGATCTAATCACTATTTTTGTAATTAGAGTTAATTGGCTATTTCTTTTTTGTATGATCGATACTCTGAGATAATACTCATTTCTTATCACAGTTAACACATTTTGAGTCCAAATTCCACCCGGGAAGAAATATGTTTAAATTCATGTTAATGCTCACTTTTTCAGGTCTTACCATAGTTACAAATTTTAAACCCTTAGTTTTTTTTTTGAGGCCCCATAATTGGGGTAACCCCCTTTATTTGAACCGTAAACGGCATGATAGGGATCAGGGCGCATCCCCTACCAGCCTTACAAAAACGTAATAAAATTATTCATATGAGAAGAAATAAAGATTAAAAGATCGATTACATTTTACAAACTTGTACAAATCAGTTTTTCGTATAGAGTAAGAATTCTGTCAACGAGCTTAAATTTTAGCACACAGTGTAAGTTACACCATCAAATTAACAAGTAATTTACAATAAACATTTAAATTTACAATGAACATTTCGCTTAATTGTCATATAAAATCGCCGCACTAAGGTGTCTTACCTTAAGCGAAACGAAATATTAAAGGTAGCACGGACGGATATACAGAAGTGATAACAAATAAGATGTACGCCATATTACAAATTCGTCTGCGATGTTCGGAAAATGAAATAACGATTTGCTATAGTTAAGTTTGATCTTCAAATTTTGTTTCAACAAATATACAAATTGAAGTGCGTTTTTTTCCTTTCCTGAGTATTTACAGTTGTTGCGAAATTTCCATATAATCCACTCGGTCTCAAATATAACGGTATTTATTATACTAGATAAGTTTAAGTCATATGTGTTCGTATTTAAGCTCAATGCTCGTATTACTGTTATCTTTTAGAATAACGTTGTTCATTTTTGCTAGGGCACTTTGTATTAGTGGCTGAATTTTACAACAATTAAAAAGAGATGCTGTAGGGTTTCGCGCTGACGTTTACAAACTCTACACAGGTCATTAGATAGGCCTAAATAAACTAACTAATCTATCAACTAATCTATCCTCAGTAAATAACGTATTTTGAAGAAGTTTAAACTGTATTTTTTTTTGGGGGGAGGGGGGGATTTAACGGAAGAAAAACTATTATAGATATTTGACCAAACTTTTGACCAGACAATATTATTCGTTGCATTTAACCGTTCTTACCACTTGATTTCTGCACTGGAGGATTTTGCATTACTCATAACAATTTGATTTAGTATTACTCGCATTGTAATTCATTCAGGTGCATATATGTACCTCGTTTGGTTTTGAAAGTTCTGCACGTTACGTAGTATGGTGCAGAACAAATGTCTTTAGTTAGAAATTAGTTGTTCGAGATATGAACATAGTTACGCATTTTTTGTGCGCAAAGCGGTGCATCCGCGGCTGCAAAGTTTCGGAACGCTGTCTTAGATAGAAATCGGATTTAGCTAAAGATTCGTACATACAAGATTCAGTTAAAAAAGGTTATTTGTTTCAAAGCAGTTGAAATTATAAACGTCTGCTAGTATAGTATTGTACTGTTTTTGTTTTCGAATGTGAATATAAGCAATGTTTTCTAACCTTTGAATTTATTTCTATTGAAGTCTTGCCCACTGCAACATTATGTTTTATGTTTTCCTGAATTATATATTTTTCTCCTTTAAAAAAAAATTTTTCCCCCCCTTTTTTCCCTTTTCCCCCCCCTTTTCCCCCCCCCTTTCCCCCCCCCCCCCCCCCCCCCCCCCCCCCCCCCCCCCCCCCCCTTTCCCCCCCCCCCCCCCCCCCCCCCCCCCCCCCCCCCCCCCCCCTTCTCCTCTCTTTTCCCCCCCCCCCCCCCCCCCCCCCCTTCTCTTCCCCCCCCCCCTCCCCCCCCCCCCTTTTTCTCCCCCCCCCCCCCCCCCCCCCCCCCCCCCCCCCCCCCCCCCCCCCCCCCCCCCCCCCCCCCCCCCCCCCCCCCCCCCCCCCCCCCCCCCCCCCCCCCCCCCCCCCCCCCCCCCCCCCCCCCCCCCCCCTTTTATGTTATTTGTGTGTAGGTACGTTAAGACTTGAAAGTTCTGCACGTTACGTAGTATAGTGCAGAACACATGTCTTAACCAGGCGGGAATAACAAATCGACGAATCATTTGTGCATAACCGTCACGTGGTTTTAGGCTGTATACGGCGGCAAAATAGAGCGAGTTTCATTCTAGGCTTGACTTCACTTCATTCGAGACGTAAATTTTATTCAAATTCGAAAACAGTAATAGATAATTTTTTAGAAGCACTGGATTGTAAAGCTTTAGTTCTATTAAAAGCTGAATTTTGTTCTAGTTTATGTCATATGATTGAATATGTTCTACGAATAATATATGCTTGCTAGGACACAGTATGTAGTTCCTATATTCGGGGGAATGAACGATTTAATTCGCTCAGCCAGGGGTGCATTTGGTTTGACAACACTAGCGCGAGTGCTTCCCCCTTCTTTCCCCAAAAAAAAAAAAAAAAAAAAAAAAAAACCCCCCCCCCCCCAAAAAAAAAAAACCCCCCCCCCCCCCCCCCCCCCCCAAAAAAAAAAAAAAAAAAAAAAAAAAAAAAAAAAAAAAAAAAAAAACCCCCCCCCCCCCCCCCCCCCCCCCCCAAAAAAACCCCCCCCCCCCCCCCCCCCCCCCCCCCCCCCCCCCCAGTACTACCATGTATTCTTTGCATTTCATTTGTTTTTAAGAAATCGTTAGTTTCTCTGTCCCGAATATCTTTGATAGATTTTATATCAGAACGAAGAAATGCTTTGAAGAAAAACGGCCTGTTACTGTACGTAATGCTACGTCACCGAATAGGTTCTAATTAAAACTTTCGCTCTTTGATGTTGGCTTAAATGATTTAAAATATTTGCTCCAATTTTTGAGACACGACATGCAAAAGTCTGTTATATTCTTTATCATTTTGAGCCTTTCAAAACAAGTCACCCTACAGAGTAAATATTCTTGGTTATAAAACTTGTCTTATATTTTAAAGTAATGTTTTACTGTTAGATTCCAGGTTTCTTCGTTTTTGTGTATAATTTTGTAGATCATTTCAACGTTTTGTGTCAAAGCTAAATCAGAAATGTCAAACAAGCCTAATTTACCAGCGCTTTTACCCTTTTTAGCGTTCTCTGGCTATTAAGGGCTTTTTAGTGCTCCATATGAAGATATATATCAAGCGAATCTAATTTTTACATTTTTTTTTAGGAATTCCTTTCGTTTCAATCTAAAGGAATAATTGAAGAATGTACAAACGTTTTTATTATAAGAACTATTCCGTTTATCATAAAATTTCATGATTTTCACACTTGAAGGCATAAATTTCAATTTGTCTATTTCTCCAAACACCATCACTATCAATGTTGTACCCGTGACATAAACCTAGTAGCGTTACTGCAAAATATCATGCCCATGTTATTTCATTAAATTTAGGCCTTTCGTTTTTTAATTTTCCAATCAGAATTGTTTTTGTTTTTTAATTTTTACTCTACTTTAAACTTCTAAAATATGTGGAATATATTGTTCGCTTCTTACAAAAAATTGAGTGTCGTATACGAACTGATTAATTTTCGCTTTAAAATAGTTATTCTCCGAAGGAAGTGATATACCTACTATTTTCGTTTGTTTTTTTTTCTAATAGAGCTTGCCATTGCTTCAGCTTGTATAATGTAATGTATTGCCGCGATCGGACATCCTTTTTTAATTGAACTTGAGATAGAGACAAATTCAGAGATAAATCTGTTTGTTTTCATAGCGATTTTGAATTTGGTTCACTCTTGCCTGATGTTTCACCAAACCATTTGTTTAAATTACATCTTGGCGCAGTTTAAATAAATCCAGCTGAGGGGAAGTATTCAATAAGACATTTTGTTTTTCCTTCCATCCCCTATATAACATATTTTTATTTTTTGTGTGTTGAATGTACTAAATGAGAATAAAATATATTTAACTTAAGCATTGCATCTGTCAAGAAAACAGGTAATAACATAATACTTACAATTATCACAGTGAAATGTTTTAGATCCATCTTCATACAGTTAACCTGAACGAATGAGGTATATATTGTTTTAACATAAAGACACCTCCACTCTACAGATGAATATTGCTACCATTTCAAATCTGACAGCTCAAAAATACAAAAACATTTTAGATAAACATCTGGTACTAACTAACTTTGGCCCAATACTTTTCATTAAGAATAACATCAATCAACATGAGAAAATATCAAATAAATTCAATACTTCAAAATATTCTAAGTTTAAGTTAGTAAAATTACCAAATTCTAACAACTAAGAAACCCTAAGGGAGCGAGCGGTAGCTTACTTAGTGTTTAACCTCATTTGACCTTTTGCATAGCTATCGACATGTTTCCGGGCACGAACCTATGTGTATGTAATTCCGTGATTGTGGGCGGAGCTAAAGTGCTTTCTATATAGAACGAATTCTTAATGAATTAAGTGATTTCAGTTAGTTTTAATAAAAAAAGAAGTACGTTTATTTGAAAATCATAGCGATTCGATTGGTAGGCAAATGGGGTCCAACACTAATAACCGTTAATGTCTCATCAAACACGTTCTTCCCATTTTAAAGAACAACTGGCCAACTCGCTTCTCAAATTGTGATAAAAAAGTATTGTGTGTGTTATTCCCTATGAAAATAAAGTAGTAAGAAGTAAGAAATATACAGCAAAACAGAAGAAACTCTTTTAAAATAGCAATTATCTTGTTTTGAACATGATTATAATTAAAACGCATCCAAGCAATGAATTTAAGATATGAAACATCAGTATCAGTAGCAGCTGTCAGTAAAGGCCACCTACTGTGAGATCTTAAAATCAATCATTCTGTTGATCATTTACTATTATAACGGGAATACCTACTAGTCATACAAAAGAAAGGCAAGTATAAAAACAGTTATAAGTGAGGATAAATCCTTTAATGGTGACAAATGAAAATAGAAAAAAACACGAGAAGCCTTTCTTTATGATAAAAGAGGGTAATATTTCGTTGTATGTAATTTTAGTGACCATGTAACTGAACTGATGACCATGTAACTGAACGAATTATGACCATCGAGCCCGAGCCTCAAAACTGTAAAGCATTATCAGTTGAAGCTAGAAAGAAATTTACGGTATAACTTGTCATGTACCCTAAAACTGGCTGTTTTATGTACTGAAGGTAACTTACGTAATTCTTGTGAATATAATGTCAATATTGTACGTAGAAACTATGAGTGAAACTTTTTATTACTTTTCTTTTGGAGATGTTAAATTTTTGTAGAGTTGGTATTCACATTTTAAGCAGGTATGCCAAATATTAAATTGTTGTATGCAATAATTAGCAAGAAAATCCAACGTTATAATGTACATTTGAATCGCTAAACACCTATACTTTTATATGAAAAGCTGTATTTTTGAATCGCTAATCACCTATACTGTTATATGAACAGCTGTGGACAAGTGTTATTAATTTGGAATAAATTGTTGTCAATGAGATATCGTTTTAAGAAAATGCTGTACGGACGGACGCTGTACACTAATCGTCGGTCAAGAAGAGATCAAAGTAAGTCACTCCAAGCACATCGTTTAAAAGTCGTCATGTTGAAAAAAAAACGATACGGTTACCGTAGTAGTAATAAATATTATATCAAGAAAATGTGGTATTTCAGTAATTGGTCCCGTTTACAAGGGAAGTAACCTAGACACAAGATTTACTTTATCTTGCAAAATTTATCTCCACATTCTCCACGCAATGAACGTTGTATGAATGAAAGATTTTTCCCTTGTTTTACTCAAATTTCAGCAGTAGTTATGTAATAATAGTGTACTTAGGGCTGGTTAAGCTAACTGATTTTTGAAACACTGTGTTACCGTATGACAAAATATCTCGTGCAGTTGTTTGTTTTGCCAGGGATATAACTAGGGACCTTTTCGAAATCACTATGATATATGGAGGGTTATTGTTGATAAATTGCAACTACAGTTTCAAACAGTTCGCACAAAAAGGTTTTGTCCTAAGCACAACCATCACCACGATTAGGGTTCTACGTGTTCACCCAAATTTGATCAGTGCTATTTCACTTTGGTGTTCCTGCGTGAAGGGACACTGTGATAACGGATACAGTGGATCGCGGTGTCCGGTCGCGATGAATATCTACTTTTTTGCAATGCTTCAATTTAGATTTATGTCTAATCAAGATGCATCAATAAGTGTGATAACGTTTCAAGTTCTAGTGTTATTTCTTAAACATTGATTTAAGAAATGATATTCGTTACAGCGGTATGCACAAACAACTATTTGGAGTTCTGATGCGCAGTAATGAACCACGAAGGTATCCGAACTTGTGTTCATGGGCTGATAAATAACTAGTTAGAGTTCTGATGCTCTGTAATGAACCACTCAGGTCAGAGTTCGGATGCACAGTAATTGATCACAGCATTCGCGGTTCATTACTGCGCATCAGAACTCCAAATCCTTGTGTATTAGCCAATGAACACCGCTGGAACGAATATAATTTCGATTCTAACAAGACCAAAATCATAATAAGGGAAATAAATGTTGCAGAACATCTATGCGGATGTCTACCAAATCCCCATTACCTCCCTTGCAGTCTGTTACCGTTTACCCACACTATATTCATGTAAGTTTATAAAACGGGTAACATGAAAAGAAAGACATTATTTTATACCATAAAACATTTTAATTTATTCAAATAAGATATTTATTTATTGATATAATTCACTTTTATGTCATAAAACAGTTTATTGTGTGAATGTTTAAACAAACAAATTATGAACCGGTTAATCGAAGAATAAAAGTTTTTGAACACTGTTTTTGCATTCTACACATTCATGGTTATTGTGCAATTTGAAACGTGTTGTGTGGTCATGTGAATTGGCTTGTTTCCCTGTACGCTGATGTCGGTGTTGGATTCGACAGAATTTTAATATGCAGAGCGAGTGGGGTAATTACTTTTTCTTGCATACGCCCCCTCCCCCCTCCCACGGGAAAGTACTGACGGTACCAAGCACGCGGAGGGAAGAGATCAGCCTATACTTCCCCTTGGAAAAGATCATCGCGGGTATACCTGACATCATACGAACTACTTTGCATTTAACTCGTACCTGGAACAATTTGTTATTTCCGAGAAACGTTTCACGGCGGTTTATAGAACAGAACAGAACAGAATTTTATTCACGACTTGTACAGTAAGTACATCATCACATAAACATAAATAATGCAAGAATATACAAGGTCACAATGGCAATATTCAATTTTCAGATGATATCAAATTCAGCAACATATTTCTAAGAGGATGAACTGTAATTAATTGTAAGTTATGGAAGTTCTATGCGATAGTGCCTTACTTAGATATGGTATACATTAATACAAGAAGTTCCATCAACAGTGGCTAAATGGTTGCAGAGCAGATGTCTTTTGAATAAAGAAGATTAAAAATGATATTGAGCAGGTTATTGAATGTGGTTTAGTGTTAACATATCAGTGTGTTGGTAAAAATATATATCTTTCAGGGCATTTAGCTCATACGTATTTTATAGTTTTCGTTAATATCCATTTCACTGCAAGCAGATATTGCTATTAACCTTTTTCAAAGTTTCTACATTTCTGTTCAATATGCGTTACTTATGCATCTCAAGAAAGATAGATTTGTTGTGCTGCGGTTTGAATCATCATACAGGTTTAATGTATTGTACAGTTGTTAACGTGTAGTGGCCAGATGTTCCCAAGTCAATTTGTTTATCTAAATAACTTCTAGAATGAAGCAGGCTATTTTAAATTAACAAAACTTACTTTGACAAACATTATCTGATTCTATGTCCGAAAAGTAATTATTATTTTGATGATAGTTATTGAACGAAAGATCTCACAGTAGGTGGACTTTCCTGACAGCTGCTACTTATATTGATGTTTCATGTCTTTAATGCACTGCTTGAATGCGTTTTAATCATAATCCTGTTCAAAACAAAGTCTCAAACTTCAAAGTTTATTTGCTGAAAGGTTAAGTCCCACATATGTGGGCAACATTAACATCAAAATACATACATACAAAGTAAACACGTGACATGGAAAACGGCTAATTGAGAATTACTTTTATGGTATATTATTATAAGCTTCGTCAAAATATCAACTTAACATAACATTAGAACGTGATAGAAGCTGGTGAGTTGTGCTCTATGTTTGCATTAATACATAACTTTGAATAAAGTCCCTATACTGACATTTTATGATAAATTTGTAATAAAAATTATGTGTGAAGATCCTAGTAGCTTTGATATATCAGTATTACCATGATAATACATGCCTGGGCTTTAGAAGTTGTCATCTTTTGTATACAAAAAAAATCTACACAATTTTACACAGTTTACACCTACTTAAAATATAGTTCTTTTACTGACATTAAGGATAAATTCAAATCATTTTGAGCAAGTGTGACATGCTATAATTTTGAGACTATGTTAACAGTTTATTCAAAGGTTAAAGTAGAAAAAATATATAGTATATGAATATAAAAAGTACATATACCCTTTAACAACAAATAATCTACAATGGTTAACAAAATATTTGTACAAATATACATTTTATACATATAGTATCGAGACATACTGTAGTTTAAAGTAGAAGATATATAGTAATTGAATACAAAGAGTGCATATACAAATGTATCAATTTGTTATGTATCAACATCTATTTGTTATTCTGTGTTGCCTGACATATTTAATGATTTTGTCACAAAATAAGCTTAGGTTCTTTAAGTCCAAGTAATTACTGCAAGAAATCAATTCTCTAAGTTTTAACATATTTGGCCGATTATATGTTACAGGTTTAAGGTATTTTTACGATCAATGAAAAATAAAGGACACATAAATGTACTGTTTTGGAAAAGTAATGCGGCAACATTTTAATATATGGTTCTTGAATAAAATTAGTTTTTATGTGTTTGTAAAACTTACTATCTGACGTTTTTGCAATAATAAGATAACAAGATATTTGCTATTTTAAAAGAGTTTCTTTTTTTGCTGTATATTTCTTACTTCTTACTGATTTTCAGAAGGAATAAAACACAAAATAATTTTTATCACAATTTGAGAAGTGAGATGACCAGTTGTTCTTAAAAATGCAAAGAACGTGTATGATGAGACATTGACAGTTATTACAATGTTTTGAAGCATTTAATTTATTTGATATTTTCTCATGTTAATTGGTGTTACTCTTAATGGAAAATATTGGACCAAAGTTCGTTAGTACCAGATGTTTTCTAAAATGTTTTTGTATTTTTGAGCTGTCAGAATTTGAGTTCGATCGATTTGAAATGTGAGCAATATTCATCTCTAGACGTGGAGGTGTCTTTATGTTAAAATAATATATACCTCATTCGTTCATGTTAACTGTTTGAAGATGGATCTAAAACATTTCACTGTGATAATTGTAAGTATTATGTTATTACCTGTTGTCTTGAAAGATGCAATACTTAAGTTAAATATATTTTTATTCTCATATATGTATGAATATGTACATGCAATTACACATACAAAATGTAATACAATGATATAAAAGGAGTAGAATGAAAGACAAACTGTCTGATTGAATTCTTCTCCTCAGCTGGATTTATTTAAAATTCAAGCTGAAGCAATGGCAAGCTCTATTAGAAAGAATTCGAAAATAGAAGGTATATCACTTCCTTCAGTGAATAACTATTTTGAAGCGAAAATTTATCAGTTCGTAGACGACACTCAATTTTTTGTAAGAAGCGAACAATATATTCCACATATTTTGGAATTTTTAAGTACATATGAATGCGCTTCATCAGTAAAAATTAATAAAGAAAAAACGAAGCAATTCTCACTGGAATACTAAACAAGAGGGCAAAGATGGGCCTATATCGCTCACCTTGGTACAAGTCCACTTGCCTGGTGGAAGATCACTAGACAATGTTATATACCAAAAAGGTTTTCCTATATACATCTTTGTAAAACAAATGACCCTCCCCCCGGAGAAACGACACAAATCGGCAGGAACATTCAAATCTGATGATGAAAAATAGCAGAACTTATAGTCTCTGCAAATGATTCCATTGCTGAATTAAACAGTCAAGTCAACACTTACATACTTAAATGTAACCAGGATTTAATACGATTGGGGGGAAAAAAGAAGTTAGCTGGACGTTACTCCATTAATTTCAACTTGCTTCCGGGCGGTATAAATCCAGTTGAAAATCTCTTTAAAGCATGGTTTTCGTCACTGAAGACAATGAATGCGTTGAAAGTGAGCACCAAACTCCAATGTTTACTATATCCGATGCTATTAGAGCAATTGAGTCTGATAGGGGTTCACCCGTTTCCTCTAAAACTAAAGCATCTCGTCATTCTTCTAAACACTCTTCAGTTATGACAAAAGTGTCCGCTGAAGCTGGCGCTGCTAGTCTGAAGACCAAGTTGAAGTTTATTGATGTTGAGTCAAGGACCAGAGTAGAGCTTGAGAAAATCGAAACAATGAAAGAGTTAGAAATAGCTAATGCTAAACTAGATCCTTTTTTTCAAGATATTACGAAGGAAGACATTGAAAGTCTCTCTAAGGATGAGTCAAATGATTATGTTAATGATTATGCCAAATCTCACTTTATGTCACAAGAGTCATAATCAAATGCCACTCGTCCCATTTATAATCAAGGTCAACCCCTCCAAGTGGTGCTTTGAAGCTGAAAAGACAACTGTGAACTTTAAGCAGACTTTGAAAACAGCACTTACCAAACTAATACTGGTACAAATTCTCTAAGGCCTAATTCATTGGTACAAGACTTTATACTCAACACTTCGGTTCACAGTAACCTTTTTAGACGTGTCTGCAAGTAATAAAATCTTCAAATAAGCTAATACTTATGTGTAAACAAAATTTTTGTTTCTTTTTGGTCTAAAAACAATACAAACATATGAAGAAAAATGCAAAATAATGAAAAAGTAGAAAAAGTAAAAAAAGTGATTCCGGCTGGATTCGAACCTACGCCCCAAAAAAACCCCTCAAAAGATCTTCAGTCCAATGCTTAACAACCTAGGCTAGATCATTAAAATTGAAGAGTTTCAAGTGGAGGTTTTTATTAGGAGTCTACTACCTTAAGGATAGTGTCAGTTCAGTAATAAAGATGCGAAATACTCATCTGGGGCCAAAACTCAGGGTTGTCGTTCGTATCTTTCAGAGGCTCAACAGTCTCTATATCGAGGTTCACATTAATCTCAAAGGGGTTCTCTGTCCTTTCTGTCAAAAGCAGAATGATCTTGATATGCTTTTGCTTTCTAAAGAAATGCGTAGCAGATCGAAAGGCCTTTGCGAGGGAAAAATACTTTGTTTTAGTTGTTTGCAAGCCTGTCATGTATTTAAAAACTGTAGACAACGGCTAAAATGAACTGTTTGTTCTAGAAGTCATCCTAGTTCTCTATATGGTGATAAAATTACCCAGACTGATTCCCAGCAGAAAAGGACTGGACATAGTTATGGTGATTCCGGCGAAGGTGACACAAATGTAAGTGCACTTAAACAGGCAAGTCATTAGTAGACACTCAGATCAGTTACTACCTCCATGTTAGTTAGTAAATGTAAGGAAGTATGTCTTTCTGGAGTTGATGTTACTTTCAACTTTGCATGCTAAAAACAAAACAGTAAGTAGTCAAAAGGTGAAGGGTTTTCTAGTAAGAGATTACCTTGATTATACTCGTATTACCCTTACCTGAAAACGCTAAACTTTGGCCGCATTTAGAATGCATTTCCGATTGCTTATTGCCATTACAAGAGGCGGAGATAGGTTTATTAATTGGGTATAATTGCCCTCAATCCTTAACCCCACGTGAAGTTATAGCTCCCACTGGTGATGGTCCGTATGCTCAAAAGACAGATTTGGGGTGGGCGTTCCTTCAGCTCTATCAGTTAGTGATAGTCACAACGACACTGTCGTGTTCTCTCTGCGTACTAAGGTCAAGGAAGTTGTGTCAGGTGACATTTGACACATAATGGAACGTGAATTATGCGATTCTGGGGTAACGGGTGATAAAGTATCTCGGGAAGATCAGCTCTTTTTATCTAAGCTACCTAATAACATATGTTTTCAAGATGGCCATTATGTAATGCCACTTCCTTTCAAAAAGAACCTATCCAGTTTTTCCGAACAACAAGTCTATGGCCTTGAAAAGACTGGAATCTCTGCAAAAAGGATTAAAGTTGGGGTGCATCACCCTCAGAAACGGGATAAGATTCGTGTGGTGTTTGATTGCAGTGCAACATTTCAAGGTGAAAGCTTATATATACATCTTCTTCAGGGCCCTGATTTAACCTTTAAACTTGTAGGAGTCCTTTGCAGGTTCAGAGAGGAGCCAGTGTCCTTGATGTGCGATGTCGATGTTTCATCAATTTAAGGTTTCTGAGCGCAAAAGGGATTATCTTAGATTTCTTTGGTGGGAGGATGAAAATTGTGATAGGCCCCCTTCCGAATTTAGAATGACTGTACATTTATTCGGAGCGACATCTTCCCCAGGTTGCGCTAACTTTGAAATGAAGAAGATGACCTCTGATAAGCTAATACTTATGTGTAAAAAAAATTTTGTTTCTTTTTGGTCTAAAAACAATACAAACATATGAAGAAAAATGCAAAATAATGAAAAAGTAGAAAAAGTAAAAAAAGTGATTCCGGCTGGATTCGAACCTACGCCCAAAAAAAACCCCTCAAAAGATCTTCAGTCCAATGCTTAACAACCTAGGCTAGAGCATTAAAATTGAAGAGTTTCAAGTGGTGGTTTTTATTAGGAGTCTACTACCTTAAGGATAGTGTCAGTTCAGTAATAAAAATGCGAAATACTCATCTGGGGAGGCCAAAACTCAGGGTTGTCGTTCGTATCTTTCAGAGGCTCAACAGTCTCTATATCGATAATATATAAGATGAAGAACAGTTTGTTTCTGAAGTAGCAGACTTCATAAGAGAGATTTTTATGTTGATGATGGGTTGAAGTCAGGAAGCTGTCAATTTGGTAAAGAAAGGGTACCGAGTTGTGCAATAAGGCTGGCTTGATACTCCATAAGTTTGTCTCTAATTCAAAGGAGGTGGTCCAAGCTCTTTCTTCTGAGTTTCGAGCTAAAGACTTGGAACGTTTTGACGTGGTCAATGATAACTTACCTATTCAGAGGACATTGGGAGTCCTTTGGTGCTTAGACTCTTGATACCTTTCAGGATGAGATGGTCCCAAACAATCGTCGTCTTACTAGAAGGGGAATTTTGTCTACAGTCAGTTCCATATATGATCCGCTTGGTCTTATATCTCCAGTGGTCTTAACAGGCAAGCAGTTTTTGCAGCAGATAGGCGCAGACCAGGTTGGTTGGGATGACCCCTTACCAGAAAGTTTGAATGATAAGTTGGTCATGTGGCGCACTGACTTCTTGAAGGATCTTCCATCTCTGAAGTTTCCGAGGTGTGTGAAACCGGAACATTTTGGTAACATTAGAGTTTCAAAAATACATCACTTTTCTGACACAAGTAGCTATGGGTATGGCCAGTGCTCCTATATTCGTTTGTTGAAGGATGTTGGTCAGGTACATTGATCGTTGTTGATGGGCAAATCTCGTGCTGTGCCTATAAGACCCATTACAATACCACGTCTTGAATTGGCAGCAGCTGTGTTGTCAGTCAAACATTTTTTTACTTTTGGATTATCTACTCGATTACACAAACCTGTAGTACCTTTTCTGGACTGATAGTAAGGTTGTACTGGGATATATATGTAATGAAGCAAGGCGGTTTCATATTTTTGTTGCGAACAAAGTTCAGCAAATTAAAGAGCACACAAACCCTAACCAGTGGAAATATGTTACTTCTGGCGTAAATCCCGCTGATTTAGCTTCTAGAGGTGTGTCAGTGGTAGAATGAGCTGATACCTCTATGTGGCTTATGAGTCCAGAATTTCTCTGGAAACAGGATATCATTTCGGTAGACATACAGGTTTCAGTATGTTCTGACGACCCAGAGTTAAAGCGTGTTCAGATTTTTTGGTGGGTGCAGAAGCGCCTTCTTTTAGTTCATTGTTGGAGCGGCTTCAGTACTTGTAACAGTACGGTGTAAACAAGCAGTAGCATTAGTACTCAGGTACAAACGAAAGTTATTACAAAATTCAATGAAACGGCAAGCTATTCCTAGAACTGCAGGATAACGAAATTATTATCTTTAAAGCTGTACAGTTAAGTGATTTCAAGGTTGAACTTGATCCGCTCAAGACGCATCATATAGTTCCTTCTGACAGGGTAGAACAGTCCTTGAGAAGTAGTTCCCTGAAGGGGATGTCCTCCCTATGTTCCTTAGATCTATTTCTTAACAGAAATGGCTTAATTCGTGTAGGTGGTCAAGTGCAACGTGCTGAATTGTCAGATTTGATTTAATTTACTGTAGTACTCCCAAGATGTAGTACTCCCATATGACTAACAGCTGGAACATTCATCTTCCACTCAAACCAATTACAATTCTCTTCCAAGAACAACTGCTTCATCTGACCATTATTTAACTCTGCAATTCATTATCAGCACCTATAAAGTTAGTACCCCTGTCAGAACGAAGTTGTCGAATTGGACCTAATCGCATTAAACCGTCTTAAACAGTTAACAAGTGACAGGAAATTGTCACAAAACCAGGTTTTCATTTTCCAGTCTGCTGGCCGAGCGCAAATGTGTTTTTAAAGTCAGTAGATATACATAATGTGAAAAAGAAACAAAGGTCTTCTTCTATATATCACATGTGTAAAAAAAAAGCAAAGGGCCATAATTCAGGCAAAATTGATCCAAACACAAAACCCAGACAATATGCCCAAGGGCACTTGATAACAATACTTCTGTGAGAGTTTGGTTGAAATCCCTTGAGAAATGTAAGAGGAGTTGTGCACAGAAGGAATTGTTTACACCAGCCCACCACCGACGTACCTCGATCTAATCACCAGGATTTTGTTTTCAGAAAACGTGGTTAGTAAGTATTTTTTCCATATCAAGGAAATATAGAGGATAATTGTTTGCTTCTGTGTAATATGGAATACGACGTCACAATGTCATAAACGCCTGGATGTCTTTGACGTTGCATTTGTTGAAATCATTCAATGTACTGACTGGGAACCAAATGTGAAAAAACTGTGAAGTGGGCACGTGACAGTATTCTTCTATATATAACATATGTGGAAAAAAGCAAAGGGCCATAATTCAGGCAAAAATTATTTTAAAAAAAAGAAAGAAAAAAAAAAAAACTTGCTCTGTGTGGGGTTTGAACCGCTGGTCTCATGAGAAATTTTGTCATCTTACTGTAACAGAATACTCCAAGGTATACAGGACTGGTATCTATTCTAAAAATAGACAGTAATAACAGAGTATTCTCCCTTTTATAATAACAGAGTATTCTCCCTTTTATATATACTTAACATGAGAAATTTTGTCATCTTACTGTAACAGAATACTCCAAGGTATACAGGACTGGTATCTATTCTAAAAATAGACAGTAATAACAGAGTATTCTCCCTTTTATAATAACAGAGTATTCTCCCTTTTATATATACTTAAATAAGGAGACACAAAATTGCTAACGGACGGACGGACGGACGACCAGGGGCATAACATTATATATTCAAAATTCTTTAGTTCACAATTATAGTTCTGTGAAAGTTTGGTTGAAATCCCTTGAGAAATGTAGGAGTTGCACACAGAAGAGTATTTCTCTATATATATTACATTATGTGGAAAAAAACAAAGGCCCATAATTCTGTCAAAAATGATCAAATCACAAAACCCCGACAATATGCGCCAGGGCACTTGGTGACAATAATTCTGTGAAAGTTTGGTTGAAATCCCTTGAGAAGTGTAGAAGGAGTTGCGCACAGAAGAATTACATATGTGAAAAAAACAAAGGGCCATAATTAGGTCAAAAATGACCAAATCACAAAACCCCGACAATATGCGCCAGGGCACTTCATGACAATACTTCTGTGAAAGTTTGGTTGAAATCCGTTGAGAAATGTAGGAGGAGTTGCGCACAGAAGAAATTGTTTACGCCCGCCCGCCCGCCGACATACCTCAATCTAATAACCAGGATTTTTCCTTCGGAAAACCTGGTTAATAAAAGAGTCAGTTATGCTTTGACAGTCTTATTACGAGGGTTATTTTTTATTAACAAAAACAAAATATAAAAATATATTAGATAGTACGTAGATGTACGTTGCACAAGATGTATCCCGGCCACAAAAACACAAAAACTGAAATTGGATATTTTATTCATAATTAGAAAAGCATAAGAATATCATCATTTTCGAATCAATTTACACATTTTAAATGTTTGTAACGCCGAATAGAATGTTCGTTGGCGTTTAGGTGATTATAAGCTTTATGTACATAAAATGTAGATAAGTTTATGCCGTCACGGTTGATTGAATGTTTTTGTATAGAATTCTTAACACATTGTGGTGTAGCAAGTAGTCTCAAAATATAATTGTGCACATAAAAAAACGTACAATTAAAATTTAATTAAACAATTTTGAACCGGACAGAACTTTAGTCCTTAGTTAATAGTCCAGTATTGCCACCCGTATGTGACTTAAAATACTTAAACAGTGTTTAAAAGGGAAATGGATTAATCCCTCGGTATAACACTACTTAAACTGGCAGATTTATAAATAAAAACTATATACAAGCTTACCGGTTAAACACATTGTCCGGTGACTTATTAATGTTACAGTCCGATTTCGAGCACTGAGCCGTTAATGTACATTTAGTTTATTGTAAAACAACGGTAAAAACCGAGTAAAACATAAAGGTCGTAGCGCAATGGTCATATTCAGACTATAGTGCTATAATAAGCCCGTAACATATTTCAAAGCTGATTATAATCAAAATCCAACCAGAGGATATTAACTTGTGCTATATTATTTCATTTTTGGTTCTATCAAATCTGATGTAAATATTTTTCTATATATCTTATATATCAATTTACTGTCATGTAAAGTAAATTCTTTTTGTAAGTAAAAGCAAAATAGTGTTATTGAAAGTGTTAAGAGTTTATGTGGTATAATTGTGCATGTTTGAAAGAAACTAGACATAATAAAAGTAAGTGATCTTTAACCTTAACTATGCTAAGTTTTAAAATGAATTCACCCAGCTTTCAATCTGGACAAAACTATTGACTGTTTAAAGGAGTGTTGACTGAAAATTGACTGACTGACTAGCGAACAGTGTAGATCATGGATGTACAAGCAGATCATGATCTGCACCTGCCTCAAAGGCCGAATTACAGACCACCAACAGAGAAGGTAAAGGTTAATGACCTGAATTAAATGTGAAAAGCCAGGAGGTATTAATGTAGATAAATTTGGATTTCATACTAAGGTGTTACAGTCTCACCCTTGTTGAGAAGACAATGGCGATGTGGAGTTCAAACAAGAGGTCGCGGGTTTTTAATCCTGTAAGCGGAGTGAGACCGCTACCTCGCCAGGGTCTTCCCTCGGCACGAGCCCTGATAAGAACGTCAGAAAGCAGTTATCGAGAGAAGTTCCTAGTCGATTAGGCTACAGCTGACACAAGTTTTAAATGGATCTAAGTAGAGTCTGGGTGCATCTAAAATTTAGATTTTTGTTAATATCTGTATATTTTGTTTAACCGGCACTTTTAGAGTTTTTATTGATAAGTGACTGCCTTTCAGTTTATTTCAAAAGTATAAAAAAGGAACTTCGTTTCGTATTCATATAGATAGGTAATCTTAGAAGACACTCTGGTATATGATAGAATACTGTATTCATACTGTTGTACTGGGTTTACTATCAGCACAGTAGGGGAACATGGTAATGATATCCGTCCGTGTGTGTGCGCGCCCGTCCGTCGCATATTCTTGTCCGGACTATTTCACCGTAACCAATGAGTTGAATTCAATGTAACTTTACAGAATGCTTGACTATGAAAAGGAGATGCGCATATAATATCAACACGTTCCATTTAAACTAATGATTTTTCACAGAGTTAATACCCTTTGACTACTTTTTCATATAAGTTTGTGTCCGCGCTAGTTCTAAGCAACCACATGCCGGTATTCAACAATTCTTTATGGCCAGATTTCTTGACAATGGGAGATGCGCATATTGCAAGCATCTTCCGGTTCGGTGATGTTTTAACACTGAATTATGTCTCTTTCATCAAATGTACATATAGTATTAGGTATAACACTTTTGTGCAGTCTTGTCCATGGTGTTTTTCAGAAACCACTGATTTGAACTCAATGAAACTTCATAGACTGCTCCACTATCAAGAGGAGATGCGGTCCCAGTTCAATGATTTTTCACAGAGTTATTGCATTTTGATAACTTTTTCACATAGCTTCATGCCCGCGCTATTTCTCAGTTGTCACAGGCTTGAATTCAATGGCTATTTCTAAGCAACCTCGTGCTGGAATTCATTTAATCTTCGTGGAAAGCTTCATTAGCAAGAGGAGTTGCACGCATTACCAGCCTGTTCTGATTCAATAATATTTCATTGTATTACACCCCTATCACACAAAAAGTTTGCTTCGGCGGGAGAATTGGCCATGCCAGCATGGCTCTTGTTTCATTTGTGTTGGTGTTCATTTTCCACTATAATATATATGCTTGTTTTCTTTCATTCAAAAGTTGACACAACGACTTTACCGTATTCAACTTGACAGAATATTTTACACGACGATTAAAAATATCTGCCGTTTTTATGTAAATATTCAGCAGTCCTGGGATTCGAATGGGTGGGGATCGTAGTCTTTTAACTTAAACTCGGTCTAGGCTGATTGACAAAAAGGAGTAATTCTGAGTAATAAATCATCTAAGTAACATTCGCACTGAACAATATACTAACATTACTGCAGAAGTATACATTCACATGTACATGTACGTAGATTTATGAATTTATACTCGTTATGCTTTTGTCAGGAAGAAGTAGACTAAATCCGTCATAACCATGTGAAAACAGTACCGGATATGAGATAAAGGACAATCATTCAGCGTGAAATGTTGTACACAAGTGACGTGGAATTATGGCATCATTAGTGACAGGAAACAAAGATGTGGTCATTCTCAAAGCTGGATGGATTTTTAGACAAAGTATATTGTATCTATTACAATTTTCCTTCTTATTTGTCCCAGATTGGTACACAATGCTACAATGGCCTACATAGACCGCCTCAAACCATTTGCTGATTTTATGGCAATAAACTATGTTTAAACTAAACATAGACCGCCACGTCTAGTTTCATCATCAGGACCGCCTCATATACCATGATTGATTAGTTTTATTATCAGGACCGATTGTCTAGTTTCATTATCAGGACCGCCTCATGTGCTAGTCATGTGCCATTGTTTAGTTTCACCATCAGAACCGCCTGTTGTGCCATTATTGTCTAGTTCGATCATCATGACCGCCTCAAATTCCATGATTGTCTAGTTGCATCATCAAGACCGCATCGTGTGTCACTATTGTCTGGTTTCTTGATCAGGACCGCCTCGTGTGCCTAAATTGTCTAATTTCTTGACCAGGACCGCCTCATGTGCCACGATTGTCTAGTTTCAACATCAGGACCGCCTCATGTGCCATGATTGTCTAGTTGCATCTATTTTCATTATCAGGACCGCCTCATGTGTCATGATTGTCTAGTTGCATCTATTTTCATTATCAGGACCGCCTCATGTGTCATGATTGTCTAGTTGCATCCATTTTCATTATCAGGACCGCCTCATGTGTCATGATTTCCTAGTTTCATCTATTTTCATTATCAGGACCGCCTCATGTGTCATGATTGTCTAGTTGCATCCATTTTCATTATCAGGACCGCCTCATGTGTCATGATTTCCTAGTTTCATCTATTTTCATTATCAGGACCGCCTCATGTGTCATGATTTCCTAGTTTCATCTATTTTCATTATCAGGACGCCTCAGGTGTCATGATTGTCTAGTTTCATCTATTTTCATTATCAGGACCGCCTCATGTGCCATGATTGTCCAGTTGCATCTATTTTCATTATCAGGACCGCCTCATGTGCCATGATTGTCTAGTTTCATCTATTTTCATTATCAGGACCGCCTCATGTGTCATGATTGTCTAGTTTCATCTATTTTCATTATCAGGACCGCCTCATGTGTCATGATTGTCTAGTTTCATCTATTTTCATTATCAGGACCGCCTCATGTGTAATGATTGTCTAGTTTCATCTATTTTCATTATCAGGACCGCCTCATGTGTCACGATTGTCTAGTTCCATCATCGGGATCGCCTCATGTGCCACGATTGTCTAGTTCCATCATCAGGATCGCTCCATGTCTAGTTTCGACATTAGGACCACCTAATGTGTCATGATTGTCAAGTTTCGTCATCAGGATCGCCTCATGTGTCACAATTGTCCAGTTTCGTCATCAGAATCGCTCCATGTATCACGATTGGCTAGTTTCGACATCAGGACCACCTAATGTGTCATGATTGTCTAGTTTCGTCATCAGGATCGCTCCATGTGTCACGATTGTCTAGTTTCGTCATCAGGATTGCCTCATGTGTCACAATTGTCTCGTTCCATCACCAGGCCCGCCTAATGTGTCAACTATTGTCTAGTTTCTTGATCAGGACCGCCTCATGTGTCACGATTGTCTCGTTCCATCATCAGGATCGCCTCATGTGCCACGATTGTCTAGTTTTCCTCATCAGGATCGTCTCATGTGCCACGATTGTCTTGTGATATCACCAGGATCGCCTCATGTGCCACGATTGTCTAGATTCATCAACAGGATCGCCTCATATGTCACGATTGTCTAGTTTCATCATCAGGACCGCTTCATTTGTTACGATTGTTTTGTTTCTTGATCAGGTCCGCCTCATGTGTCACGTTTGTCTAGTTTCGTCATCAGGATCGCCTCATGTGCCACGATTGTCTAGTTTCATCATCAGGACCGCCTCATGTGCCACAATTGTCTAGTTTCATTGTCAGTCATTCGCCTACTACATGTATGTAACATACACATGTTTATTAAGAAAGACCAGCAGGTTACATATACATGACACGTTACATCCGCACATCATATATACCGCCACTGATGAAGAGCTTTATCATTATAAAAAGAGAGTATTTGATAGGTATTGTAACACATCACATACAGGGTCTGTGCTTTTAGTGAGCATACAATTTTATTTACAGTGCATATTTTGAAGATTTTACATAACATTATTATGCAAACAATGACAGGTTTATGGCAGTGGCTTTAAAAAAAAAAAATTTGAGCACTGTATCCGGGTAGACGGTAGGGAAATGAGACTGTATAATAGAGAAATGTCACTTGTTTAACAGAGATATGAGATTGGTCTCAGTTTTTGGTCCTGAAATTTATGTATTCGAGTACACCTACTATTGGATATTTTCAGAACCTCTGTTTAAGAAATGGAAGAAGACCTGGATGGTTGTTAGCCTGGGTGGCAACCTGAAATACTTCAGTAACAAGCGCAGTTCTCGACCGCAGAAAACCATCAACCTTAGACAAGACCTTGTTGTTATCAAAGTTGGAAAACAGGTAATACATTTGCTGGAACAGAAGTAAATTTTACCAAAAAACTATACATGAATTTAATTTTCGTAGTCAAACACACGGACACATATCAGTATGCTTTAATATTGGCAAATTATTACAGTACTACCAGCTGTTCCGGTAGAGTGTAAAACTCCTATTTGCATCAAGGCTTTGCTCTGAAGTTCAAAGACAATTTAACTGCGGTGGTAGAGAGTGGATTCAAGTTATATTTTATTGATTCGATCCATCATTAATTATATCCAGTTTAAAGAGTATGCATACCGGAGTAGCACAAACCCAGAGATGGTGAACAACGTTTTTACATTGTAACGCTATTGTTGTCGGCAGCAGATAACTGTAAATGTGATATAAATGTTTCAGTGCCGGACACTGCTGCCACCCCCAGATATTGATACCAACTGTCTGTTTGAACTTCATTTCACAGGAGGAAAAAAGTTAAGTCTGTGTGCCAAGGATCTGGACAGTGCCTCGTAAGTATTTTTCCTATCTGAGCTCCCCCTACCAACGAGACTGCTAAATTTCAAAAATGAAAATGTTTATTCTTCAATCTGGACAGAACCGTACGTGGTCAAACTGATGCTCATTGTAAACTAACTTATTAAACATCGTATGTATACTGCTATGATGTGTCAGGATCTACAGGGGTTGCAAGTGCAACACCACTTATTGTGACCAGCGTAGCAAACCAATTTTCTCGTGTTCGGAAATATTTCAGATTTGTACATGTTTATGTCAGTTTCACATAGTCAAAAAACATAGACAAGGGGTTGACTGCATAAAGTTTTATTGAGGTGCTTGAAAATACTGTTTTAAAGCAAACATTAATTTGCTCCTTGAATAAGCAGTCACTTGCCTTAAACAGCTTCAAACAGTCAATACGAACATTGATACACCGTGATGTATTTAGCAACCGCTAGAGTTAAGTGGTCCCTTTTGTTGTTGGCTGTGGTCATACTTTATTACATATCAGGTTTGTCTTGCTTTTGACGGCTTAAAAACGTTAAAACACGTGTATACCTTGTCTGACAGTTCATATAATGTGCTGTTTTGTGATTCACAGGTTATGGATGCAGGCACTGACCCGAGCACAGTCTGACCGCGAACTGCCAACCCCGAAATATTCTCGGAAAAATAGAACAAGAGAAGATGAACTGAAAGAAGAGAGTCTTAAACAAAACAAAAGACAAACGAAACTGTAAGTTTTAAGACAAAACATTATACACATAATTGTAACAACTTTCCCCCATGTAGGTCTATCAGTGGTATTCATTTTGACATAATCAAGACACATGTCGCACTCGGTTTCAGATGTATCCCAATTGTACGCACCTTTAGTCTTGATTTAGTATCATGCACGTGTTGTTTGAGTATGTTATTCGGATCAAATAAACTGGAAAAACAACATAGAAACCATTTTAACATTTGAAAAGATTCATAGTACACTGATCAAGATATGATTATTTCCTACTCATCATATATGAACTGTAAATACATTAAAGGGGCACTCCCTACATCTAGCAGATTATATTCTCGAACGTAAAATGATAAATAAATACAATTTCAAAGAAAAACCTATGGCGAAAAATGCTTCATTTTACCACAATTAATCAATATAGAGGCTTTCTGTAATAAATCGCATCCACCCTTTTATTGTACAACAACTCTACATAGATTATTAATTGTTGTGAAATGAGGCTTTTTTCGCGATAGGTTCTTTTTTGAAATCGTATTTATTTATCATTGTACGTTCAATGAACATATAATCTATGTTTCGAGAATATAATTTGCAAGATGTAGGGAGTGCCCCTTTAAATATCATGTATATATATGCTCATATTAATAATGCCTTTACATGTGTTGTGATAGGACATGTACGATGAATCTTTCTCGTGTATTATGGTCTCGATAACTGCTAATTAAAAACCTTTCTAGTATAAGAAGATTTACGTGCGGAATTTAAATGTGTTAAGATAAATATTTCCTCTCTTAACTTATTACCCTTGTGACTAGTGCAGATCATGATATTACCCTTGTGACTAGTGCAGATCATGATATTACCCTTGTGACTAGTGCAGATCATGATCTGTCTGCTTATCAAACAGAAAGATGGTCAATTCCATTTCAAAGATTTAGTGGGATGTAATGACGCTCTACTCTGTATATAGGCCTACAATTATGTTGATTGTTTTTTCAGGTGGTACAGGCTCTTGTGTTGTGGTAACAGCAATCAAGTGAAGAACTTTACAACACCTCGGCCAGCCAATTCTAACAGTTCATGGACATGACGCTTCCAGCAGCCTGACATTATGTAATTTATGTTTATGTCATTTCATTACTAAGATACATTGTATTTGTATTTAATTAACATATTAGACCATGTTACGTTATGCGTTACATTACTTAAGTGTTTTTTCATGTTTATTATTGACTTGAATAAAATCATCCCGTTTTTGTAAACTTTTTGCGAGTCAAATTATTTACCATCCCCAATTCCTACATGTTTGGGACTTCTTATTCTTACTTCTCATTATGCTCTGTGTATACGGCATGGGCTACTAACTCATATCAGAGGTTTGTGACGTCAGCCAAGTTTGTGAACACCATGTCAGTGTGCAAACATACAGGGAAAACAATCCTAAAATGGTGTATATTCTCTCTAAATCTCAATTATTGAATGCAAGCTAATAAAAACTACTGACACTGGCTTTCTTAATGATGTAAACGACTGAAGTTGACTTAAAGCTGCTCGCTCTCAGTTGCCGTTGAAAAAAATATTTTTTCAAAAATGACATACTAATACATAAATATAAAACTAAAGGCTATAGAATCAACAATAGAAGTATTAGAATTTCAAAAGCGTTTGCAACGCTTTATTATTTGGTAGCGTATTATTTCAAATTTACAGATATACGTGACATGAATTTATACTTGAACCTTTTTATATGAATATATGTTCTAAAATATGTTATTTTCATACAGTTTGAAGAACTTTATTTTTTCACCAAAATCTTAGAACGATGTTACATGATGGATGATATACTAGTACTCACCCAATGTGGCTCTAACACTTCTGACCTTGAGCCTGACCTTAAATCAACACTTCTGACCTTTTATCTGCAGGTTTGAGCCTGACCTTAAATTTAATGACCTTGGGTGTTATATGCATCAATTCGTCTCATTATTCTGATAGTTTTTGTGTAGTTTTTAACATATGACTCAAGATTGTTATTGTCATACGAGCACCGTGCGGACACCGTACGGGCGCAGTACGAACACACGTGCACCGTACGAGGTACGTCCGAGCTCCTTCCTAGCTCCGCGCGACTTGCCTGTTATGTCCATACGGATATCCTACAATTACATCCTCCAAAAGGTCGTACGGGGACCATAAGCTACGATTGTACAGAGACCGTACGGATGTTAAAAGTTGGTGGAATCGTACGATTTCATATATCGTACGGACATCTTACGGATATGTGACCAAGGCATAAGATCTAGGCATTGTGGTTTTGGAGAAAAAGATTTTTTAAAGCTTTTCTCGTACAAGTAGTAGCCCCCGTGGGTGTGGTATGTCTTCATGTCAGAGGCATGATTTGAACAAACTGGGTAGAGGTCTAGTTAGACAATATCACATACTTAATATCTAAGCTCTAGACATTGTGCATGGGTTTGAAGAAGATTTTTAAAGGTTTTGCTATACAAGACTATTTAACACAAATGACCACCCAGGGGGCCATTATTGGTGCTAGGGGCAAGATTTGAACATAGCTGGTCTACTAGCCGATATACCACACTGAAGATCTAAGCTCTGAGCCCTGTGGTTATGGAGAAGAAGATTTTCATACGTTTTTCTATTTTGAGGTCTAGCGGCAAAGTTGTTCAGTCAACCGGAAGCATTTTGAACAATTTAAGAGAGATTGCCAGGATGCTTCTGTCGAAGGTTGATGATATTACATGAAATGGTTTACAAGAAGAAGTTATTTGAATAAATTGTGGCAGGGCCAATATTAACCCAAGGGCTATTATTTGAACAATCTTGGTAATGGACCACTAGGTGATGCTTCATATCAATATTCTAGGTCTTACAGTTCCTGACTAAGGTTTTTTTAAGTAAAACATATGAATCACTACGCGGGTCCAATTTTAAGCCAAGGGACAAAATGTAAAAACTCTTGATAGAGGACCACTAGACAGGGCCGCACACCAAATATCTAAGAGCTGAGCCTTGAATATTTTTTAAAGTTTTTCCTATTTGTTGCCATAGCAACCAGAGTTCTACATGGAATGGAATACTTTGAATTCCTTTGGTAGAGTTTCATGAAAGGAACATCCCTGCCAAATGTTATAAAAATTGGTTTGGTAGTTTCAGAAGAGATATCGTTACAAGGAAATGGTGGATGGACATGTGCTGGGTGATCTAGCACTTTGTGCAAGGTGAGCTAAACAAGAGGGCCATGATAGCCCTGTATCGCTCACCTGAATACAAGTCCCCTTGCCTGATTGGTGTGGTCAATTTTGACCCAAGAGGCATGATTTGAACAAAGTAGGATGAGGACCACAAGATAATGTTTTCCTATATACGTCTTTGTCAAACAAGCAACTGCCTGCTGAAATTTTCTTAATTATTTTACCAACAAAAAGACAAATAAATTTACAAATTTGAAACATTTTCTCCCGTAGGTTCTCTGTACTGGAATGAAGAGCTTGGGAGGATCTTCGTCATCTGTTTAAGGAGCCTTCTACAGCAATGTTGTCCAGCATGATACTGGTTGGATCTGCACCATCACACACTGTAGGTGCATAGGTCACCTGACCTACTGGTGGCCAATCAGCTGTCTGCAGTTCTTGCTCCAACTTCTTGTAGATGGATGCTGACCTCTTTGGTCTTATGCATTTTAGACAGTGTTTTATACAGGATTTCATCATCTGATTATCACTGACAAAGTACTGTACGAAAATAAAATATTATCCATTTTCACTATTTGAAATATACAATGTAAAAAAACAAACTATTGACTTTAGAAATACACAGATGGATCCCTATATATGTGTTTCTCTCCTTGTGACTATTGTACACAGAGATCAATTGTGTCCTTTCATGTAACAGTTTTCCAAAACTTCCATTGCCTGTTAACTTATACCGTGTACTATATGGCTGGTAACCAATGCAGATCATGATCAGCCTGTACATTCATTACAAAGATAGAAGCATCTGCCACCCACAGGGGTCATGTACAATACAGATCTTTGACCATTTAGGTAAGATGTTAATTTTATTCAAACTCATTCAGAATGTAGAATATACCCCCTGTGGGTCAGTGAAACTGACCACCTGATATGCTCTGCTTTTATTAATAATAATAATTTATTCTGTTACATTAGAATAGATGTGGTAACCAACTAGGTGAACAGTGTGTTAATTTTTTCCACAAGACATCACACCTTTTTGAATCTTTAAGACAATTTTTAACAAATTAGTAGATACAGATGAGAACTTTTAGTCCTTTTCAAACTTCACTTACCTCCACTATCAGAGCCAGAACAAAATGTGCAGCAACAATGGCCACTAGAAGTGCCCGGAACTCTATAGGTTTAGTATCCAGTCTCATTAGCTAGAAATTTAAACATCACAGTGTCACATACATGTAAACATACATGATATACAACAAGACTGTATATACTTTCATTTTTTCTTTGCCATACGAGAGTATCAATGGTCTTTAATAATATGTTCTCTGACAAACTTGCTTTAGTATAAAAGTTACTGTATTTACAGTAAGTACTGGAGGTTGACGTTAACGTCTATTTTACGGATGTGATGTCATATTTGTTTATTTACATTTATTCTGAAGTAGGCTTTACGGCCGAAATATATAAATAAAGGTGTAAATTATGAGTGAGTTTTGCTCTTCTTTTTTTTCCATATCATATTTCTTAAAGTAATACTTTTAAAATAAAGGTGTGTAAATGAAAGGTATTCAAAGTTTAAAAAAAATAATTTCTTACTGTAAAGAACTCCATGAATGGTTTCCAAGGTGTTATCACTAAACAGACAGAAAATGCTGTCAATACCATCAGACTAGCCAGGTAAGGAACTGAAATATAATGTAACAACAGCCATAAAACATTTGAGCCATCCTGTGAAAGAAGAACTACAGTAGTATGTTCTCTGGGACCAACACAGATCTATAAATGTATGTAACAACAGGCCATAAAACATTTGAGCCATCCTGTGAAAGAAGAACTACAGTAGTACGTTCTCTGAGACCAACACAGATCCATAAATGTATGTAACAACAGGCCATAAAACATTTGAGCCATCCTGTGAAAAAAGAACTACAGTAGTACGTTCTTTGTGACCAACACAGATCCATAAATGTATCCAAATCCGTGCAGTCTGAATGTATACTGGCTGCATATTCATCACAAAGTAACAATATCAGATTTGTAATTATAAACTGACGTGTTCTCAGTATTAAGACATCAGGGGAGGTAACTACATGTATAACAAATATAATCTAGATTATGCCAGCATCACTGCCAATGTGGTCATCTTTTGCAAACAGGTGCCCCAAGTGATGAGATACTCAGATGATTTCATTTTTGTCTACTTAGCAGGTTAAACATTGCATCATAGGACTCACTTTTATTATTATCTGTAGTTCTAACCCAATATCAGTAGGTTATTTTTAACTTTCCAAGATATTTCTACCTTCATTGACTTCATCACATGTTTTACAAAATTCTTCTTAACATATTGAAACAGAAAGGGATTCTGATATCCATGCCAAAGATCATATAAGGCAGTCTCGACTGTATATGAAAACACGTACCATTAGTGTAAATAGGTTTCCTGAATGGTGGTCCTTTAGAGAAGACAAAAGCAACAACAATGTACTGGAAGGATGAGGCAATGAATATAACAGTACTCTCCCAGCACAGCTTTGTCTCACCTCCCTCTGGCTCGACTTCCTCATACCTTCAATACAGAGTAAAAACATTGTTGCTAATGTTAATAATTGATTAATTAATTCACTATATGATCTATAAATAAACATTATCTCATTGGTCTAGAGCATGTCAAGCAGAGCAAAATGTATCTCACAATTCATGATTTTTGGGTCCCCCCCTGTAATTATAGTCTCTATATTTAGAACAGGCATAGTTATGATTTTTATCTGTCCAGTGTCTTACATTGAGTAGAACATTCACGATGCCCGATTCAAAAAGCCGTCGACGTTATTGCTTTGATATAAAACACCGGCCTCATCTCATGCAACTTTAAGCATTCTGCACATGAAGTATCCAAAATTTGTCTCACAAGCATGAAACAAGCATCAAATATATAACAAAGCATTTATGGACTCATGAGGCATGGCATATGATGTGATATTCCCCAGAGAACATGTAGATACATATTCACCTTACAGTAAATACTTGTTTATCATTTTGAATATCCTGTTAATCAGACAATACTGTAAACTTACCAGGGTTGGTTTTTCAAGTATAATAGTGCAGCTGTCTGGAAGAGGGCGGCACAAAACACTTGTAAAAGGATGGATAGTATATTGGTGGGCTTCACCAGCGACCCCTCCGGTCTCCGTACAGATAGTCGCTCATAGGATTGGGTATACCCCACTGTAACAGACGAACAATAACTACAACATATTACTATGCTCTTCTAAACACAATATGACGTACTAACTGGTGATATAGATTTTAATATCATGTTAACAAGACAAGTTGTTTAGTGTTGTATATACATTTATGTTTTTATTAAACTTGAAGTGCTATCTTCTGAAATACAGAAAAGGTTAGAGGAAGTGAAGTGACTGCAAGACATGAAGTCAATATGTAATATTTTATTTGTAATATAAGGGTGTGCATCTCTCACAATCAGGCCCTAATTCCACGAAAATGCGGAAGTAATCATGCTTAGTTCCTAACTTTGCAATTTATGATTTAAAGTCTAATTGTCACTCAAAAAATAAGGAACTTTCTGAGCAATCTGTGTCGTTCCAACATTTGAAACCGCCAGAATATTATGTTTTTGTGTAAGGTTTGATATTAACATGTTAAATAGAACAAAACGACCTTAAATACCGGATACTGAAACATTGCAAGTCAGATTTCCCCTATTAAGCAAAGTACTTCATTTGAACTTACAAATCGATATGACAATTTTATGTAAATCTTAACTTCTCACAGTACAAATTGTCTTCCAAAACCGGACATAAACACTGGATCAAAAATTACTTGCTTCTCCAAAATAATGTCATTGTTTGGCTAATTAACGGTTATCTTTATAACTTGTTACTAACAACCTGTCAATATAGGATTAGAATTGATGATAAATGGGTGAAAATTAGCGATTTATATTGAAAAAATATTAAAATTCTTTTGGGGAAATGCCAAAACTAAATGTACACTGCCTAAAGGGGCATAATTGAAATAATTTGTAGTTGAAGTCATTGAAAACCAACTCATAAGGGCATGTTTTATTTTGAAGTATTTATTTAACATGTATTTTGAAATCGTTTAATTGAAGGCCAATTGTTCTTATTTACTCCGGTAAATTGGGAAAATTCATTTGGTGTCCTGTATTTCAATTTCATGCTACAATATGATGCTTTATTTTTTGTCTTTTATATGTTAAATTATAAAATGTGTTTAACAGTGTTGCATAATGTTAAACAAGGGTCACAATCACTTTCTATGCATTAAAATGTGTTTTTCCAAACCATTAATTTGATTAGCTCCCCAGGACTTATTAAGTGTTCCAAACAACTTTTCTAGGTCCATCATGTTCGGTTTTCGGAATTTTCACAGTATTTCTTTCACTGTGTCCATTCTAAAAGACAGAACCGTGAACAAAATGGACAAAGATGACATTTTACAGTTTCTAAAGGCTTGGCCTATTATAAATAACATGTTTACTGGTATACGTACTGAGAACAGCTATTGTAGTGGTAATGACAAGATCTATGTATAGAAACTGCATATCGCCCAGGTTTACACCATACTGAAAGTAAAACAAAAATATATATGATTATACTTAAAATGGAATATTAAAAGGATAGTTACATACTGTCATATACTGTAGACCTGTGTTACTCTGTCCTTTGCTGATATTATGTACATGTATTTATATTAAACATTGTAACTAGTACAAGAACTTGCTGTATCATGTAGAAGCAATCACCTAGTTACATGCTTTTTGTTCTGCTTTTTAGGACACCAACTTCTGTAAAATTGGTCAAATTTCTTAGACTTACAGTTATGACACTCATGCTATGCACTCATGATTTAATAAATACACATCTGATCTCCTGACTGTAATTTATTCAAGGATAAAATACAGGGACACATTTAATATGTGTTAATAACACAAATTCAATGTAAAGCAACCTGACACTTTCAATGAATGCATTTCATTTGACAATCTGCAACTTTTACTTTTTTTTTGATTTGACAAAAGGTAAATTAATTATCTGGCTGATGCCGGGATTCGAACCTGTACAAAAAGCCATGAATTTTAATTACTTTAAGCAAAACTAAGGTTTATTAACAAAAATAGCATGTCCCTGACCCCCCTGAAGGTACACAAAAACAAATTACAAAGTCAACTAAACTTACAGTATATAAAATCATCACAGAAATGAACTGTATAAAACTGTATAATGCCATGTATTTGAAACATCCAAAAGATGTGACTAGTGCACCCCTTCCTTCCCTGAAAATATAAACATGGCAGTCAATTAACAATCATCAAAGTTATAATCTGTGATAATGCTGTACAATGAATATTTCCAAAAAGTGACAGAAGCAACATTTACAAGTACTAATCATGGAAACAACATTTATTGAAAAATTGACTTAAATTTGCATGGAAACAACATTTATTGAAAAAATATCAGACTTAAATTTGCAGAAAGCAATGCATTAGTTTAAAAAAAACATCAGTGTTTACTTTATGAAAAATCTGGATAGAACATTTAAATCGTTCAAAGTGGTGCTCACTGCATATTTACTGAGTGAACCTGGAATTGCTAGATCATTGGTCTCTATGTACAGTCCACACACTTTGCCACCAGAAGGGTCAAGGTTATATAGAATGTGTATGTAATGATTTTGTACATTTCTACTTACCTCATTAAAGTGACTACACATTCTATATTATTGACTCTGGATGTGAAAGGAGCAGCTACAGATGCCTCAGCTTCAGACAGAGAGATTCCTGCATGTGCTGCCTTCAATGCCTCACAATCATTGGCTCCATCTCCACACATACCAACAATATACCTGTACAAACAAACAGTAATGTATATAATTTACACCAACAATATACCTGTACAAACAAACAGTAATGTATATAATTTACACCAACAATATACCTGTACAAACAAACAGTAATATATATAATTTACACCAACAGGAATACCTGTACAAACAAACAGTAATATATATAATTTTCACCAACAAGATTTAACATACTTGGTCACTTGTTGCACTGCTGATAGTACTGATGTACTGGGCATGTTGAAGACAAGGAATCCAATACCAGTCACTCTTTCAACTTTTCTTGGTGTTTAGTGCCTGTTTCAACCATTTTGCATTTATTTATAAGTGGTATATTTACTGAACCATCATTTGTAAAGGACCAGTACTACATTCCCATGTGAAGCTATGTGGAGAATGAAACGGTGGTGACAAGAGTAGTAAGACAGTTGCAGTAGAGGTATACCAGCGCTGATTATTTAACTGTTGCAAAGTAGAGGTATACCAGTGCTGACATTGCAGTTTAACTGTGACAAAGTAGAGGTATACCAGTTCTGACATTGCAGTTTAACTGTGACAAAGTAGAGTTATACCAGTGCTGACATTGCAGTTTAACTGTGACAAAGTAGAGGTATACCAGCACTGACATTGCGGTTTAACTGTGACAAAGTAGAGGTATACCAGCACTGACATTGCGGTTTAATTGTGACAAAGTAGAGGTATACCAGCGCTGACATTGCGGTTTAACTGTGACAAAGTAGAGGTATACCAGCTGACATTGTGGTTTACTGTGACGGAGGTAAAGTGACGACATTGCGGTTTAATTGTGACAAAGTAGAGGTATACCAGTGCTGACATTGCGGTTTAACTGTGACAAAGTATAGGTATACCAGCGCTGACATTGCAGTTTAACTGTGACAAAGTAGAGGTATACCAGTGCTGACATTGCAGTTTAACTGTGACAAAGTAGAGGTATACCAGTGCTGACATTGCGGTTTAACTGTGACAAAGTAGAGGTATACCAGTGCTGACATTGCAGTTTAACTGTGACAAAGTAGAGGTATACCAGTGCTGACATTGCGGTTTAATTGTGACAAAGTAGAGGTATACCAGCGCTGACATTGCGGTTTAACTGTGACAAAGTAGAGGTATACCAGCACTGACATTGCCGTTTAACTGTGACAAAGTAGAGGTATACCAGTGCTCACATTGCGGTTTAACTGTGACAAAGTAGAGGTATACCAGTGCTCACATTGCGGTTTTACTGTGACAACGTAGAGGTATACCTGCGCTGACATTGCAGTTTAAATGTGACAAAGTAGAGGTATACCAGCACTGACATTGCAGTTTAACTGTGACAAAGTAGAGGTATACCAGCGCTGACATCGCAGTTTAACTGTGACAAAGTAGAGGTATACCAGTGCTGACATCTCAGTTTAACTATGACAAAGTAGAGGTATACCAGCGCTGACATCGCAGTTTAACTGTGACAAAGTATAGGATAGTCAGGAATGGTGCCATGCCCCTGATGTTTAATAATCCAGGGTAATCTACGCAATTTTAACAGGTGCTTAAATTACACAAGTTTTTCCATTACATTCATACCGTTATAAATTCTAGAAGTTTAACCCATACCCTGCTGAAATTTCTAAAAATAGACATGTAAGTATATTAATTAGGGCACTACCACTAATGATTTAATTAGGTGCCCCCTGAAAATTTAAGGACTTAATAGGCGCAATCTGATCGTCATCTACACTGGTTGTGAAGTTGTCAAAGTCTGCACTATTCCCTATTCAGTTAGTAAATTTTCCCCAAGCACTCCTTTTGAAACATTTATATTACCGGTATGATTAAAACTGAAATATGAACAAGTCCATCATTAGATAGCAGGGTGAGAGTTAAATATAGGCGTCCTATGAAAGTGTCTGAATAAAACAGCCCATAATCAGTATTAGGGATTTTGAATATAGTCTACACAGCGAACAGAGCCTGCTATGACGATGTGATTCCACTGCTTATAAGGCTTTTAGCAAGGTATGGTTCCAGCAGGGTGTGGGTTCCAGCAGGGTGTGGGCTTCTAGCACGGTGTGGGCTTCAACTAAAAACAATATTTACCCAAGTTCTTGCTGCTTCTGGATAAGCTGGCATTTTTGGTCCGGTAACATACGAGCAAATATCGTCCCCTGCACGCATATCTTAGGTAGAAGGTGCGGAAAATACTTCTCCACGACAGCGAAAGACTTTCCGGTAATAGCTAAATGGGTGCGTACATCATCTATTGGAACTCGAGCTGTCACCTTTACATAAACAATAGAAAAGCAAGACTAAAATAAAACTGTAATTTACTGGATACCGTATATGAATTAAAACAGTTTAATCATAGAAAGATTGAAGTTGTTAATTCAATAGTACCATGTATGTACAGTAGAAAAATGCTGTAACACAGATAGTTAAGTGCACATTAACACATGTAGAAAGTATACTGAAATATAAACTAACTATAATAGATTGGAAAATAAATCTGTAATCATTTAACAAGAATCAAATGCTCAGTGGAAGTTAGATTTCAAACAAAATAAAATTTAAAACATTTTGTGAACTGTTAGATATAAAGCTAAAGATGTGTGCTTGTTAGTTGAAATATACAAGTGAAATAAAATTATAATATAAACTTGTGCTTACAAAATAAACAAATAACAAACAAAGACTAATATTCTTAATTCAGTCTTGTTTCAACTAAAAACACGATCACCCCAGGTAATCCACGCCAAATTGACACTAAATTTGTCATAAAGACAACCATTCAATACTTGAAATAGAATCCCTGTCACACAAGAAATGTTTGGACAACGATAATCTACACAAGGTCACATTGCTCACAACTTATAATTATTTTGTCCCATATTTTTTTCTTGTGGGTTTAATTCAATAGTATTTCAGTTCTGAACAGGCAGGAAGATAATATGACCAGCGACACGGGAAAATGGGCCTTCGGACAAAATATTTGGAAACTAGCTTTTTTGCATATTTGAACAAACAATATTTCAATATCAATATTGAAAAATTTCAGTTACCTACGTTTAGTACATACAAAACTACAGCATTTTGAAAAAGTTTACCTAAGGCGTCACATACCACAATTTGACGTCAAAACTCATTTCAATTTACATGGGCAGTAAACTATTCCGGTATCTTTCCTAACGCTCATTTATTTTTGTTTGCAACATCATATACTCTTTCAATATATCGATCTGGTGAACTATTTCATGTCTTCTTTCCACATCTGCCTTTTTCATGGATAAGCCAAGATTAAAAAAAAGAATAATTTCAAATCGCTGTTGCCATAGTTATAGTCTTGTAGGATTTTGAAGCAAATAGTATATTTCTGTTGAGTAAAATATAGTGGTTATCAGTTTTTATCATTGGTTTTGAATTTAAAGAGGGTGACAAAAAATGTAAATTTTATGGTTTTCTTTTATCAATTATTGTCGAATAATGTAACAAATGTCCAAAGGTACATTTTTGCGCTTTTTATATAACTACTTTTCTGGGAAAAGGACCAGTCTGAGTACTGATTCCATTTTAATTCATTCACTCATTCTCTACTGCAAAAATCTGTTAAAACTTGGATTATCTGCTAACGAGACTCACACCTGATTGAATCAATGTCAAATAGAGAAAGAGAGAGAACCAATATAACCCAGTACTAGTCTCCAACCCTCTATACGAGGGATCAACACAAAACTATTCTAAGTGTGTATAGCAATAAAAGCAGATGTTAACCTCTCGAAATTTAGATTTTGATTTATTATAAGAATTTGCTAACTTTTTTCTCTGGTTTGTTGCAGGAATCCCACCCATGACCCTAAATCAGTGACAAGATCAGTGACTATATGTTACTCATCTCAACCACTGAGGCGTGTATTTACATCCCAGTGATTTTGGCTATGTAACCTTACACAGATTATTGTTGTACCATTTTCTGGCAACAATATATCTCTAAATGCCGACAAGAGAGTAGAAAATTCTATTAGAGATCAAGGAATAGTTCAAAGTTCCGTTAGAAAGGACACCAATCAAATCATGCAACTATTTCTGTAAATTCCTACATAGATGCTTAAACTCCTCCCCTCCCACATAGAACTAATACTCCTCCCATCCCATTCAAATGCTTAAACTCCTCCCATCCCACATAGATGCTTAAACTCCTCCCATCCCAACCCCCCCCCTTCAGGTGCCTAATAAGCACTCCTACAAACAAAACAAAACAAAATATCCCACACAGATGCTTAAATTTGGCCCATCCCACATTAATGCTAAAACTCCTTCCATCCCATACAGATGCTTAAACTCCTCCATCCCAAGTAAAAGCTTAAACTCCTCCCATCCCACATATATGCTTAAACTCCTCCCATCCCATATAGATGCTTAACTCCTCCCATCCAATATAGATGCTTAAACTCCTCCCATCCCACACAGATGCTTAAACTCCTCCATCCCACATAGATGTTTAAACTCCTCCCATCCCACTTAGATCAGGCTTTTTCTTAAAATTTTGTACCTGGGATTTTAAATTAAGAATGCTAAAAAAATTAATACAACAGTGTTATTTCTAAGTACATACTTTTGAGAACGGTTTAATTTTAATCTGAAAGGAAAAGTTTTATCATATCAGCCTAATTGCTGACTAAGTTCTTGTTATCAGTACAAATAAACAGATTTCTAAACAAAACAAGAAACATGGCAATGCCACGAAACCAGGTTTTCAAAATGTTGTTCTGATTCTATACTATGTATGAATTTTGGAATGAAGATTGCTAGAATATTCAAAAGATAACGGAAGTAATCCCATGAGAACCCATATAATGGTGGATGTAATGATACAATCTGGCTGCAAGGGGTTTTCTTAATAATGACCAATTTGAGTTAAATGAAAGCATTTGAGAGGGTTCTATAGAGTTTTAGTAAATCATTAAGAACTGCTAAAAATAGATTATATTGTTAAAATGGGCAACATGTGTTATTACCCGACTCTATATACAGCCCACACCTTTTGTGATAAATTCTTCAAAGGGTTGAAGAGAAGAGCGGCGGTTTTAATTTTAAGTCTGAAAGGGAAATGTTTTATCATTTGTCTGAAGCATAAACTGCTGGCTAAGTTCTTGTTATCAGTACAAGCCCCCCCAATAACCAGGATTTTCAAAATTGAAAACCTGGTTAATAATGTCCTACTTACTGAGCTGAAAGAGAAGCATTTGAGAAGACTGCAAAAGAATGCCAGCTTGTGATATAGCCAATCTAGTTTTAAGGTTTTGTTTCATCTGTACAGTCTGATCATGATCTGCACTGTTAGCTACACAGTCTAGAAATTCACAGTAAGCATCCCTCTGAGCAATTATTAACTCTAAACTCAAAGATTGAAGTCCATTTTCACAATTTAGCAGTGTTCAGAGCAAGTTATGGATTTCTTACAACCTTTCTGGCAATGCTAGCATCAACAGAAACAGATTCAGCAAGTTCGGTATTTATCAGACATGCCATGTAGGACTTGATTTATATTTTGGTGATGCACAAAAATCAAAGTTCTGAAAGCACATGGAATCAGCTTCCCCCACCCCAACCCCTTGCAAAAATATTTTCAAGGTGTAAGAAAATGTACCAAACTGTTATCTAAATTTCAAAATATTTCCATTTATTTTTGTCTTTGTGCATTGACACTAATTTCAGCTGGCTATGCCTCAAGAGTTAGGTTAGTGTAGCCTTAAAATGTTCCGCATCAGGTAATCAAGGACTTCCAGAAATATATTATTTCACAAACCTGTCCAGAAATATATCATATCAGGAACCTATCATTTCAGGAACCTGTAACTCTATATATTACAATTAACTTAATTTTAAAGAAAAAGAGACTATGTAATACTTTTCAAGAAGTCCTTGTTTACTTCTTTCATATAAACATAAGCAAACTAATACACAGCAGAGTTATGTCCCCTTCTGCAAACAGAAATAATCAGTCGTAGGTGTATTTACTGCCAAATTCCGTTATACCCCACCCATCCTAACCTGCAAGGTTGCATCAATAGGATTACATCAGAAAGGACCTAGGTCCAAAATGGAGTATGGCATGTCTGACGAACTGTTTGCTCTACATGATTGAAAACAGTCACTGGAAAGTGTACTGTGTTACCAAATAAAAATGTTCAGAAATCAATGTAATTGACTGAAGGGCACACTGAAAGTTCCGATATGATATAATGTATGTCTTTGCATAACATTTGTCAATAAATTTATGAAGAATTATTCTTTTTTAACACAATGAGAACTGATTAGTTGTTTTGCAGCAGGTCAACATACAGGTATATTTCCCTGTGAGCACAAACCTGTGTAGCAGCATGGTATTTATAACCCTTAAAATCCATTGTAAGCTGTAAATCAATATTAAACAAAATAGTTTCATACATACAACAAATTCTGTCTACTACAGGATGTATACAAAAGCATTTTACAACAGCAATTTATACAACAAGAATCAAAAAACAAATTGTTACACATTTACAGTTAAAAGTTCTATCTAAGATACTGTCAAAAGTACAATTCCTGCCCAATAACATAACCAAACTTTAGAAAAAAAACCCTTAAGTTGGGAAAACATAAATATTATGCATGTTTAAAACAAGAGGGCCAAGATAGCACTATATCGCTCACCTGGTACCATTGGCTGTTATGCAAGGTCAGCAACAAGGTCATAGTAAACAGAGTATGTCAGATATTTAATTTTTTTTTAAGTATTTCCTTAAGAAAGTCTAAATTCAGGATTTGAGGGGGGGGCAATTTGACTCCAGGGGCATATTTTGATAAACGTGATAGAGTACCACCACACAATGCTACACACCAAATATCTAATCTCTAAGCCTAACGGTTTCTAGGCAATGCTACATGAAAACTATACAAGATTTTTTTCCCCTATTTGTTGCCATAGCAACCAAAGATCTGCGTGAAATGCTATTCTTTGAACACTTTGGTAGAGCTGCATACAAGGAAAATCCCCACCAAGTTTCATCAACAGTGCCAAAGAGGGTTCAGAGGAGATGTTGTTTGAGGGACATGGTGGAGAGGCGGACAACATTCCCTGGACAATGAGTGATCCTAATAGGTCACCCTGGAACTTTGTGCCAGGTGAGCTAAAAAACAACAACAGGTATGCCGCCTTAAAAGTCTTTCCTGAAAATCTACCTTTGTAAACATGTGAAAATTATGCTCGATACTACAGAAATTATTTACTACAGTGTATATTTCAAATATATTGGGTGTGGCCTGTGTCAATGTACAAAATGTAAACTTGTGATTCAAACACTGCATGAAATGCTCAAAGAATTGTACACAAGCAGTCTTTCATGGATCAAATTCTTCTGACATATAGTTAATACCCAGTTAAACTGATGTCATAAAGGTAAACAAAACTTTCTAAAAAACATTCATGTGCTTAAAATTGAGAGCAAAAAGTATAGATTTAAATACAACTTATAAATATGCATGTAAAAGCAGTTTTCTTTTCTATTTTTTTAAAATACACAATCATGTACATTTCAGATTTCTGAGTATCAGGCAGATGCCTTCATATTTTCTCCATTACAATTGGTAAGCACCTACACATTTAGGCAGAACAGCAGCTGCTGGATGACTCCAACAAAGTGAGAAATTTTACCTACTTACGAGGTCTGGTAAAAGGTGAATTTTAGTCCAAATGCCTTCATTTAGTGTCCTAGAACCTATAAAACATACCCTTTAACAAAATGGCTACAGGACAGTAAATCAGGTACACCATAGTTTTTAGAGTACAAGACGGCTTTGACCCATTCTAGCATAAACTAAAACAAAACGAAAATATAAAAAACAAAGCTCTAAGGTTAAAAATATAATAATAAAGGTACATCAGACAATTCTAAGGCAACGGAATACAGTAACTGTTAGAACTGAAGAATGTAAAGTGTATTATATAATATCATATAAGGTAATAGCAGGACTATGTAACAGAAATGCTCTCTAAATTGTTTTAATCTTTTTAAATCTACAAATAATATTTTTAACATGTGTGTAATAAACAAGTACTGGGAAATATATTAAGTTCATTAAATTTAGTATTGAGTATTAAAATATACTATGGGATATTATATCAAACGTTATTGTAAAATGAAAACGTTAGGCAGTTTATATACTTGCTATATTACACACAACTATATTAAGCCCCAAAAAAATGTAATCCCACATATTTGTTTCCGTTCCTACCTAAGATACCTCCATCAAATTTATTATGCTGAATACTTGTTCAATCTCATTTATAATTTTAAAGTTTCGAAAATATTCAAAGACAAAAACAATTGTTGGCAATGCAAACATCACATGAAGAACATGATTTTTTATCTGTGTGTACCTGAGCAATGACTGAGGCCGTAAGCAAACCAATGTTTTTAGGACCTAACTGACTTTCAACACATGACTGAATTTACTATGTCATTACATATAGCTAAGTCGTCAAGGTCACAAATTCAACAATAACAGCACTTGTACCTCTAGAAAAATTTCTGGGTAAGAGACCAGTACTACACCCCTTTCCTCCATAAAAAATTGCCAACATTCTCAATAATAAATATCATCTGTTCTTTGTATAAAATCCATGACCCTTGATCAATGAGAGTAAAACTCATGACCCTTGACCAATGAGAATTAAACCCATAACCCTTGATCAATGAGAATTAACCCAACCCTTAACAAATAAATTAAACCCATGACCCTTGATCAATGAGAATAAAACCCAAAACCCTTGATCAATTAAATAAACCCATGACCCTTGATCATTAAATTAAACCCATGACCCTTGACCAATAAATTAAACAAGACCCTTGACAATTAAATTAAACCCATGCTCTTGTATATAAACCCAGACCCTTGATCAATTAAATTAAACCCATGACCCTTGATCAATTAAATTAAACCCATGACCCTTGATCAATGAGAGTAAAAAGCAACTAAATCAAATTTCTCCTTCTGACTCACTGATTGGAATGACGCGCTAACTATCATATTCATACAAATCAGTCATTTCTTGTCTTTTTTTCAAAAATTTGAAATACAGCATAATAAATTTGTTCTGTTGAAAGGTATCGTATTTATATTTTACAAACTGACATCACCTTTGACTGTTTTGGTAAGTCCTGCATGTTATAAAGAAGAAAAGGTAGTGAAGAAAAAGATGTTACACTCAGAAAAAGAATGAAAGAAGAACATAGATAACATAGCCACAATATCTACATGCCAACAGTGATTTGATTCTATATATGTGCTTACTGTGAAGGTCAAACATCCTTTCTACCAGTCAATCAATTTAAAAAAAACCACTAAATGTACCCAATATTCCCAACCATAAAATTTCATGTTCAAGGTGTCCCTGCTATACCCTTGCATTAACTTATGACTACTTTCCAATGGCATATTTCATCTCTATTTAGAAGCTAAAACAGCTGCATTTAAGTTTGCTATCCTGATACATATACAGTATTAACAGATCTAGATACAATATGGCAGATAACTGACATTTCAGGGTAAAAAATGCTACTGGCTACTACTGTTGCACACATTGTTACAAATTGAAATGTGAAATATACGACATAAGACTGACAATTCTTTTTTCACTTCTAAATTACAGAATTCATAATTTTGCTTTCAAACAGCTAGAAATTTTCCGAAGTATGACCTGTTAAAGAAAACTGTCTGAATATGCATTGCTACTTAATTACGTGATCAGACTCAACATTAACACTTACGTTCACAATTTTCAAGCTTAAAACAGTAAGCTAAACATTCAGACTAATGGTGTAGAAACAGAAAGAAACTACTAGTCTGACAAGAACTATTGCTCTGCTGACATTTCACAACACCTTAGGGAAATAACACATCACACTAGCACACTAATCAAATCACAGTCAGCAAGCAGACATATAAGTGCATAACTAACCTTATCATGTAAGGAGGAAGTTAAAAATGGAGTATCCTGAAATTTTTTATTCACATGTTATTATGCAGTGTTAACAAATATATAATGAGAAAAACTTTGCATTGATTCAAACCTAACCCTTACACTGTCTGCAGTCAGGTGTTTCTAGCTTTACACATTTACAACCAATGCAGATCATGGTCACCCTGCAGTCTCATTAACAACTTCATTTCCTCAATTTTCAGGGGAGGGTAAGGGTTAAGTTCGAACTATATTGCCGTCTGCGCATCATATAGCTGCAAAGCCAACTCTGTTTGTTCAAGGTCTTTCAACAGCGTCATCAAGATGAATTTTTCCGTTATTTATTTTAAAATGAACTTATTAGCAGAAAATATTTCACTGTTGAGGCATGGTCATAAGATAGTCAAATTTGATTTCACATGGATTTACTGAAAATCTGCTGAACTGCGACCATTTACAGGTCCTTATCAGATCCCTTATGATATTTACACAATCGCCGCATTTTCTGATCTAGTCTAACTTGTCACATACAAAACTCGGCATTATAAAATTTACCTTGTTTCCAAACTGAGCAAAAAATATATACACATGTATCTTTCAAGCACTTACTTCCTACTTATTATGCACCAGATATGCAAAATGATATTCAGATATATATTTACTAGGACACAGCAGGTCAGTTCCACTCTTTCTAAAATTGAATATACATGTACATCAAAAATTTTATACCAGATTACAACCAGAACAAGAAAGCGGCATGCCGCAAACCAGATTTCACAGGCCTGTAGAAATTCAGAATTTAATAATACTTTTAAAAAAACAGTTCAAAGTGACATGTATTTCATATCTTTTTAATTCCTCCAAAGATGATATGCCTTTGACTGCCAATCAAGTTAAAATCATGAAACAGGTTTTCAATGTTAATGTCACTGTGACCTTGACCTTGGGCCGCCATGCGGAACATGCTTCTGCACGTCATTTGATGTGGTAAACTTTGTCTGAAGTTTCTCAAAATTTTCAAAGGGTTGAAGAGTTACGAGCGGACAGGTTTTCAAGTTAATGTATGTGACTTGACCTTGGAGCCGCCATGGAACATGCTTCTGCACGTCATCTTGATGTGGTAACTTGTCTGAAGTTTCACAAAATTCTTAAAGGGTTGAAGGTTACGAGCGGACACATTGTTTGCGCCCGCCCATCCGCCCATCCGCCCTCCCCGCCAACCCCAACTACCGCGGTAAAAACACAAAACACAAGTTATATATATGTAGCATAAAGTAGGCAATATGACTAGAGAGACACATTCAGAAAAGTTTATGAATAGAAGGGGTGATGATAAAAAATGTAAATTTTGCAATAACAATTGTGTAAATGTACAATCCAGTGCTGTTTTTGAATTCACAGAAATATGTTAATATGAATCTGAAACCACCATTATATATCAAACTTGTCCCTGTGTTGTGTACCTAGCGTAGTCACTTACAGATCGGTTATTTGAGAAACAATTTTTGTGGGTTGTTGCAATGGACGGGTGGTCTAAAGCATTCTTACTTTTCATTGCGTGGTGAAGTCTCCATTACGTATGGCGATTAGTCCAGGCGTCTGTCTTGTAATATGTTTCACATTTATATACATGTAACCTGCCTCAGGCTTGAAATCCATTTAAACATTATCCCAAATATTCCTCCTAGTTATACCAGCTGCCTTCAAAATGTCCCTAACATCTCAAGTCCCCCTCCCCCACCCCCAATCCACATATTTTATTTTACCAGCATTTTTTTTTTGAGACTATTATATAACCAATGTATAAAAACGTAAAACTGAAAATAGCCAATCTCTATTTTTTACAAATTCCACACTTTTTTATCACCCCTTTTGTACAGCTCTACAGTCTAACCTGCCCTAACAGTCACCTCGTCTTAGCAGTCACCTGGTGTAAGTGGCCACTTTGAGATGCCCCAAACGAAAATCCCTCTATACTGCACTTTAGTTAAACTGTCACTTGAGCAAACTAAACTGCTTATCATTTATAACGTAGTCACATACCGGTACCTGCTCAATTGATGAATTACACAATTATGTTACATCTTAAATCTATTAATTACCTGATCATTTAACAATATTCATTGTTCAAAAAAATTTAAATAATTTTCAGAAAACTTGTTTGTAAACAGGGTATGAAATAAGACATTTTCCTTCAGCCAGTTGAGAATAAACAGTGTCCACTAATTACACTGAACATTTTGGCAAACAAAACAGCTTTTAAAATTTGACTAAATGTAACTGTTTTGTTTATGAAATGACCAAGAAAAAGCAACAGTAACATAATTCCTCATGTATAATATTTTCCTACACTATGACTTATACTACTACGTGTATAACATTGTGAATAGTAGACTAAGGTGAATTTGGCTGAATCCCTTGACCGGCCACTTAGGACAGGTTAGACTGTAGATAACTGTGTCTGAACTTTCAACTTTTAGTACTATAACAAAAAGTTAGAATGTACAAGTCACATCTGATTTTCTGTTTCTTTCTAAAACAAATTTACAAAAGCCAAAGATTACAGTAACTGACAATTACAATAAATCCAGTACATGTTTGCACCCATGTACTGAACTTAAAGTAACACATGTTTTTCCTGTAAATGACCGCTACATGTCATATATCATCCATTAAATTAGTATATGGTGGAACAGTTCAGACACAGTGAGGATGGAAGGCAGAAATGCTAATGAAAACACAGAAATACAGCATCAGATGTCAAGGCAAGGTTACTAATAAAGAGAAAACTCAAAAGATAATACAATAAAGGTAGATTTTCAGTTCTGAACAAAAATCAGTGACAGCTGGCATCTATTACATAAAGTACTTCATCCTTTCTTTGTATAAACAATCTTTTGACATGCAAGAAATTATGCAGGACTATTAACTATTGTCAATCATTACTAGAACAAATTCGAGTAGATAATAAAGAGAAGTGATTGGTATATACAAGCATAGTTATAAGGAGTACAGAAAGGGACCTGACCTTAAACTGCAACACAGTCTTCAATTTCTGGCTTCTGATTGGTCAAATCAGAAAATGAGCTCAGAGATAGCCAATCCAAAGCTCAAGATTTGAGACTGGTTCCAGAAAAAAATTCAACAGACTAAAATTCCATGACCACAGTCAAATCATCAAGAAGCAAAATCAGTACCCTTGATTTCACAAGATCAGGTTTTAACTGACAGTTAAGAAGAACAAAAACAACAAAAATCTATGTAAGCAGAAATTAGAAGTATTCTGTGAAATAAAAGAAAGAAAACAAAATATATCTGATTACACAGGATTCTATCACTGCTACTTGGAGGTACATCTTATCTATAATCTTCTATACAGATTCAACGTTGACCTCTGGTTTTACCTATTTCCCAATGCACCATATATCCAGTAATAACAGCTCTGTTCAGATATCTATCCTTTTACTGTTAGATTTCTAACTTTTGATTGATATACTCCGAACTATTGTTCAGCAAAAGTTAATTAGTACATACATTATTAGCACCTGTTGTCATAACTTGGGTTGTTAACTGTTTTCCTTGACTACCATGTGATTTAACCTGAACCCATGCATCTTATAAAAAGTTAATATAAGTATTTTCTGTTCACATAACAAATGAGCCATGTTTTGCTACAACACCTATGTTAGATGTCTACAACCAGTATAAATCTGGATCAGGCTGAACAGTAATACAGTCTAACCAGAATCATTCTGTTCCTTTATCTGTGTAATGCAACTGCAGGCAGGCGACCTGAATAACGCTACTGCACACCAATTAAAGCCAGGTTCAACTACTGTGACACTTCTTTCTCCTCTTTTTACAAAAAATGTACAAGATGTATAAACATTGGTATTTGCACAGTGGCACTCGGTTAGTACAGTCATTCTTTGCGATGTTCACATGTAGCAAGAAAATATTTGCATCTTTAAACTTTCAATGTTTTCAGTTTTCAAAAATACCATCTGCCAGCCCTTTTTACAGGCCTTTTCAATGATCCTAACAAGCAGGAATCAAGCATACAAATGTCACTGGGTTTTTAAATATTTTACTTATGCCTTCAAACAAGCAAAATGTAATAGTTCATATGTATCTAGAATAAAAGCTTGTACTATTCTTTACAGTATCAACTGTTTTGAAAAGTGTGAATATTTTTTATGAAAACTGTCATCTTTCTAAAACACTGCAAATATTTCCTAACAAATTCCAGCATTTCAACATTCTGTATACTATATATATATACACCATACCTCGCTGTCATAATCGGACACATCAGGACTTTCATCTACATTCATTTCTGATAGTTCCCACTCTATTCGCGCTTGCTCATTGTTTTCTGGTTTATGGGCTTCTACGATCACCACACGGTCACGTGAGCCCACCATTCCACAGTTCCGACCAACACAAATTGCCGTAGTGATCATATCACCTGAAATTAAGACCAACTTTGTAACTATCTACCCTGACTATCCTAAAATTCTTTATTGAACTTGGCCTCCTTTCAATATGGAACATACCATCTCTTAATCAAAGGGGTACTGAGTAAAAATCAAACACATTTAATGAACAAAGGTGTAAGATACTCAAACTGTTGAAACATAAATAACAGGTCAACATTTTCACGATGGGGTATCACATGATCAAAATAATCTCTGAACAAAAGGAAATCTATGGCAAATGTTAGAACAAAATGAAAGCCGTTTACCTGTTAATATAAACTAGAGCTATCACTAAATGTGATTAATACCCCCAAAAGACTGCTTTATAAACCGAGGGAGTTCGTAGTAACAGAACACCTTGCAAACAAACTAAAAAAAGAGATATTGTTCTTGGCAATAACTCCGTAATTTGTCAAGATTGAGTTATGGTTCTTGTACACTGCACTTCCTCTTAATGTGCTTGACCATTGTATGAAGTCATATTGAATTCCAACCAATAGTTTTCGAATTATTTCCGGATAAGTAAAAATAACAAAGGGCAATAACTCTGAAATGAGTCAAGATAGACTTATTGTTCTTTTGCACTGCACTTCCTCTCATTGTGCTTGACCATTGTATGAAGTTGTATTGAATTCCAACAGGTAGTTTTTAAGTTATGCTCCGGACAAAGAAAAGTAACAAAGGGCAATAACTCTGTAATTAGTCAAGATGGAGTTATGGTTCCTGTGCACTGCACTTCCTTTCATTGTGCTTGACCACTGTATGAAGTTGTATTGAATTCCAACCAGTAGTTTTAGAATAATGCTCTGGACAAGGAAAAGTAACAAAGGGCAATAACTCTGTAATGAGTCAAGATAGAGTTATGATTCCTGTGCACTGCACTTCCTCTCAATGAACTTGACCAGTGTATGAGGTTGTATTGAATTCCAACCAGTAGTTTTCAAGTTATGCCCGGACAAGGAAAAGTAACAAAGGGCAATAACTCAGTAAATACTCAAGATAGAGTTACGGTTCTTGTACACTGCACTTCCTCTGATTGTGCTTGGTCATTGTATGTAATTGTATTGAATTCCAACCAGTAGTTTTCAAGTTATGCTCCGGACAAGGAAAAGTAACAAAGGGCAATAACTCTGTAATTAGTCAAGATGGAGTTATGGTTCTTGTGCACTGCACTTCCTCTCAATGTGGTTGACCATTGCCTGAAGTTGTATTGAATTCCAACCAGTAGTTTTTAAGTTATGCTCCGGACAAGGAAAAGCAACAAAGGGCAATAACTCTGTAATTAGTCAAGATGGAGTTATAGTTCTTCTGCACTGCACTTCCTCTCAATGTGCTTGACCATTGTATGAAGTTGTATTGAATTCCAACTAGTAGTTTTCAAGTTATGCTCCGGACAAGGAAAATGCAACAGACCGCCCGACCGCCCACCCACCTGACCGACCGACCGACCAACCACCGGGGGACTCCTATATACCCCCCTAAACTTCGTTTTGGGGGTATAAATATAGCGTATCATACGGCAACATAAAAGTATTCTAGACCTACACAGGTCTCAATCATAACCACCTTCCAGTTGTGCTGAACACTTCAAGAAACTGAAATTATTGAAGTGTTCAGTACAACAGTAACTTGCCCATTTACATTAATCACAGAGACCACCACTCTGCTAGAGAAGTTAAAGTCGCTTATTTGAAATCACTGTAACTTCTTATTGGTTTGAAACCCACACATCTTTAACACTTCCAGAGATACTGGGGTAAAACACTTTGGGACAGGCTGGTACGGGACTCCACACAATGGAAAAAACCCTATTTGTCCTGCACAAACCCTATTTGTCCTGCACAAACCCTGTTTGTCCCCCACTAACTATACATGGTGGGGGTATAATTACCAGTGATCATCACACTACGGATGTTGGCAGCAAGCAACGTTTTTATCACAGGTTTAGATTCCCTCTTCAGTTTGTTCTGCATCACTATCAGCCCAAGGAAGGTCATATCACACTCTACCTTGTCCCTGAAATATGGACATGTCATAACGAATATAACTTTCTCCAAGAAACTAGAACCTCTGGGGCCATGGGGCTATGGAAAATAGAATTTTATTACATTATACCTCATTTCTGACAATGGTAATTCTGGACTACACCACATCTAGTCACTGGAATGCATGTGTCATTCTATGCCTTCTGCATCATATTATAGATATATATGTATGTCTTTTGATTAAAATCAGATTTGTTCCTATATACCACTCAAATTGATTTGCCAATGGGTATTTTTCTGAGATCATGTGTAACACTTTTTACATCTCATTAAAAGCTGAAATACTGTACACTACTGTTAGCTTTGTGTTTTTGAATTAGAAGAGCAACAGTCCATTTCTATGGATACATAATAGTAGATTATTAGTTTATTAGTCAAAAATCAATATATGTTATTTGATTTTTTTGAAGTGGTATATGGGGATATATTACCTGCCTTGATTAGTATTACCCTAGCCATTAGGCAAGGGTGATACTATGTTGAGGCTGATAATATATCCCCATTTATCACGTCTAAAAACAAAACAACAATTCTATTACCCTTTCCTTTCTTAAATTTTGCAGGGTTTGTTTAACTTTTAATTCATTTATCAGTTGAACATACGAAGACCGTCAAATACACTTATGATACCCTAATGTCACTTCATTACATCACTTAATAACGTCAAAAATCAGCACATACTAATACAATGACGTACTGTACGCGAACACTCACGTTTAGCTCGGGGTACAACAACAGGATATGTAAAGTGTATATTACCGCCTTGCACGTCAATATCAATCTCTATTTACGTGTCATTGACCAATCAATTGACTGGAAATTTCGTGGAAGTGCAATAAGCATGTATACTAAAATTTTAATACAATTTTACAGACAGATCACTGTGAATACTGCAAATCCTTTAAAATCAATGAATATCTCTATGCATACAGTTTTTTTTTTCCGTAACAATCCCAATGGAATTCCCCTTACATTTCAACTTAATTTAAGTTACCAATCTACTTCATGTAAAGTGTTCAGATCACAGATAGAAAGTACCTTGGTAATCTCTGAGCCTGATGCCAGGTAATCTTTGGGTCTAGAGAACGGGAAGCAAGACCAATAACTCTGTAACCCTGAACAGCGTACTGTCTTAACACATGATCCGTATCCTCTGGAACTGTAAATACATTATACATTTGCATGAAAATAAACTGTGTTTTTCAAACTTCAATGAAGGAGTCTTTTTAATTAAATACCATTTATTGACTCTGAACTTCCAATGTTAATTTTAACAAAGAAATGTTTTTAATAGTGTGTTGCGAATAAAATACAGACAGGTGTATGACTACCTTGTAATCAAATCACAAAAGCAAAGCACTTTTATACACCTACAATGGTATGCACATCCATTACATTACAGGTATAATGTATCTAAATGAAGTTAAAATATTCCCACTACATTTCATCACATTAACAACAATGAAACTCGACTATATTTTAGCCATTTTTCATTTATATTTTAATGATATACGAATAATGATAATTATATTTGTAGGACACGGATGCCCCCACTTTCCACCTTTGTCAAAAAGCAAGAGCACGTTGTCATAAATTTGCTCTTACTAAGTGATAGTTTTTGAGCTACGTTCACTACAAGCACAATTATACATGATAAAGGGAGATAATTCAAAAACAGACAAGGTAAAGTTAAGGTTATAAGGTACTGCATTTCCTGTTCATATCTTCTGTCACTTTGTCTATATCAAGTAAATCTGTTTCATGGTTTTGGAATTATGTTTTGGACAAGCATAATTTAATAGGATAAAGGGAAGTAATTAAAAGAATGGGGTCAGCTAGAGTTATGGTTCTTAGTCACTGCACTCACTCTCAATGTCCACTATCACTGTGTGAAATATCAACTCAATCATTTGCATTATTTTCGAGTGAAGCATATTTCATAAAGGGACTTAATTTGAAAACAAAAGTTAGCTAGAGTTATGGTTCTTGGTTATTCCCTCTCAATATCCCTCCATCCATGTGTGAAGTATCAACATACTCCATTTAATACATGCTGAGTTGTCTGTGCCAAGAAGTTTTCATACAGAATGCCTTAATTTTGACTAAGTCAAGGGCAATAACTGTGGTGTTAATGGTCCAATATAAAATCTTAAACCCAGGTGCACAGCTTCTCACACTAGGTCAATCGCACTCACAGATCAAATTGGTCACCGCAATTGACCTACTTTTTGCTAACCAATCAAATTCAATCTTTGGCTAAAACTGACTGGAAATTGCAATCAGGTAAATCGCTCCTCTTTCTACTTTTCTAGGCATGACAGGACACATGCCAGGGTCTCATCCAAAACATAAGCTAAAAATTTAGCCTTTTGGACGGACCTTGATAAAATCTCTTTCAATTCAAATAAAAAAATCTCAGCTTCTCATCCCAATATTAACATTCTGTAATAAGTTTGGTGACTCTAGGTCAATTACTAAAGGGGAGCATTGTGTGCCACAAATTTTCGGATATTTCGCTTTATGTACTAAAATACATTTGACTGGTCACATATTAGTGATCAAAAGTATTGCCCAGTTCCCCTCCCCCAGTGTACCTACCCTGTAACTTACTTTTATACAAAGTTGGCATATGGTCTTTAAGATTCAATCATTCATGTCATAAAATTAGGTAAAATAAATGTCTATACATTGTTATTACGGGAGCTACTCTGTCATTTATTTTCTTTTTCTGCTGCTTCTGTCCTAAAAGATCTCGCAGGCTTAATAGGACTGGAAAGAAAGATTCAATAAGAACAACTGAACTTTTAATGTAACATTATAATAAACTTGTTAAATGTTTGTAAAGCTGTAAAAAAGATACTGTCATAATTCCCAACTTCAAACTAGCGTAGCCATAATGAAAGTAAAACACTTGAATGACATGGAATTAATGTGACAATCCTGGGAAAGTAGAAACTCTTCTGTGTGCACTTCTGCCAGTTAAAGCTTTTTGCTGAGCTGTTGTAAACTGTCCTCAGGTCAATGGATTTTTAGTATCTATATTCTTTGTTCATGTCTTTTAGACGAGTGAATGTATGTAAGTTCTGATAGTGATCAACACAATATCTTATGTACAGTGTTCAGTAAGTAAATTTTCAATGAGCACTCTAATGAAGAACAGTCAGGCTCTCTTCAGAAATTACCAAGGCAACGGTTTATATGAAACTATTTTCTTGGTCTAGAGGTCTAATGATCTGCTTACAGCACAGGCTGGATGGGTGGTACAGGATGAAAAGTAACACTTACATCTCCTAGATCTTCCTCTGGCATGAATGTGTCCTTTGTTGCAGGTCGTACAACAGTTGGCATGATTGTGTCAAATTTACTTGTATCACGTCCTGGTTCCTCTAACGACTGAAAATAGAAGAAAAGTTCCCTTCAGCTTTCTTAACTCTAACCCTGCTGATTGCAGGTAATGCTACCTTTGCTATGATCAGCTTTCACATGTGTGCAGTATAATCATGATCTGCAGTGTACGCTTAACAGACAGTAAGTTTTCAGTGGGTACCCCTTTGAACAATGAATGGTGCTGCCCAAATTGAAAGATGGACAAGTGCATCATTGTAAGGGTTAAACAGTAATGTACAAATTGCATGGAACAGTAAGGAAGTCAGTACTGTGTGTGTAATAAATAGTCAGCATCACAAAACAACAGAAACAGAGCAATATTACAAGCCGAGGACTGATAGTAGAACTATGTAAAGTGTATACAGAAAAGCGCAAATGGGAGACTTATGTCTGCCAATAACATTCTAAATGCAACACATATCATAGCTGGAGAAGTGGAAAATATAGCTACATTTTCATTTTAGATCACAGAATAACTGTATCAGACTTTTATAGGATATACCAATTTTAACAGATTTTTCATAAAATTGAAGCTATGTTAAAAGCTCTTATTTACTAATTTTTGGAATACTTAAATATACATTATATCATTCATATATTTATTTTGAAATAAAAAGAAGATAGCCACTATAGATTGTAAATTCTAACATGACTCATTCTATTTGTCAGTTAAACAAAGAAGGAAATCAATTGTTGATATATTGCAATAACCTGTTACAATGTCAGAAATGACATCAAATTGTGCCTTATGATTCACTCATAAATGTCAGTGTAAAATATAACATTTTGCGTTTTTATCTTTTTTGTGATAATTAGTCATGTTAGAATCAAAACATTATCCTTTAAACATTGTTGATTGTCTAATAAGCAACACTTTGTCGTTCACCTGCTTTATTGTAAACCACTCAGGCCTATAGCCTGCGTGGTTGATCACTGCGCATCAGAACTCAAAAATGAGGTTTATTAGACGATGAACAATGCCTAACGTATATTATTCATTGCTAAAGCTAACTGGGATTTTTCAATATACTAAAGCAGCAGCAGACGAAAACAAGAGCACCACAATGGGTGCAGAGACTCATCTGCCAATTTTCTGTTTTATGTCTGTGAAACTGAAGTGTTTTCCTACTCCTCATATTATGATGGTAAGTACTAAATGTTTTCAAGTTTGAAAGCAATAGTTTGATCATTCAATGGAAAACTAGACCTAAGCAAAAAACTTTAACACAGACATCTGTTTTTTTTAAGTACAAAAAGGGCCATAATTCATGCAAAATGCAAGGTAGTTACCTTACTTGCACTACATAGTCAGTTATGATGGTAAATAAGTGTTTTAAAGCTCTAGAGCAGTAGCTTGGATACTTCAGGAGAAAAGTGTACCAGTAACCGTAGTAACCAAGGCAATGCAATCACCACTCGGGTGAACACAACAGCTTATTGATTTTTTTTCAAAACTCAAATGAGCTATAAATAAAAACTTTAAGCACTTAATATTGAGAAAATGTTCTCTCCCAATGATTTTCACATTCTATCAGAGCTGACATACTCCATACACATTGTGGCAGTATCTGGTAAAGACTGGATAAATAATTTCCAGACTAGAAAGTGGACAAGGCTTACAAGGCCAAATCTTTGCTGCTGAAGGGCCATAACTCAATAATGTCTATGGCATATGTTGTCTATCTAACATGGTGACAAAATTTGGAGAAAAACCGAGAGCAGACTTATGTGACCAAATTTCAGTAAAAATTTGGTTGAATATAAGGGCCATAACTCTGAGTTCTGGGTTGATTTGGCTGGTTATGAAATTTGTCAAAAGTTGGGCCTATCAAAATTAAAGCCAGGCGCCTGAAGTCAAATAAAATACCCCTAGGTAACTTACCCAAAGCATGAGTACCTGGCATGGTAAAGTGAAGTATGCTTGCTGAATGTCAATGGAATGTACTACCTGTCTATAATTGTCATATGTATACAGAGAGAAACTGACCACTGTTTTGTGAATATAAAACAGAGAAAACTTAATATACTGATATCTACTTCTAATTGCCGCATGCTTTTAACATCCATTACTAAGACCAAATCAATTTTTTTCAAAAATAAATACAGACAGCTGGTCTCATGTAATATGCCATATATATGTATTGTAAAGAAATCTTGTGTCAGGCAATGACCAGGTTATAGATCTAACCGTGTAAACACTTGGGTAATACAGGCAATGTTTACATTTTGCCATTTTTTGCAAATTCCCTACGTCACTTACTCAGGAAGTTCTCGAAAAAATTCATTGAACATAGATTCAGAATTGGAAATTTCTCCTTTCGTGAATTTTAAATCCGCAAGTACAATGTAAGTCTGTCAGCTACCAAATAGCAAAACATTTATCACGTGAACATTTACAGTACAGAGAAAATCTACTAAACTAAAGCGGATTCTAAAGTCAGTTCTAAAGCCAATAATTGATAATACCAACCCATTTTGTAGAATTGAACATGATAACATCCATAGGATCTCCTGAGATTTCTCCATCAATTATCGTCAAGGAATGACATGTTGCCATGCCAACCAAGAATTCCCCTTTCTCCATCAGACTTGGATCACTAATTCCATGTCTAAAACTGAAAGACAAATCCACATAGTTTTAATCCTGCCCTAATTGAGAGACATCAGCTGTGTGTGATAGAGTTTGGTGGAAATACTAAGAGTATAAATAAACATGGATACCTGGGTTTATGTATAAATCTCACTTTTCTTATCAACTTTAATACCATTTCACTGCAACAAATTTGTCTATAATTAGTAAATAGATTTACCAACTATTGATTTTCAATAAAACTTAATATATAATTATTTTCATGTACCTTCTATCTTTAACTGGTATTACTTTTCCAAGATCCAGTCCATCTTCTGTTAGAGTACCAGTCTGAAAGTTAATACCCAAGAAACTAGAAAATAACACTAAATTTGTTATTTTTCAAATAACTCATGCCTGACTTTGATCCAAGGCAGATAAAGAAAGACACTCTGATATTTCATGGTGGAAGTGTTTACAGTTTTACACTCCGCTTCAGCCTTGCATTGATACAGTCAAACCTGTGATAAGCAGTAAGTCCAGATACATCAAAATATGCTCACTTGAAGTAGGTAGCTGCTTCATATAGCTCCAATTTCAAAGTTTCTATAAAGAATATATTAGAAAACAACCCCACCTTACAGCGGCATTAGTTCTGAAGAAATCAAATTTCTTTGGGCAGTTTCGGTTAAGTCATCAGTTGATTGTTAGTGCAAATTGGAATTAAATTTTGACTACTTGTTTCAGAGAACAAGCCAATATAGAATATCTAGGCAAAAAGTTCAAAGTTCAAAGGGCCATCATAACTTTAGTGTTGCTTAGACAATCTGACAAACACTTGCTGGGCTGCATTTCCTTATAGAAGTTAACATCTGTACGAAGTTTTATGCAAATGCTCTAAATCATTACTGATATATGATGTGAACCAGACAGATGAACGGAATGGAAGACGGACAGACGGACGAAGCCAAAACTATATCCCTCTACCTTCAGCATGTGATGAACAGGTTGTTGCCCGCATAGCAACTGCTGACAGGCATAAACCTGCAAATTATACATGTATTTTGGTCCCTTTATCATTTTCTAGTAATCCAAAATATTGGCAGTGTCGAAAATTGGTGCAGTTGAGCAAAAACTGGTAAACTTAAGAATCTATACCATGTTGACATTGTATCTGTGTATAAGCATCTATCCATTACCCCAATAAATATGTCAAAATTATAGCCCGAGACAGTCTTTTTTTTGGAACCAATCCTAAATGATCAACACTATTACCTCAGATGCAACTTCATATAATACGTCCTAATTGCTTGGCAGATGAAAGGAATTAATTAATGTGTTTGCACTTCGACAGTTTGTCTAATCAACCACAGTCATGATTATATTGTTAGCATATAGTAACAGTATTTGAAAAACAAAAGTACACATTATTGAACTACTGATGGAAGGTGATTCTTCTTAGCTAGTGAAAATGATTTAAGAGTACTGGTAAAAGGGAAGTTATACCGATCAATGTTGTCAGCTTGACCATACCGAGTTGATTAGTTACCATCATTTGTAGGTATGACGATAAAATGGCAGACATTACAGATTTGAGCGTGACACAAAGAATGAGTATTAGCAGCAGTTATATTTTGGCTCCGACTATCAATATTGCAAAAATATTACCACCACAAAATATAATGAATATACAGTATTTTTCTAAAATGGATCTGTCTGTCGTTCAAATTTTGGACAGTACCATTAAATCTTACCTTGTCAAAACAGAAGAGGTTCAATCTGCCACAGAAGTTGATTCTAGGCGGACTTATACAATAAATCTTTTTCTTCTTCAGTCTATTTTGAGCATACACAGTTCCTACTGTCATAGCTGCTGGTAATGCAGGGGGCACAATTATCGTGATAATGTCCAAAACCCGCAAAATAATTCTCTCTGCCGAGGCCTGTGTAGAAGAAAAGAATTGTTTGAGCCTTACTATGTAAATATGAGTGTCTTAGTCTTTTGAGTCGCTGCAAATACAAGTCAACCAGGACAAAGGTACTATAGTTATCACACTGATACTGCCGTAAAAAAGGTAAAGTAAAGTGTTTGTTGATTATAGTGTCACTCTTACTTGAAGGGCCAGTCATTTCTGATTTATGAGACACCTTCTTTACTGAGCATGTTTATCTCCCAAATCCTATACTTTGATTTTGTGTACCTGGCAGGTAGGCAAACCGTAACCATTATTTAACTAGCTGGTGGCTCACCAGTCAAACATATCAGGACGGACCCATAATGGGATTCAAATTTCAACCTCCAGCTCCCAAGGCGGCTGCCTAAATCATTAGACCAAGGGATTAAGCTGATCCAGGTTAGTATCAAAAGTGACTTGATCAAATTACTGTAAACTGGCTTTGACAAGTATCCCCACCCACCAACAACAAAAAAAACACCAAAACCCCCCCCCTCCCCTAACAAAAAAAAAACCCCCCCCCCCCTCCTCCCCATCCCCAACAAAAAAAAAACCACCCCCCCCCCCCCCCCCCCCCCCCCCCCCCCCCCCCCCCCCCCCCCACCCCCCCCAAATTTTACATGACAAAAATTTTGCAATTTGTTAGTAGACAGACTTATTCCCAAATGTTACATTTGCAAAAGGAGAATTCTTTAACATTAGATCTATGTGAAATAAATCTTTAAAACTTTTAAAAATAGCGAAGTGGGAAATTTGCAAACATTAAATCATTGCAAATATAACCCAATTAACAGTACCACTATATCTCTTTTTGTGCCATGAATACACAATTTTACTCGCACTACACAGTAGAATTATTTGGTTTGGTTCACTCCAGATTCAAACTACAACTGACAGTCTGACAAGAGAGGCAATGACTAGACCCATTACTACCTCTTTGCTTTAAGATTGTGCAAATGATATCGAGACCTAAGATCTTCATAGCACAATATTAAAGTGACATACCCTATAACTGAAGTCAAACTAAATAATCTCAAAAACATAAAAAATTAGACTATTCGGAAGTATTATAACTTTACCTAAAAGTTGAAAATATGCAATCAAGTCATTATTAGTAAAATCAGCATTTTAAAATATGCTGCAGTACCATAACCCATTCAATAATCTATGTAGAGTTGTTGTTGTACAATTAATGGGTGGATGCGATTTATCATGGAATGCCTCTATACTGATTGTGGTTCAATGAGTCATTTTACGATATATGTTGTTCTTAAAAATTGTATTTATTTATCAATTACGTACATTAAACACATTATCCATGTCTTGAAAATATTATCAGCTAGATGTAGGGTATGTCCCTTTAAAGATAGAAACATTGCGAAAAAAGCATTGACTTAAAGCATGGGTATTACCCTTCAAAATAACCATCATGTTTTCAGGAAGATTAATCACTGACTTTAACTACTTGAAAAATGAGCATTCTCAAAGTTATAATGAAAACATGAATCTGTAACACAGTTTTGTTCCTACTGAATATGGAGAAAATCAGAGAAAATCATTTTTGACTATCCTAGTCCAACATTAAGATTCAACCCTTTCTATTGGGTATAATCTAATTTCATATCTTTCAGTAAGAGAAATAATTTGGCACTACTCATTATTCATACGTTTTCAAAGCATTTACTGAGTTTTTAGCACTGTTCTGTATAACTTTAAACAAGCTAGGTTATTTGACCTTTACCAAACTTTATCTATAAAATTGACCTGTTCATTTTTTTAATTCCCACAGAACATTTTAAAGGGGTGTTAACTAAAATTTTGTTGGCTGAACCATAAGTGACTAGTTCAGATAAAGATCTATACACAAATAAGCAGTCTGATCATGTATTAGATGCATAGGCAGAATCATTCACCACCAGTAAAGTACAGGTTGACATTAAAACAAAGCCCAGTGCCATTGTAAGCACATGCATTCAAAGCTTTTTTTACAATTTTGCAGGTAAACTTTCTTTCCTTATAAAAGATTAGCTAATGAAGCGTGAGCAACATTGAATAAGATTTCAATAGACAGAGAAGAAAAGCTGCTTTGACTGCAGGTTACAGGTTCAATCCCTGGCCAGGTCATATCAAACGCATGAAAAATGACTAAAATCTCTCCCTTGCTTGGTGCCCGGCCTTGCTTGGTACTCAGCATTGTAAGGACAATGGCAAGAGGATAAAAGGAAGCTTTCCACATCTTGGAAAAGGAAGGAATAGTGATTGTTACTAGATACCCTGTTTGTGTTGATAGAGCTTTGTAGCTCATGTTGCATTATATAATGTGACGATAAAGAGTGTCCTTCACCTTTTTTCTTTACCTTTTAAGAAAGCAAAAATTCTTGATGGCAAATTACTAAATTTTAAAACTATACATTCATCTTCTACTTGTCATAACAATATTCTCTTAACTGACAAAACACTCATGATTGTTTACAGATCCTATGAAAATCTGTAAAGTTACCTTGCAGACTTGTTTGGTACCTTTACAAAACATTTCTGTGTCTAGAGGTATCACTTAACACTTAACACCTATAAATGTGCATGGATTGGGCGACCTCCTTCTGTAAAAGGTGGCAATTAAACCTAAGCAAAAACACTTGAGAAACTAAATAGTACAATATGTGTAAAAATATATTTAAATTTTTACATCAATATAAATACTTACGAAAGTTATACAGATTTATGAAAATGGAACGGGACACAGAAAAAGTGATTCCTATAGATGATGCCCCTTAAATCTATTTGGTGCAGGAATACAAATGTACATGTTTCTCAGTTCATCCAAGGTGAAGTAGGGCCTTAACAATTATCAGAAATAGGACAGAATGTCTATCAACCACAATGTACATAAACCTGTAGAAGTTTAAAGTGGAAGTTTAAGAAACAAAAAGTCAGTAAAACATCATCTTGGCAGCGATATGATGATGTGGTATATGGGATAATGAAAAGACATCATTGGCATCAATGATATTGGTAAAGCCGATACTCTCAGTAGCTTGTGATATTTTTTTCCTGCAAAATATCGCTCGGAGAAATGTTGTAGAAAATTTAATTTGTTACTATATATAGTAAAGTGATGCAAAGATATAAAAGCACAGAGGCTTCACATAAATGGCGCAAGAATAAAATTTCAGAAAGTAATCAAATGTAGGTAAGCGAGACCTTGATTCACATACAAATCAGTATCATGCCAGATATTCCTACCTTGGACCGACCTTGCATCTGTTACAAAGCAATGTTATATTACCAAACAAGACTGAAACTACACACGTTTCTTACAAATATCTACATGTATCAGAAAAAACAGTAGCAACATCTTCCTGTGGCACACCTCAAACAAAAATCAAGGATCTGTGAACTCCAAGTTCAGTTTGCTACAGACATTTTGAGGTAAATGTGTGATTAGAAAGTTAGAGATTTATGAGATCATAAAACAAGCCATGCTTTATTAGGTTTGTGAAATGAGATATTATCATTTATTTGCATAAAATTAATACTGGTTGCATATGCATGACCAACATGATTTAACAAGTAAAACTAGAGCTACTGTTTTTGTATCACTGGCATAGATTCATACCACTTCCAACAATCTGGCTGTTCAGAAAACTGACCTTGAATGCATAGCAAGCATTCTTCTTCGTATTGTGAACTTGTATGTTTCTAATTTGCTAACAGTAGCTTACCCCTACCTAAGTTCTGACAAGTAAGAAAATGCAACATAAAGTATGTGACATGACAGTCAATGTGTGACGCATCTCAACAGTATACATGTGACGTTACATGAAAAAGTGACTCCTGCATAGACGTATAATATTTACTATCCAACAAATGAAACTGCTACATGTAAGTGACAAATACGAATTAAAAGTGTCAAGTCTGTATGTGTGGGTGATGCTTTACAAAGAATGAGATAAATGAATATGAGGACATGTCCATGGTCCTCATTTATTTACCTTAAGTCTGATGTACTGTACCACACTGTAACACATTCCAAAGAAAGCAACCACGGCCAAAAACATTATGAATCTCATGGCATCTTTGTAAAACTTGAAACCCAGTGGTTTAGGAAACAATATAGCTCTCACTAGTTCACCCTTTGCTGTGCTAAAACCTGCAAAAAATGCATAGCAAAACACTTTTTTTTTAGTATATATTAAAACAAAGTGATTTATGAAATTTTGAAACTTTTATGACTAGATTTGACACCAGTTGTGTCCCTTGATAAATATACTCACAATAGATCAAGGGATTTCCCCTAAATCTGTTCGATATATTTAAAAATAAAAGCAGATGGGACAGTTCCACAGTCGGCCATTGAAATTGTCTTTTCCTTTCACAGCAATGCAAGAAACCTTTGAAAACAACTAAATTAATATCTTCAAACATTCATTTCTTGATATATTACATAAGCTGCACTTAAAGCATAGGGCAATACAATGAAATGCACAGGAGAACGTGTATGTCACAATTCATTTGTTTTTGTTTATGTGTACAAGTGGCAATATAGATACAGCTATATAAAACCATTAACTGAATGTCACATATATAGTAATCAAAGCGCTGTGAGCGCTGAAGGCCTGGGGGCTATAGGTTAACTCCCCGAAAAACAACTTTTCACCTACGTGTTCTGCGTTGAATCTTACCTAAAGCGCCGTCGAAATGTGCAGAGGACGAAATTCAATATATGACACAGAATGAATGATTCACAAATATATGGGTGACAGGGAAGTTTGTTTTATTATGAAATGTACGTTAAATGAAAAATAATCACATAGTCAACATTATAAAATGTTTAAGCCAGTACAAATAATTCGATCTGCGCTTTGTACAACTTCAAGCGATATGATCTGATGATGTGGATCGAAAATTGTTGTGTACCAATGACAAGGACCTTGAAACAGAAATAAACAATGCAATACCAGCAATGAAATATAAATACAGTACTGTACAATGTGTATAACAGAGAAAACCAAAAATGATTCTGGGTTACCTTGTAGTTGTAATCAGTGAGGCCGTTCACTGGGCCTCGACATACAGCGTCCTCGATAAATGGGCGGGTGAATTTGATCACGTTAGTTGCTTCTCTGGAATGTACGTAAATTATTCTTTTTTTAAAGACATTTGTTTTTAGGTATATATATATGTAATCGTAATAATAACAAAGTTGTCAATGAAATAACATCGGAAATTTGAAAATCAAACTACAAACTCTTTTATTCGGGCTGAAAGTTTTACCTGTAGATTTCCGTAAATATCCATACTTTTCCGTGACATGCATATGATTATCTTCCGTAATCAGCTAACAGCGCATTAATTTCTAAAACAGAAAAAAATGTGTAATGCATGCTATATACCTTCCTGCAGTCGTTTGAAGATTTATGTACTATTTTTATTTGTAACATGTTCTTATCATATGCGGCATTCAAACAGAAGATTTATCTGGTCTGTCTTGCACAACAACCTTTCGCATAGCGTTTGTTTACAGTTGTTATTCGCACATAGCACGGCTAAAATTCTTGCAGGGTTTGAAATGTGGTATACTAACTTAGGCCTTGGGGACTTTCAGTCCCCAGGCCAAAAACTACATACATGCTTGCAACACAATTACTATAGGCCTCCTATCTGGGACATAACCATTTCAAGAACTATCTGCCATCCTGACGAGGTTCTATCTTACTCACCTGTCCTTACAACGACAGCCAGCACTTTGTACTGTCCATAGTATCTTGTCTGTATAACTTTGGTACCAGAAAATAGTGTGTGACGTTTATGTTGTTCCGCTGAATAGACCTCATCGTCCTCACACTGATGTAATGGCGTCTTTGTAATGGGAACACTTTCACCTAAAAATAAAAAGTTAATATTTTAATGTACACCAAATAATTTAAGTGTACAACAATTTTTCACTAGTCATGGAAGCTTGTATTACATGAATTTTAAAATTTGTCTGCAAGTTGTTCTTTACCTCAGATACAAAATTTTAAGAAATTTTTCAGAGCACTGGTTTTTACAACAACAAAAAATGTTCTTATCTATATTTGCAGTTATAACTTAATCCAAAAGTCCTCAGTAGTGTAATTTTTACTGTGTTTGCTTCATAACAATCTTTAGTATGAGATATACCCTTGGCCAAGATAGCTGATGCCTCGGTCCACCCAGCTGTGACTGGGTACCAGCTCTCCCCGCCACAGGTGTTCCCATAATAAGTCCCTATGGGTGTATTAAAATACCTAAAAATCTTACCTGTAAGCATGCTTTCATTTACAATACATGTTCCTGCCATTAGTACTGCATCACATGTCATGGTGCAGCCATGAGGTGGTATAACAATCACATCGCCGGGAACCAGGTCAGTCACTGGTATATTGTCATAGCTACCATCGTCCCTAGCAACAGACACTGACGTGGAAGCTGTACTCACCATGTTGTGTAGGGTTATCATTTGCTAAACAGGAATATAGATAACAGAAACATGAGTCAAGAGTCTAAAATTAAATTAGAACATTGTAAATCATGGTTTGGTCTAGTATATTTTATTTTCTGTTTCAGGATATAATTCAACTTCAAATTTGTTGCTGCTTAATCCATTCACTAGGTCGTTTCATACACCATGTGATACATGTATTTGCCATTGTGGCAGTGGCCACTACAGTGCAATACTGCGTCATTTCAGTTGGCCACTGACCGCGTTAGACAGGGTCACACTATATATAGGTTCATTACATAGAGATTTTCATCCCCAGAACAGGGTCACACTATACAGGTGACTGCTAATGCAGATAATTCTGTATACGCTACTGACTCCGACATATATAATAAACAGGGTCTCAAACAACCTGAATCATCTACTTTGTAATAATAAATTATTGTAAAAGACAGAAGGTTCTTAAAATGATTACTTTTGGTGACTCTGGCACTATGTCAGATTTGTATGAAATTCTAAGTAATTCTTATTCACAAATTGTTTATTTTGCGATTTTCCAATTTTCTATTTATTCACAAGTTCTTTAATTAACAAGAAGCACTATATTGTTCATTGTTTGTTTGTTATTTTAGCGACCCTGAAAAAGGTGTGTAAACACTGAACATACCCGTTTAGTTTCATACAATGAAACCCCCATGGAAATACACGAGATTAGGAAGATACAGGCTGCATAGTAGTAGTACTGGTCCAGAGACCACAGGATGATACTGGCAATTTGGAAAATGTAGAAAGGATTTAGCACCTGTAAAACACAAGCAAATGCAATGTTACATAATAATACATTGAACTAGAAAACAACACCAACGTTGTGGCAATCACCAGAAAATAACACCAACGTTGTGGCAATCACCAGAAAATAACACCAACGTTGTGGCAGTCATCAGACAGTTGAAAGGATTTGCTTCAACAGAAATGTCATGACTAGACCAGTCTCTGTTTCACTTATTTACTTGTGACAGCAGGGTTTCCGCTGCCATTCGCCATTTTCGGAAATGGCGAAAAAAAAATGAACGTGGCGAAAAAAAATTCTACGCTGGCGAACGTTTTTTTTTCATAAACATAATAAACCTATATCATCAAGGCATATTATCCATGCGCTAATCGTATAATTGGGCGCCCGGAAATAGCAATATACAACCTAATTGGTGACCACGGTATGTTACGTAATTGACACGGATTAAAAGTTGATACCTACTTTATCTCCCGAGCTGTCAAAATAATTGATGCTTGCATCATCGCCAATCATCGGCGCGGACCGGGCCTCGTGCGTGGGTGGAGCAAAGATTAACGCAAAATTCTGCCGACATTTATGTAATTGTCGGCCTCGGCAGCTTACAGTCAGATCGTCTGAACAATGATTAACCCTCGGCGTCCCAATATCAATAGTTAATTATGAATTAAATCAAGACGACGCTCGCAATCGAAATTGTCTTGGTATAATGTTGTAAAGTTAAATAAATTTCTTTGCAAAATTCCTGGCCATTTTGGTCACTGAATCGAAGAACAATAGCTCAATACTTATAATTAAATAAGCCCGAAATAAGTGCCGACTTCGAGAGCAGGGAATGTTCTTCGTAATAAACAAACTAATTAACTTTTGTCAAGCAAGTTTAAGCATTTTATTGTTTAATATTGAGAATCTTAGAGCATCACAAATCATTAGATTCATAAAGAGGTTACAGGGCACTTTTTTGTAATAAAAAAAATGTCCTGTTTGACAGAAAATTTTCCCTTGAAAGGTTGACAAAAACTTGAAGATTTGATAAATGTACCGTTAGCTTGTTTGGAAAACGTAACTTTCTATCAATAAAATCATTTCAGCATGATTTCTTGCGATTATTTGGTAAGTTACATGTGAAACTGTGATACGAAAATCGTTTTTTCACCTATTTCCATGCGATCCTTGTTTTTTTATTTCTTCAAAGAAAACAGTGTTATAAAGACTCAAAGTACAGATATAAATACGATGTTTTCAGCTAAAGACTGTATTTTACTACATATTTAAATAAAATGATTAATATAAATTAACTGTGTTTATATTAAAAAAAAAAAAAACATTTTAAAATAAAGTTGGTAGAGCTAGTAATATTAAATGCTGATATGACTGTTACGAATTATCATCATCATGTACAACAGACTTTGCTTCTTTATTTGTCAAACTACATGTCAGAAAAAGCTTTGAAATGTGTTTAAAATGCTTGCTGTTCGAGGCCCTTCAGGGCGAAGACTGATTTTTTTAAGAAAAAAAACTTGTTCAATACATATGACAGGGCATTATTAGCTTCCAAGGCCACAAAAATTAGTGTATATCTGGCCTTAATACAAGTTGTAATTCAGCTTATACAGGTATTCAGCACACTTCAAATGGTGTCTTGTTTATCTGTGAATTAAAAAAAGCCAAGAGGAGGGGGGGACACCCCTCCTGGAAACTCCCCCCCTGCATACCGCTGTATATATTGCATAACGCTGTATATAATAATTGTGGCCAAAAAAAATTAAGGGCCAGTGGAAACCCTGGACAGTTTTACACTTGGTTCTTGCAACCTTTATTATACTGCACTGAAAATGACTGCTTCCTGTATTTCTGTCAAATGCTCTTGCCAGAAAAAGATAGTGAAAGTTGTATACTACCTTAAAGCATGACCTAAATTTCTAGAAAGCCTCTCACCTCCTCTATAAGTAGTCTCCAGTATGATTTCACTTCAACTTCTATTGAATTCTCCCCATAAACTACACGCCTGAAGATAAACATTGCTTTATAATAAGTTCCACTCGTAAACACCTATGATCAAATGTCAGTATTTCACTTGACCTTGTAAGCAAGGTCACAGGTCATATCCCAGAAGACCCTCTCACTGAGATAAAAGGATGCCCTAAATACATGTATAGATACTACTCTTATATTTACATGTCATGACCTACAATAAAGTGAGCTTAGTATCTTTTATAATATGTGCAAATGTGACCTTGTCCCAACACAAACTCTCACTAAGTAAACATTGTGGCACAGCACTGCAAACATTCTATAGATAATCTCAAAAATTCTGTACAAACATAGACACCTGAAAGGTCTGACTTTTGAGCAGGCAGGACTAAAATCTCACAACAAGGATCATGGGAGAGTACACAAACTAGAACTGTCACAAGAGTGACGAATCATACCCCCACAATACAGCTTTGTCACAGAAGTATGGCAACCATAAGAAAGGAATGGCCACAAGGACATACATTTCAGTTATTATACAATAAGTTGTGTAAATGTATTGTTTTAATAGCACACAAAATATGTAAGGTTGGAAAGTATGGATTATTATTAAATTTAATAGGTTTATTTCAAACATGTTAATATCACTAACCTCCCTATCAAATTTCATGATCCTAGCCCCAAGCGTCCGGCATCCGGAAACCGTTTAACTGTTCCGAGTCATGTGACCTTGACCTACAGACCTCAAAGTCAAACCTGACATGTATTTCATGATGTTACACCTGTGTACCAAAATTATTTCAATAGGTCAAGCCTTTCATGAGTTATCATCCGGAAACAGTTTTACTGTTCAGGATCACTGTGACCTTGACCTTTGGCCTACTGACCCCAAAGTCAAAATTGACCTGTATTTCATGATGTTACAGCTGTGTACCAAAAATAATATAAATCGGTCAAGTCGTTCAGGAGTTATCATCCGGAAACCGTTTTACCATTCCGAGTCACTGTGACCTTGACCTACAGACCTCAAAGTCAAACTTGACCTGTATTTCATGATGTAACACCTGTGTACCAAAAATTATTTAAATCGGTCAAGTCTTTCATGAGTTATCATCCGGAAACCGTTTTACTTTTCAGGGTCACTGTGTCCTTGACCTTTGACCTACTGACCCCAAAGTCGAACTTGACCTGTATTTTCTGATGATGCACCTGTGTACCAAAAATTATTTAAATCGGTCAAGTCGTTCATGAGTTACCATCCGGAAACCATTTTACTGTTCAAGGTCACTGTGACCTTGACCTTTGGCCTACTGACCCCAAAGTCAAACTTGACCTGTATTTCATGATGTTACAGTGGTGTACCAAAAATTATTTAAATTGGTCCAGTCGTTCATGAGTTATCATCCGGAAACTGTTTTACTGTTCAGGGTCACTGTGACCTTGACCTTTGACCTACTGACCCCAAAGTCGAACTTGACCTGTATTTCTTTATGTTGCACCTGTGTACTAAATATTATTTAAATCGGTCAAGTCGTTCATGAGCTATCATCCGGACACCATAAAACCAACAGATCGACCGACCGACTGACCAACTGACAAGCTCACTCCTATATACCCCCCCCAAACTTCGTTTTGTGGGGGTATAATTATACATAATTTTGTTGTTGTTGCTTTTCTATTTAAATCAAAGCAGTTTTAACTTGAACTTATGTGAAATTGCATGCCTGCAGCATGTGATATGGACAACCCTCACAGATTGGTGTAATGATATTTCTTGCATCAATACATAAAATCTATTCAAGATGAATCTAAAATTAGATACTTTAATATGATATTACCCTCCTACTCAAAAAGTCTATTCAAAGAGATATATAAAAATATTTTCCACTCAAAGTATAATAAATTTTCAGAAAAAGACACATTTCTCTTGGATTAATTTAACAGGTTACCTCTCATAACTACATGTATATCTTCTCTTGCTTCAGTCTTTAAAACATCGCTAAGAACGTGTGAGTACAGTATTAGTGCTTTAACCTTAATCCAGCCCATGGCAAGTGATTCTTTCTATTTGGCTGATAACTTTTCAATGAAAACCCCTTTAAACTATTGTATAAATGGAACTACCCATACTGAAAACCGGATAAGTGTATTTTAGTTATTCAATGGGACAAAGGATAAAGCTACAGATTTTATGGACGACTATACAACCTTCTTCACATGAAATTTTGTAATTCAGACATGCCCGGTTAAACTCATTTCTAAAATAGACTGTTCCAATTTTCACAGGGGTTTTGGTGTAGACAGACAATAGACTATCCCAACTGATGATCTATCCTGGTAATAAAGGCAGGAACATCTACATTCCAACAAGGTGAAGGCTTCACTACTAGTCAACTGGAATTTCCAGGAAAATAACTTCCTGTGAAGACATCAAGGCAATTTCACCATGTTATGGTAAATTCTGCATTCTTTAAAACTTAGTTAACACAGATTCATGCATTAGGCAAAATATCAAGTAGTCTATTGTATAATTACATTGGGAATAATATAAGCATGACCTCATAAATGTAAATATAATATAACAATATACAAGACTATTTAAATCTCTTCATATAACAAGAGAGCTTTTACTATTTATGAATGGTATCAAGAATTGTCATTTCCCACTTCACTTGCACAGAGCAACCACTTGGCCATGCAAGCCAGTACTGTTGTTTCCCACTTCACCTGCACAAAGCAGCCACTTCCTTTAAGTTGGCAATTTCTATAGAATCACTTGACTAGCTACTTAAGATATGTTTGACTGGTACAGTATAAGAGAAAAAAATAGTTCAATGTGACATTAAATACACAAAAAGTGCATAATTGTTTAGTTACTCTGAAACACTAAAAAGTAGATTTACCTATGAGCTTGCTGCAGTATGCTTAGGCCCTTGTATTTTTCATGAAACTCTCCGCATTTTGTGTTGGAAGACAAGTCCCTACAAATATATGAAAGATACTACATTACTATGACATCAGTGCAAACATGTGATACAAACACGCATGTAAAAACCAGACTGACAACAATTTGTTCAACTAAACAACTCTACTGTGGCTTCTCTTTACATAAATGCGTAATTTACATGCAACTAATGTAAAACTGCTGTCTAACTGTCTGTCCCAGTGTTAGAAAAATCTGTCAGAAAGTTTGAGAAAGACATTAAAAAAGTTGTCATTACCATATAAAACATCCAAATAAACTAGTATGCAGAAGGAACTAGAGCTATCACTGAAGGTGGTGAAAACCCCAAATACTGCATGCACACCACGACATGAATTTGAATGTTATTTTACAAAGCTTTTTAATGGGTATTTTAAATTATATCATAACAAGGCTTAGTACCAATCATTTCTGTAAATTTGAATTCAGTTCTAGCAAAGGGCTTTGAACATTGTATTGGGAAAAGAAACAACAAAGGGCCACAACTCTGTGAAAAATAATCCAAACTAGGCTTGATATCAATTTTTTCTGTGAAGTTTCATTCAATTCTTGCCAGGGTTTTTGAAGATAAATCACAAACAATATTGTGTCTACAGAATGACAGACAAGCTGAATCCAGTATACCCCTCCATTACAACTTTGTTGTTGCGTGGTCTATAATAAATAAAAATTGTGCAGAAAACATTCTACGCTGTGGATTTTATGCCATTTTTTTAAAAACATCCTATTCATGTGACTGCCATTAGAATGTGACCCACTTATTTTTAACAAGTATTTAACGGTTTAATAACATGCAATCGTCCAATTTCAAAGAGGTGTGGTTGGGCAATGGCAGGAATGACAAACACTTCTGTCTTGGTATGATCAACTCTTCACTGTCAGCATCACGTCACAGCCTCCTGGGATCACACAAGGGATCATTACATTTGTATGTTCTCTTAACCTGGCTAATAGTACCACAGGAGTTGATGCTACACATTTGTTTTCCTCAAAATATAGTGTACCACTTACAAGAGTCTGGTGTAGGTCTTTAACTGTTTACTCCATATGTACCTCATGTGTTGGAAGTCAAAATAGCATATGATTGGATCAGGCTGCAAAATAATACATGGATTTCAATCAATGACACATTAAACTCCTTCATATTTAAACTTACTTTTACAACAATAATAGATTCAAATTGTGCAACATAGTTCAACTACTCATGATGACTGTGTAATTGAGGTCTGATTAACAGAAGAGATTTTGGAAATTCTGATCAAATTCTGCTGACAGGATTTCAACCTCCCACCTCTTGGTAAGGAGTCAAGACATTGTACTGTTACCAATGGTGCCATTCTAAGCCAAGATTCCACCTACAACTTTATTATGTGTTTGTTCTGTGTACGTAAGGTGGAGAAATACAAGACAATGTACCTGTTGTACAGTAAGAGTAGCTACATCATCAACATCTGTATGGTTTTCTGGTGTCTGCTCCTCTCTGTTATAGGCATCACTGAACTCTGATCTGAAAATAATGTGAAATACCCAGTACACAATGTGAAATACCCAGTACACTATGTGAAATGCCCAGTACACAATGTGAAATACCCAGTGCACTATGTGAAATACCTAGTGCACAATGTGAAATACCCAGTACACATTTTGAAATCCCTGGTACACAATGTGAAATGCCCAGTACACAATGTGAAATACTCAGTACACAATGCAACTAAATACCAATCCTGTCTTTTCAGATGCTGCATTTTTTTTTCTTACAGATAAAGCATCTATCATTATCTGTAAGATTCTTAGCAGAATCTGATGTGCAGAATCTGATGAACTTGTAGATTGCTTTTTATACCTACTACCACTCTTTGGATTTATCTTATATAAACAAAGGATTTTATGTGGTCTATTCTCCAATAAATATGGTAAATAACTGGAACTACATGTAATTTAAGAGTCCTCCCCATGGTCAAGTGGTTAGGAGCCTTGACTTGAAATCACTGTAACCTCTCATAGAGAGAGGGTAATGGGTTCAATGCTGCTACCGACCATGTCACTTTATGTGAAAAAGTTGGTAGTTTCTTACGGAGGAACGGTATCTAGTACTGGTTCTTCCTTTAGAACGATATTTTTGTGATAATCTCCTACAACAACATGTATTATAAGCTGGTAAAAGTTACCCCTACATATTTTCACAACATTTCAAAAGTGCACAAGTGTTTATATTGCAGAATTTCAGTTTAAGTACTATTTATTGTCATCACATATACCAAATATTCTAATGGTAAAGTGGAGAGTTTGTTTCAAATGAAGCACAGGAAAACAGCAAACATTTACTTACAGTTCTTCTTCCAGGTTGAATGTTTTGATTGGACACACATACTTCTGGTGGAAATGATCCTGTCAAAGATAAGTACAATGCAGTAATAGAAATATTGACATCCAAAGTAAATTACAGTGGGTACCAGTAATATAACTTTCTTTTCTGGGTTCCTTAAATACATACAGGTACTGTGCAATATTAACACAAACAAGAGGGCTAAGATAGCCCTATATTGCTCAAATTGGTACAAGTCAACTTACCTGGTGGAAGATCACTAAGGTCAATTTTGACCCCAGGGGCATAATTTGAACAAAACAAACTTTGAAGAGGTCCACTACGCAATGCTACATGCCAAATATCTAAGCTCTAGGCCTTGTGGTTTCAGAGAAGATTTTTAAGGTTTTTCCTATATAAGCCTATGTAAAACTAAGAGACCCTCCCGTGCGAGGTCAATTTTGATCCCAGGGGCATAATTGAACAATTTTGGTACAGGTCCACTAGCTAATGCTACATGCCAAATATCTAAGGTCTAGGCCTTGTGGTTTCAGAGAAGATTTTTTAAGTTTTTCCTATATAAGCCTATGCAAAAGTAAGTGACCACCTGTGCGGGATCAATTTTGACCAGGGGTCATGATTTGAACACTCTTGGTAGAGGCCCACTAGACAATGCTACATGCCAAATATCTAAGCTCTAACCCTTGCGGTTTCAGAGAAGAAGATTTTTAAAGTTTTTCCTATTTGTTGCCATAGCAACCAGAGTTCTTCTTTGAACAATTTTGGTAGAGCTTCATGCAAGGAACATTCCTGCATAGTTTTATCAACATTGGCCTAGTGGTTTCAGAGGAGATGTCATTTGAATCAAAATGTTGACGGACGATGGACAATCATCAATTAGAAAAGCTCATCCTCGCGGAGCCAGATGAGCTAAAAAGTCATTTTAGAAACAAAAATAAACATTCACCCTTTACTCCTGTCAAGTTCTAGATTTACCTTTATTCTGAAACCAGTCTTATAAGTTGCTGGCTTCTGAGTGGACAATTTTGAACTTAAGCTCATTGCTAGCCAATCAGAAGACAGGGATTTCAGACTGGTCTCACAGGGCACTGGTCATCTGATTTATAACAACATTTCAACCAAAAAAGATCTTAACAATATTCTGAAAATGTCTATACAATGAAGAATGCCGCAGGTATAGTATGGTAATTGCATGGTAATTGCATATACACGGGTAAACATGTACAAACATCAGCCTTCTCTATCACTGATCAGATATATAAAGAACTTAAACTCTTGAAAACAAATTCTCACTTCTATCATATCAGATTCTACTTTATGCATGTATCTAAATACTATGGAATACATTAAGTTAGACACCTTGCATTTTATGGTCATTACAGTAGCCAGGAGAGAAAAACAAGGAAGAGTATTAATTTAAAGTATTGATCAGACTGTAAGGCACAAAAAGATGAAGGTTTGGTTACAGAACAGATGTTTTCATTCATTCATAGATTTTCTATTCATATCAGGCAAGTCTCTATTCAGTATTGTTCAGATGTCTACATACAAGAGCGTGTTTATATATATTATGTGCCTATATAAATTCAACCCATTGATATCTTCCGTATTTCTATAACTGTACAGAATATCGAGAAGCCACCATACACTTGAGCTACGTGTAGGATGAAGGTAAAACAACCTGATGTTGACGTGTCCAGTATTTTTACATACAAATTCAGCTAGTATTTTCACCACTGGGTTCCCAACAGATCCAAGGGGCTACCAGATCTTCGGACAGTCATGTTTCATAGTATAAAAGCTGTTTACATTACTCAACATCTTGTCACTGAGGCCACTTTTGTTTTGTCAGTATTTAACAAAGCCAGAATCCAGAAAAGTTATATTACTGGTACCTGAGCAGGTAACTTTTAGAATTTTGTCAAATGAAATTGAATCTGGTCAGCTGAGATGATTTCACGTGTAACCATCTGAACATATTGTCAGACCTACATAGACTTCTAGAATTATTGCTCTATGAATGTGGCAGTCTACCATACAAAGTTAAAACCTAAACATTCTTAATGGTCCAAGATCATGTGCACATAAAGTAGAACAGGCTGTGGCTAAAGTAATGTTCAATTGACAAGAATGCTCAGCGAGTACAACTGCTTATAACAAGAGGGCCATGATGGCCCTTTATCGCTCACCCGAGTACAACTGCTTTTAACAAAGTTGCTAGAAATCATTGAAACAACCTTTCCGACATATTTCCAGGATATTTGGGCTGAAAATGTTACGTCTAGAGTGTTAACAAGGTTTTTCCATATTTGGGCTCTGTGACCTAGTTATTGACCCAAGATGACCCATATTCGAACTTGAGCTAGAAATCATAGAAACAACCTTTCTGACAAATTTCCAGGATATTTGGGCTGAAAATGTTACCTCTGGAGTATTAACAAGGCTTTTCCATATTTGGGCTCTGTCACCTAGTTTTTGACCCCAGATGACCCATATTCAAACTTGAGCTAGAAATCATCGAAACAACCTTTCCGACAAATTTACAGGATATTTGGGCTGAAAATGTTACCTCTAGAGTGTTAACAAGGTTTTTCCATATTTGGGCTCTGTGAGCTAGAAATCAACCAAACAACCTTTCTGACAAATTGCCAGGATATTTCGACTGAAACAGTAGCCTCTAACTGAAATGTTACCTCTAGAGTGTTAACAAGGTTTTTCCATATTTGGGCTCTGTGACCTAGTTTTTGACCCCAGATGACCCATATTCGAACTTGGGCTACAAATCACTGAAACAACCTTTCTGACATATTTCCAGGATATTTGGGCTGAAAATGTTACCTCTAGAGTGTTAACAAGGTTTTTCCATATTCAGGCTGTGTGACCTAGTTTTTGACCCCAGATGACCCATATTCGAACTTCAGCTAGAAATCATCGAAACAACCTTTCTGACAAATTTCCAGGATATTTGGGCTGAAAATGTCACCTCTAGAGTGTTAACAAGGTTTTTCCATATTTGGGCTGTGTGACCTAGTTTTTGACCCCAGGTGACCCATATTAAAACTTGAGCTAGAAATCAACCAAACAACCTTTCTGACAAATTGCCAGGATATTTGGACTGAAACAGTAGCCTCTAGAGCCTTAACAAGATTTTTCTATTTTTGGGTCATGTGACCTAGTTTTTCATCCGAGATGACCCATATTCGAACTCGTCCGAGTAATTACTGGGACAAACATCTTGACCAAATTTCGTGACAATTGAGGCAAAAATGTGACCACTAGAGTGTTAACGAACTAAGTGTGGATGGACGACGGACATTCATCGATCCTAATAGCTCACCCTGAGCCAGCTCAGGTGAGCTAAAAAGCTATGTCTCTGTACGTGTACTGTTAGAGAATGCAAGGGTTCAGTCAGTAAACTTGCACTTAGCACCCCTTGGACAAAATAATGTTCTTGAAAGATGGACAAGTCCATTTTAGATATAAAGTAGAGTCAGGTTTAAGGGTAAACTGTATTCTCACCTCTAACAAAACTGTATCAGCTTTGTATAAGGCACATCTTGATTTCTTCAGGTAACATTCCAACTCTGGTTTCCAGTATAATAATAACAGAACTAATCCAAATGTGATCACCACAAGAAATAGGAATACAATCTTCTTCCCTTTGCTTTCTTCATAACCATAGCAACGCTGAGATAAATACAGGGAAAATAAAGACAATTTTATAACATCACAATTAATAATAATTATATGAAACTGAAACTTGTTAATACTTTAACTGACCCACTATTTAATAGAAACTGGATATTAAGATAAGATCAGATTTATTTTAAGTCGGTAAAACATAATAGTAACATGTAAACATAGGCTCTGTAGAGCTTTTATAAACAACATTTTCAACAAGTGTATAAAATCAACATTAGTAAAAGAGCTATGAAATAAAATTACATGTATACATTGAAGTATAAAAGGTACAGTCAGATTGAGCAAAGCATATTTTAATTCATTCAGACTCTACATCTACTCAATAAGTACAGGTACAATAAGTTAAGATTAGTTAAAATTATCACAAAGGTACAATCACATTTAAGCTAATACACACATAATTTAATTTAGTGTAATATTACACATGTTAAAAGTTAGATTATCATTGCTAATCCTTTTCTTAAAAAACGCCATAAAAATACCATAGTTAAAGAAACTGAATAAAAATTTGCTCTACTGAGATACCGAGAAATATTCTTATTGATTTTATACTAATTTTACAATTGCGATCCTGTACTATTGAGGATAGGTATAATTATTTTCCATTACCAAAGATACATAGTTTGTATAGTTGACAAAAACCAGTGTCCATACATCTGTAAAAAATCAACATCTACACTATCATTGTTTCGATTAACATGTTCAAAGATACAAGTTAATACGATGTATTCTGCCTAAAACTTTTCTCTAACAGACAGATATTCTGGTCCCAAAAAGGGTTCTCAAGATCATGCTAACATCTCTGGCATCTGATTGGTCTGTCGAAAACTGAGCATCTACCAATCAGATGTATTCTGCCTAAATCTTTTTTCTAACAGACATCTATACAGATATTCTGGTCCCAAAAAGGGTTCTCAAGATCATGCTAACATCTCTGGCATCTGATTGGTCTGTCGAAAACTGAGCATCTACCAATCAGATGCTTCTAAATAGAAACTCCACCAAGAGAAAGTATCTTGACTCTTCAAGGCACCACAATCTACATTTAGTTACATAAGTACAAAGAGTGGTAAAAACTTAGTACTTGTTTTAGAAAAAAATGACAATTATAAATTCATACCAATTCATCTTCAGTGCCTTGATTGAGTATTGTACTGTCTGCCAGCAGACGACTAAGGTTCTCTGTACTACCATTCATCATCTTCCTGTAACAACTATCTCTCTCTCTCCGTTCACGTTCCCTGTAACTACTATCTGAAAGTATAAACACCAACATGTATTAAACAATCACATCTGCACACTTTCATACACCTTTCTCCTACCTTACATCAATATCATAATGTAATTTTTTCCTTTCCTAACCAAGTAGGTGGTGTTAATGAATTTCAAATACCTGCCCAGTGCAAATTGTTAGTAAACAGCTTAAACAATGTGGGTATACCATTTCATGCGCTGAAATAAGATACACATTGGCATGTTTCTTATAAAGGTGAAAGTTTATAGGATGTAAAATAAGCAGGCGAAAGGATTTCATAATTATATACAGTGACTCCAGAAACTTCCCTGTACTACATTCTATTTTTTTTCCTGCCTATAATTTCTGATTTGACAATACCAGTGTTTTCACTTATTCCTTTAATAGGATCAAAATGTTTAATGTTATGTATACATGTACCCGAGTGAAAGTATAAGCATTATTACCTGCCATTTGTTTTTATTTCAGATAAAATATCGGCTATTTAAACTTTATCATACAATGTCATGTATATTACTTCATAGTGTCCTAAAATAAAACTACCGGCTGGATATTCCATGTTTAACAGCTAAGCATTTATAGCTTGACTTCTCGCAAAAACATGGAAAAAATCTAGCAAGTGCCAAGGGGCATACGTTGACACATCACTGCCCATGCCAGGTAGCCAAACAAATACCCAGCTGAATCTAGAGTAGAAATGGAGAACTGGTGTATGCTACAGGAAGTTAAACACAATGTCCTAGTCCTACTGCTATAACCCTTGAAAGGGACCACTATAGTTCTGCGAAAAGACTTTTAATACACATTTTTACTCAAAGAAATTTGAAATTACCAAAGTAGATCACAATGTACACTTTAAAGTTAGGAATCTGTATAACAGTCTATTTTTATTGAATAGAGTGAAAGTTTTCGTAAGAATCATTTGGTGTCGGCAAGACAAGAGTTTGATCAGTGATACATGTATCATACTAGGAAAGAAATAACAACACAACCTTTTAAATGAACCTTCACATCTCCTTTAATGACTTATTTTTGTTAATACATGTATAAACAACTTTATTCCCATTTATTATCTAACGATAAGTATTAAACCACACATTTTTTTTTATTTTAACCTATTCTGTGAGAAAAATATTTACAACTTTGCCAAAGGCAATGTCTAAAATCATTTTCTGATATTCATCAAAACTTTTAACGATACAAATAAAATTGTGTCACTGTCATCTACATTTTGCATATAGAAAGTGTACCCATAGGGCACTGACACATACCCCTGTGACACATACCCCTGTGACAGTCTCAAGATATAACTTGCACAGCACAGATTACAAGTATGTTTTTTCTATGAGACAAAAGGTTCGCAGTGACAGAATACCTTGCAAAAACAAACTAAAATAGAGATATTGTTCTAAATTTGTCAAGATAAAGTTATGATTCTTGTACACTGCACTGCCTCTCATTGTGCTTGAACATTGTATGAAGTTGTATTGAATTCCAACCAGTAGTTATGTCAAATATGGTTGATATCTGAAAAAAGTTCTTCAAAATACTTTAAGTGGTCTAAGAGATACAGAACAGGCATGAAATGTAGCAACTTCATTAGTTTCTGTACTACTTAAGTTCGACCTTCATCTTAACAATACTATCCTCCACTGAGAGTGAAGACTAATCAGCGGTGTAGATAAATTTAGAAGCATGCAAATATTTACACATGCTGCATTTTACAACTGTAACACATTCTTAACATTAAGTGCCCAGGGACCAGACAAGCTGTATGTGGAATGAAAACATTCAAAAGCAGTAAGTCAGTGAAAATCTATTGACCAGAACATGCCATAGATATGCACAACTACATGTACACTTCAAAGTTTTATCAAACTATAGCAAGTGATTTTGGAAATAAAGCTCTGACACTATCAACAGGCCCCTGTGACCTTGACTTTTGACATAGCCCAAACAACAAGAACCTGTGTAAATAAAGTCTTAGAACAATCAGGAGCCTTGGACTTCTTTAGAGTCTTGACAAACATCTAGCCTTGAAACATGATTTAATTCAGCTCTTAACAATATGTTTTCTAGTCTACCTTCCCCATACAGTATTTCAAACATTACTGTGTATTAGATGACTGATTATCTAACAAGATGCAGGGAAGAAATAGAAAGGACACCATATATGCTGAGCATAAGCTTTATTTGATAATCAATGACGGCTTATTAACAAAACTATAAACACTGTAAAGAATTCATGTAACATCTGGAAGCTATATTTACATACTGATTCAAAGGAAGTGAAACAAAAGAGAAACTATAGTGTGTTACTGTTACAATAATAGTTTTCTTCTTTCTTTCTCTTTTGGAGTGGGTGGGGGTAATGCCTTTTTGCAACATTATTTCAATCATTTTCAGGACAGCAATTTCCTTAATCATTTGTTTCTGGGAAGGACTGGTACTAGACTCCCATCACACTTTAGAAAACTAAATTCATGTTTGTTGCACTCTGCATCCTTCTCTTTTTGTACCTTTTACGCCTACGGATTTGGAGAAGGTATAGAAATCTTTTAAAAGGCATAAATTCTCTTTCTCCTTGAAGAAATCTGGTTGAGAACAATTAAAGGTACTTTCTGGTGAAGCATTATCAAAACTGTCCAGTTGGTTGATGTTGTTTGAATAAATTATTGACAACACAGAACAGAAACATTGTGATCCCATTAGCTCACCATGAACACTTTTTTACATTACATTGCTGAAATGTGAGGTCTTATCGTTTTGCTTCAATTTCCAATAGCACTCATGGCTGAGTTTGGAAGTGGTATACATTTTTAACGTTATTTTTATACTTAAGGACAAAAGTTCTGCACAGTAAAATTAAACTAACGCAGAAGTTGAAATTGGATATCTTTTATTCAACATTGTTAAAACCATAAAACTCTTTATGTGACCTTGACCTTTGAGGTAGAGCCATGGGTGTTGTATGGGACACATCATCATGATGTGCTGAACATTTGTGCCAAGTTTTTTTTAAATCAATCAATGCATGACAAAGTTAAAGTCTGGACATAAGTGTGTGCATATAATACAGAACACGCAAGGTGTTTCTCCAATTGTCACCAATCACAGCCAGCCATCGAGTCCGCGCAAATTTGGTCACCCAAATGCCCCCCTAGAGTCACCCGTATAAGTGTCCGATTATGGTGAACATTTGTCCCCATGAATGCAGTGACTGGACAGTGTTTCACGGTGTCCACATCTGGGTCGCGACTTGAATTTTCCTTATGTTTTTTACTGATTAACTTTAAATTATAAACAAGAGCTGTCCATAAGACAGCACGCTCGACTATTGTGGGTGTTTGCTAATAAAACAAAACTTTTATCAGTATGATAGCAAAACAAAATTCTGCTAACTATTAAGTATAAACTAGGAAAGTTGAATCATAAAAAAGTCAAAATCTATAACTATAGATTTAATTTTTGGTAAATTAATTGTTTGATACAAAATTTACCCTGAACACTATTGCAAGGTTTGATATAACTACCATAAGTGGTTACTGTGATATGTGCATGATAGTACCTTACATGCAAAACTTTACCAAATTTTCAAAGTCAAACAAGGGCCATAATTTGCACTAAATTTAAACAAGAGTTATCTGTCTTGACTGTGTGACACCTCTTAAGACATTAAAAAAGTTTCAAGTCAATATCATAAGTGGTTACTGAAATATGTGCATGATAGTACCTAGCAGGCAAAACTTTAACCAAATTTTCAAAGTCAAACAAGGGCCATAATTAGTACTTAATTTATACAAGAGTTATCTGACTTGACTGTATAACACCCCTAGAGACATTAACGAAGTTTCAAGTCAATATCATAAGTGGTTACTGAAATATGTGCATGATAGTACCTAGCAGGCAAAACTTTAACCAAATATTCAAAGTCAAACAAGGGCCATAATTTGTACTAAATTTTTTCAAGAGTTATCTGCCTTGATTGTATGACACCCCTAAAGACATGAACAAAGTTTCAAGTCAATATTATAAGCGGTTACTGAGATATGTGCATGATAGTACCTAGCAGGCAAAACTTTAACCAAATTTTTAAAGTCAAACAAGGGCCATAATTTGTACTAAATTTTTTCAAGAGTTATCTGCCTTGATTGTATGACACCCCTAAAGACATGAAAAAAGTTTCAAGTCAATATTATAAGCGGTTACTGAGATATGTGCATGATAGTACCTAGCAGGCAAAACTTTAACCAAATTTTCAAATTCAAACAAGGGCCATAATTAGTACTAAATTTATACAAGAGTTATCTGACTTGACTGTGTAACACCCCTAGAGACATTAACGAAGTTTCAAGTCAATATCATAAGTGGTTACTGAAATATGTGCATGCTAGTACCTAGCAGGCAAAACTTTAACCAAATATTCAAAGTCAAACAAGGGCCATAATTTGTACTAAATTTTTTCAAGAGTTATCTGCCTTGATTGTATGACACCCCTAAAGACATGAACAAAGTTTCAAGTCAATATTATAAGCGGTTACTGAGATATGTGCATGATAGGTCCTAGCAGGCAAAACTTTAACCAAATTTTCAAAGTCAAACAAGGGCCATAATTTGTACTAAATTTTTTCAAGAGTTATCTGCCTTGATTGTATGACACCCCTAAAGTCATGCAAAAAAAAAAAAAACAAAGTTTCAAGTCAATATCATAAGTGGTTACTGAGATATGTGCATGATAGTACTTAGCAGGCAAAACTTTAACCAAAGAAGCAACGCCGACGTTTGCACACACAAGTGACTGTAATAGCTCTCCATATTCTCCAAATAGTCGAGCAAATAAAATGTAGAAATATACTTGTATTTTGATGTTTTTGAAACCTACCGAGGCCCTAAAAACGTTTTTAATTATTTTCCCCCCCCCCCCCCCCCCCCCCCCCCCCCCCCCCCCCCCCCCCACACAAAAAAAAAACCACCCCTCCGCTGCACGAGTTTGCACAGAAATGACTTGAAAATTGGCTGTACTGTAGGATCAAATAAAACAACCCTGGCAACACAATCAATCTAAAAAAAAACAAAAAAACTTTATCTTTTTAAAACTAATGATTTAATAATCAAAAATATCAATCTATTTTCAATGTCTCAAACTGTCTCTTTTTAATGTCACGTGCTCACAAATATCAAACAAAACGGGACAATGGTGGCTGCATTCTTTGATCTCATGACACCTGCAGCTTAATCTCTGATTAAAAAAGTTTGCAGTAGGAGTAACAATTACTTCATAGGGCAAAATGAAATAAAACAAGAGGGCCATGATGGCCCTATATTGCTCACCTGACTACAATTGACTATAATAAAAGGGGTCATGATGTGAACAAACATAATTCGTAGAGGTCCACTACACAATGCTAAGTAACATTTTAAATATCTAAGACTATTATCTGCCTGTCGGCCTTGTCTTTTCCCTATATCCTTCTTTCTCCTCGATCCGAGGTTTCTCCGTGATTCGCGTGATAGTTATTTCAGACGAGTGGTCGCACGCGAAATAATTCCAAAACTCCGGATTCTATGGAATTTTGGTATCGAGCGATTTTACACGTTTACAGGAAAAATCATGCGAATCAAGCAGGTATTTGAAGAATTATCATGTAAAAAATACTTTTGTCTTCAAAAGTATTAAAACAAGAGCTGTCAGTAGGACAGCGTGCTCGACTTTTTTAGTGCTTGCCAATAAAACAAAACTTTGACAGTTAAGGGCACACAAGACTTTAACTAGGAATTTCTAAGTACAAATCAAGAAAATTTTTCACAGAGTTATTTTCTTTTGCTTACAGATAGGTCTTACGATGGTACATAAGTACTCCAACTTTCAAAGTAATATCTCAAATGGTTAAGTTAACAAGTGGACAAGAATGAAAATTTTAACTGAGTTTCTAAGTCAAAAAGGGCCATAATTCATATAAAATCCTTGACAGAATTACCTTCTCCTGCCCATGTTTGGGAATCATGATGGTAAACAAGTATTCCAACTTTCAAATTAATATCTCAAACACTTCAGTCAAAAAGTGGACTGGTACGAAAAACTTAACCAAGATTCTAAGTCGATAAAAGGCCTTAATTTTTAAAACAAATCCCTGACAGAGTTACCTTCTCTTGCCTACAGATGGGGGTAATGATGTGAAATAGCATTAAAAGTTTCAAAGCAATATCTCAAAGGGTTAAGGCAATAAGTGGATTTTACCCATATTCAATGTATTTTCTAAGTCAAAAAGGGGCATAATTCTGTCAAAAACCTTGACAGAGTTATGTCCTCTTGTCTGTTGATGAAGGTCGTGATGGTAAACAAGTATGGTTAGTTTCAAAGCAATACCTCCAATGGTTTTGAAATAAAGTGAGGTGGTACGAAAAACTTAACCAAGCTCAATACACTTTCTAAGTAAAAAAAGGGCCATAATTCTGTCAAAAAACTTGACAGAGTTATGTACTCTTGTCTGTAGATGGAGGTTATGATGGTAAACAAGTATGGTAAGTTTTAAAGCCATACCTCTAATACTTCTGAAATAAAGTGGGGTGGTACGAAAAACTTAACCAAGGTGTGACGCCAACGCCGACGCCGGGGCGAGTAGGATAGCTCCCCTTTTCATAGAAAAGTCGAGCTAAAAACTACTTCATTTTAACATATTAAATGGAAATAAGCTGAAAATTCTTATCCTCCATTTTGCCCTTGGTCAGGAGTGATTATTTCCCTTGCGTCTAGAACATACTTACTGAATTTACTTGTAAAAAGTGCGGGAAGCACATAATGGAACAGCCAAATTTCAGCCAATCAGAATCCTCGGATCGCGGAGAAAGTGTCAGAGTGTATCAGAGAGTCAGAGGTCATAACATATCAGGTAATTTTGTGTAAACAACAAATGACTGCATTAAATTGTGTTTCTAAAAGGAATAATGAATAGTTACCCAAATTTTTTAGAGTTAAATTTCATTTGAAAAAAGTATTTTTAAACACAGAATATGCAGAATCATTCCTTAGACCCTCGAATCGCGGAGAAAGAAGCATATAAGCCTATGTGAAATCAAGTGACTTCCCCCCTCCTGGGAAGGGGTTATTTTGACATGGGGGTCATGATTTGAAAAATCTTGGTAGAGGTCCACTAGACAATGCTACATGCTAAATATCTAAGCTCTAGGCCCTGTGGTTTCAGAAAGGAAATTTTTTAAAGTTTTTCCTTTATAAGCCTATGTAAAACCAAGTGAACCCCTGGGCGGGGTTAATTTTGATCTGGGGATCATAATTAGAACAAGCTTAGTAGAGGTCCACTAGACAATGCCACATGCTAAATATCTAAGCTCTAGCCTTGTGGTTTCAGAGACGAAGATTTTTAAAGTTTTTCATGTAAAACCTAGTGACCCCCAGGGCCGGGTCCATTTTGACCCGGGGATCATAACTTGAACAATTTTGGTAGAGGTCCACGAGACAATACCACATGCTAAATATTTAAGGTCTGTGCCTTGTGGTTTCAGAGAAGAAAATTTTCCTATTTGTTGCCATAGCAACCAGAGTTCTGCATTGAATGAAATTCTTCGAACAACTTTAATAGAGCTTCATGCAAGGAACATCCCTGCAAAGTTTCATCAACCTTGGCCCAGTGCTTTCAGAGGAGATGTCATTTGAAGGAAATTGTGGACAGACGGACGACGGACCCTGGATGGAGAGTGATCCTAATAGCTCACTCTGTGTCAGGTGAGTTATAAAATATATAACATAACATTTTTATATAAGAGAAATGAGAGATCGTGTTTGCAAACAAAACCCTGTATTACCCAATATTTTCTTCTGATAAGAGATCAATGCGGTGGGCAGTGGTTGGTAGTCCTTTTTTTGTATTGATAGGGGTATTTTAAACGGCCGTAAACTGACTAAAAACAAAAGATATTTTTAAATGTTTTATATCACTGGAAAGCTAATAAAATATCTATTTTATTCATTATTTTCACTTTCTGTTAAGATTCAAAATGAAAAATTCCCAAGCGCGTAGCTTACACTGTTTTCGTAAAAACCCCGTTGTGGAAAATCAAGCGTCATTTAAAGCGGAATGTTTTTTCAAAAGAGATATCTTGATGTGAAAACATGAGTATCAAGAGCATTTCATAAGTTTTTTTATTTTAAAATCCTTCAGATAGCAAAAAAGTTATAAAAATTCCTTTCCAATACACAGGCATTGTAAACACAACCGTTATTGCCCACCAGCAACCTTATCAATATTGCTGTGTGACATCACGGCGAACTCTCCTATACTGGTGGCAGTAACATAACTTAACAAGCATTGGTTTTAGAACACACATACAAAGTAATACTGCAATTTTCAATTGAAACATCTTTTTGAATCTTTGGAACACTGTTTTCGCTGAAAAAATAATAAAAAATAGAGTTGCGAAAATAGGTGACAAACGAAAAATCAGAGATTTTCGGCCGACTATTTCACATTTCAAGGTATCAAATAGTTGCAAGAAATGATTCTGAAGCATTTCAATTTATGAAAACTTGTTTTTATAACTATTTTGGCCAACTCTTGATTACATAAATCAAAGATTTTTTCAACATTTTGTCAAATGGGGAAAAATTTATATTAATTTTGGAGGAGAATGGGGTTGAATGTCTGCCCCCAAACAAATCCACTGTTAGCATCATAACCTACTACTTGGCTGTTTTTCCGATTAATATCAACCCCTGAATTTACACAAACATAAGTGCTGGTTGGGTTTTTAGAATTTTAGTAATGAAGTGATTATCAGAAAAACAGGTAAACATGAACTGTCTGTTGAACGCCTGCAATCTGTGAATACATTTTACACAGAGTTGTGTCAGATTTGGCTACTACAATCACCTTCTAATAGCAAGTATGAAGTCATCGCAAAGCCGAGACTTGGGGTATTATCAACACTGAAAAAGTTCTATGCTCCTGCATTTATGAATAAAATATGCAAATGAACCGCCGTATTAGAATGAAGGTAGCCTTTTAAACCGACTTTGAATTTTTTTTTAACACACAGACAGGTATTTGAATATACTTAAATATAACTTAAATTATAAGTTAAATTTGTTTGTTTACATAAAAAAAATGATAAAATTGTAATGCCATTCTGAAACAAAGGACTGCATAGGAGAGATTGCCGTGATGTCACACGGCAATTTTGATAAGATTGCTGGTGGGCAATAACAGTTGTATTTACAATGCTGTGTGTAATGGAAAGGAATTTTTGAATTTTCATTACTTTTTTGCTATCTGAAGGATTTTTAAAATTCAAAAAGTTATGAAATGCTTTTGATAAAAATACCGTTTTTAATGATGCCTGAATTTTCAAAAGCTTATTGCTGCAACAACCATTTACGAAAACAGTGTAAGTTAAGCGCTTGCAAATTTTTCAGTTTGAATCTTAACAAAATTTGAAAATAATGAATAAAGTGTATATTTTATTAGCTTTCCAGTGATATAAAACATTTTAAAATATACTTTGTTTTAAAGCGACTGCACTCCAGATGGACAAGTTACGATAAAAAAAGAAAATTTTCAATTTCAAGAAAACAATTGTCATTACTGTATCAGGGGCATTGTATTATGATAACGTGACAAGTTTTCTAACAAAAGAAACAATTAAAATGTGTTGTTTTGCTTACTTTTATTGTAGAAAATATCACCCTGTGACTAACGGGGTGGGGTCTTTAGTATATCAATATTTTTAACTCGCATCAAATCAGCTGACTCCGTAGTGTAGTAGGTTAAGCCCCTGTAAATTTTTTGTAAGCGCAAAGATCCGAGTTCAAAACCTGGCTCGGGTAAATATTTTTTTTCTACCTTTATTTTTAGCTCTTACACAAAGAAAATAATCTTGATGCTGACAAATTGAATATATATTGATTTTACCAAAAAATTAAAATTTACTAAGAATTTGGAGTGCAGTCGCTTTAAAAAAAGTTTTGGCCATTAAAAAATCACCTCTAACAATACAAAAACATGGACTTTCAAATGCTGCCCACCGCATTGATCTCTTATCAGAAGAAAATATTGCGTAATACAGGGTTTTGTTTGCAAACACAATCTCTCCTATTGGTGAACTACAAAGTTATACGCTTGTGACACACAAATCTGCAAGAGTGCAGTGCTATGTATCCCTGCTTGTCATGCAGGAGATCAGAGATCACTGAGATCGAATCCCCGCTGGAGTGGGAATAAATTTATTTATCTTGTCATACTCTCACATCTCTATTATCAACAAATTTTATGTGAGATTTTAGCATCGATGGACAATATCTGAGGTTTGCCGAAATCGAAAACTCCCAGCGTCCACCTGTCCTCCATCTTGAAAAATAATCAAATTTAATCGTGTCTTCTTCAATATTTCTGGCTCAATAGTTTTGTTTTTTTTTTCTTTTTAAATGTAACATTAGTCTCATTCCAACCTGTATCTGTTTTTCGTAATGCGTAACTTTTATCGATTTTGTATGTTGAAAATTTTGTCAGCGCAATGTAGAATGAAGCTTACCGCTGTCCTCCATCTTGAGCGGAAATGTAGAATTGAATCGTGCTTACTTCAGAGTTTTTTTCTTGTTTATGCACTTTTGTCTTATTCCAACTAATCTTTTTGTGAAGGCATACTGCTATCGATTTTTTTTTGAAAATTTTGTCAAGTCTGGCGGCATCTGCCAAAATAAAAAAAAAAAAAATTCCAAAAAAAAAACACCAACCAAAAAAGAAGTAAAAAATTTTTTTTTTTTTTTCCCCCTCGATTTTCCGAAGTTGCTAATCCATTTGTATACAGGTCAGTGGTGTATGTAATGTTTACATCCAGTCATAGCATACGGATAGTGCTAACTTTGTGATTAATGTTGTAGAAAGTCACAATGTGACAGTACAATTTGAAGTCACTTTGTATGCCTCTGTATTCAAAATTTTGTTATGTGCATTCCGTTTAAAATGGTTAAATGTGATGCTTATAAAAATGTAAAGAAATAAGCGTCAGAAATGAGAAACATGATGTAAAATAAGAACAATGTTTGACTCATTGAATGATTCAGTCATCAAGTAGCTCTAGTAAACACAAATTAAAATTACCTGATTGGTGGATTAGCCGTATACTGTAAATCTTCAGTTAACATATTTTCAACACATAATCGTTTGTTTTCATATTTTTAGCAGGAAAAAATATTTCGGAAAATTGCCGAGCTGTCAAAACGGTGTTACCATAAGAAAGTTGAGTTGTAACAACAACATTTAAGCGTGTCTATATCCCGTACAGAAGACGTACTGTAAAGCGTTCGGTCCGTGTTGTACAGTACAATATACTACGTATCGCAACGGGCCTACAAACAAAGATTTCGTGTTAATATTGTGAAATGGGAGATGCAAATAAACTTTATAGACTTTATAACAAAGACGGAATTAATTTATATTCTAGGTTCATGTCAAGCATATACTTGAATATCTTTGTTTGTGTAGTTACAATAAGTAACAGTTACTGATTTTCAGTGTACTGTATTATTTCTGACTTATAAATAAACCAAAAAATATTCATGAAAAAGTTATTAATAATCTTTACGCTCTTTCCGTTTTTTTTCATCAGACTTTATTAGATTGTATATACGACCCCTATTTTCATTCAGCGTTAATTAAAACAAAGTTAACGCAGCAATATTACAATATGTTCTAGGCTATATTCCATTAAGGTGATTTTCAGAATGTACAATACTATTCCTGCCTCTATCCTCACAAAATCGTTTGCAGTCAAAATGTTTGTTAACAAAACAACGCACATTTTCACGATTACTAAAGTTTGGTAATTTAAAGTGCATAACGACCAATTAGTTAACTTTGGCTACCTATCAGTTTATTGCTGTAGACCAGTCTGATAATTCGAAATGTAAACCAGTCCGATAAAAATGGAAAGTGCATCCCGGCCAGTTTAAACTTTGGCTACCTGTCACTTTGTTGCTCTAATCTGCCATTTCTGATTAAAAAAGACCGTCAGTGACTGTACAGTGATACTTTCATTAAAAAAAAAAACTGAAGCGTGATCATAAAAATATAGTCATATTAACGTAATGGACCAACTTTACCCGATACCGGAAAATACCGACATCGGTTTTTAAACTAGCCGAACAATAAAAACTTTTCACTACTTATTGAACGTTACATACGCATATAAAATAATTTGACGTTTATATTGATAAAAGATAGGCATATCAACTTTTTGACAAATTTCAAGCTACACAATGAACAGTGGTTTAACCCATTCTTTATCGTATCTTCCTAGGCGATTTTCTTTCATTTCATAACATGTTGTTCAAAGAACTATACACTACTTCACCTACATGTTACATTTTCCAACCATGTATTAAATATAGCGGACTGCTGCTGCGGCCCGCAATCATTGTCGGATAGGGTTTAAATATGTAACACAAGCTATGTATAGCTTTTAACCGACCTAATGTCATTAAAATGTAGCCGGTCAAAAGTTTTTTATGGCTATTCATACAGGGCTCCGATTCTAGAGTAACGGAAGTTCCGTGTCTATAGAGAATCCTATGGCGATTGGCTACTGTTACGGGGAGATTTATAAAAAGAGATACAATTTACAAAGATTGATAATTTATGTATATTATTTTCGTCGTTACATACATCACCCTACACAATCAATTTCTAATTCGGGCTACAGCTAGGAGTGCGCGTCTTCGAAAAACTGGGATAAGTATAGGCTACAAAGAATCATTATTTACAAGCTAAAACATAAATCGTTAAATAACTACTTTATTGTAAGGTGTTTAGGGGGTAGCAAAACAACATTATTTTGACAAATTATTAAGCCTTACATGCCTAAAAAGTTCACTTGAAACAAAAAAAATAATACTTAAATGAAAATGATCTTGTTCAGTTAAGAACAACCACCAATCGAGATATACTATTAGAATGTTATGAGGCAGACAATCGGTACCTTTCGATTAGTGCAACATATTCATTTGAATCAAGAGCACATTTACAGTGCCCTAACAGTTTCATTAAAGTAGTTTGGCAACCATAACCTTTTCTGAAAGCACAAAGAAAGTTGTCAATATGTCTTCGAAATAGACCGAAAGTTGTACAAAGCGCAGATCGAATTATTTTCATTGGTTTAAACAATTTATAATGTTGACTATGTGATTATTTTTCATTTAACGTACGAACAAACTTCCCTGCCACCAATATATTTGTGAATCATTCATTCTGTGTCATATATTGAATTTCGTCCTCTGCACATTTTGACCCGCGCTTTAGGTTCAGCGCAAAACACGTAGGTCAAAAATTGTTTTTCGGGGAGTTAACCTATAGTCCCCAGGCCTTCAGCGCTCACAGCGCTTTGATTGGTTTGATTAGTTATTCAATTGTCATTAAATGAGTGAATTGATACATGCCCTGTGATTTGTCCTCTGACACTCGTATTGGATCTCGCCCTACGGGATCAGACCAATACGAATGCGCTCGGACAAATAATTTGGCCAATACAAACTCACTCATTTAATATTCAACTTTACAATGTTACACACTGTTTTAAATCAATTGCGCACATGATATGAAACAGGTAGAGCTAATATAAGGCATAACTGAGCCAATATGAGAAAAGCAGGGCCAATGCGAGAAATATGGAATTCAAGCATTCTGATTGGTTTAAAAGAGAGGGCCAATACGGAGAAGTCACAGTTTATATGCAGACGTTTTTAAAGACTTTTTTTAGACTCCTGCTGATATCTTATTTTACCAAGTTAAATACAAATAAAATTGTTATTGTTACAAGAACATTTATATTCTTGTTTTTTAGCCAATATTGTAAAGTTGAATAATAAATTATCATTAATCAAGTGATTTCATATTGGGCTTGTTATTTGTTCTTGCCCAAAGTCGAAGGCCGAGGGCCAATACGACGACCCTCGGACAAATAACAAGGCCAATAATTATGAAATCACTTAATTAATAACATAAAAACATAAGCCCATGCTAGCTTTTGAACCGACCACGCAGTGGCCTTACTGCGAGAGGAAACCGCTGAACCCGGAGAAAACCAACATGTCCGATCTGATGACCACCTGTCATCTCACATACTACCCAGGACGGGGATCGAACCCGTCTTGCATTTGGTTAGAAGCGAGTGCGAGTGTTGTTTTACAGTCGGTCAATAGCTAATATTAAAATTGTATATGATATACCGAAATAAATAAAACAAAAATGTATTGTATTGAATTGTAGATACGTTAAAACCAGAAGGTTGTGTTAAAACTTAAAAGTAAAAACAATTATATGGTGTACACAAAAAGTAACTCCGAAGGGAGAATAATTGTGAAACGATTCAAAAGTTCACTACTTACTAAATATTTCGTTATATGGCGACACTAGTACATGTACGAGTTTAGCCCTAGAGACTGAGACCACAGATGTTTGGGGTCTGGACCTCATCCCCTTAGGCCTGACCCTCGCCCCTACTCACTGCAGTAACTTATATACATCCTACAACTGCGTGTTAGCTAACCAATTACAAATGCAAGTCCTTATTCTACTTACCTACTGATCACATGTTTATGGTGACGATGTATATAAATACAAGTGTATTTATATACGTTCCGTACAACATGGGACAAGTATAGATTGGGTGGCGAGTCCATACCCCAAGCATCTATGACTGAGACTTGATGTTATTCGGCAGGTCATTCCCGTATCTGATGTTGCTAGGGATAGCAGATAACATAGTTCTTTAATTATGTTCTGGGCAAGCTTAATGAAAACACTTATAGAACAAACAGTTAATACAAGAATGAAGCATGGCAGAGTAAAAGATAAATTAGATTTTATATATTTTATATTCTATGGCTGGTTCCATAATTATTGAGCATATATTACCAGTAATATGGTACTGGCCGTTAAGTTTACTGCGACCTTGACCGTTGTTAATTCATTAAAGAACCATTCTCACATTGCATCTTACAATATATTTTTACATTGGACCCGCTTAAAATGCAGTTCAAACTACCAGAAAGCTTGTGTATTGCCAAATAAATTGTATCAAGGATTTCTATTGATCTTGGTGCATATGGCAGAATTTCATTTGAAAAATCGATATCTGATTTTGCTATCGTTTACCGAAGCTGACACTGAAATCGTATGCATTCGGAAATTAACGAAAATCTTCGGATTATCGCGCAAATGCACATTATTTCAGTCTGGGGCTATTTGGTATTTTGTAACAAATTTGTTGCAGAAATGCTAAAGCTAGCGGAAAGATATCTTATTTTTGCATCCATAAAAGGAAACAATAAAATATTTTTTGAAAGAAATTTCATTTTCTCCCATAGAGATATACAGTATTTACTGAAATAACAAGCTTAACTACATGTTTCATTTCTTGTTGGTTAAAATGTACTGGTTATTTAAAATAAAGATAAATCAGGTATGTGCGATGAAATCCATTACTATTTAAGTAAAAGTTCTTAATCATCGATTTATATATGTAGTTTAATGTTTAGGTCTTCAAATATAACTTGCTTGATTTGTAAATAAGTATATGACCATTCGAGAGTTCTTCATAAATGTTTGAAGATGAAAAATATCAAAACTAAATATACTAGGTTTTCAGTCATAAACTGATAAAAGGAGAAAAACTTCAGTCTTTAAAACTTCCCGGCTTTTCAAATTGGGTGTGGTGCAATACGGATCTAAATCATTCTAAGTTAGCACGCTTTAGAATTGTTTTGCAGTGACACCTCGGTCAGTATATATTATTTAAGCTGGGCCTGGGGCAATGCTCAGCACCTCGTAAAAATGTCAATGCACTTGTTAATTCTATATAATTTAGAAAGGAACCGTAACATTTTTAGCTCGACTATTTGAAGAATAAGGAGGCTATTGCACTCGCCCCAGCGTCGGCGTCGGCGTCGGCGTCGGCGTCGGCGTCTGCGTTGGTTAAAGTTTTTTATAAAGTCAAATATCTTGAATACTATCAAAGGTATTGACTTCAAACTCAAACTATATGTTTACCATCAACATCTACACCTGAGGAAACAATCTCCATAACTCTGTTTTGATTTTTGACAGATTTATGCCCCTTTTTAACTTAGAATTTTTGGTTAAAGTTTTTTATAAATTCAAATATCTTGAATACTATCAAAGGTATTGACTTGAAACTCAAAGTATGTGTCTGCCATCAACATCTACACCTGATAAACAATCCCCATAACTCTGTTTTGAATTTTGACAGATTTATGCCCCTTTTTAACTTAGAATTTTTGGTTAAATTTTTGGTTAAATTCAAATATTTTGAATACTATCCAAGGTATTGACTTGAAGCTCAAAATATATGTCTACCATCAACATTTACACCAGAGGAAACAATCCCCATAACTCTGTTTTGATTTTTGACAGATTTATGCTCCTTTTTAACTTAGAATTTTTGGTAAAAGATTTTATAAATTCAAATATTTTGAATACTTTCAAAGGTATTGACTTGAAACTCAAATTATGTGTCCACCACCAACGTCTTCACCTGAGGAAACAATCCCCATAACTCTGTTTTGATTTTTGTTATATTTATGCCCCTTTTAAACTTAGAATTTTAAGTTACAGATTTTTATAAAGTCAAATATCTTGAATACTATCAAACGTATTGACTTGAAACTTAAAATGTAGGTTTACTATCAACATCTTCACCAATATTTTTGATTTTTGACATATTTATGCCCCTTTTTAACTTAGAATTCTGTCACAGTTTTTACCAGACTATTATTAGAAATACTCGAAATGGCTTACTTTTGAAATGTCATAGAATAATTATGCAGCATGCAGTGGTCGTGCTTTTTTAATTTTATACATATCAATTTTGAAACGTTACAAAGTTATTCATGATCAAATATACAAGGTGATGTATTTCTTTGAAATCATCGCCCCTCCTCCCCCCAGTTGGCTTACATAATCCAGAGTAAGGCTTTGCACGTAATGTTCATTTACAAAGGTCTTTGAACAAGTTTCATATCTTTGACCTTAATTGTTATAGACAATTACACAATACACCTGTTCTTAGACAAAAAAACCCATTTTACTAACAAGCTTTCGAATAGTCGAGCGTGCTGTCATGAGACAGCTCTTGTTATAGATGCATTAAATTTGAAGATCATTTTTTAAACAAAATTTTGAAATTTAATTCGGTTTGTCTTTGGTTGTATCGGAATATTAAAACTGTGATCTTTACTTGTATATTTAAGTCTTTCCCATATGCATAGTATAAACTGACACCTGAAAAATCTTACTAACACAGGTCTTGTCAGTGTTTCAGTAATATTTAAAAGGCTATTACAACAAATAGCTATCTTCAAGTTTACAATGATAATGACTAAATGCTTAGTAACAAAACAGTGATGTTATTTAATATTCTGACACACCTTGTTCGAATTGCATACATGTTCATGTATGCCAATTATCAATTATCAAGATTATGATAATGCATGCAAGGTAATAATGCTTTATAAACCGTAACAAGTAATATCTTTAAAAAAAAGATGGTCGACGTAGGTGACGTAATAAACACATTTTGTGTTTCAGAAGGCTCCCGGGCAGTACACTGCAATAATCAATGACGCTAGATGTCCGGCCCCGGACAACACCTCGTTGAATACAAAAGTTGATCTTCGTACTGTCCAGAAACCTTGACATAACGTGTTCTGTTTTTTTCTTTTTTGCAACATGATTTATTATAAATAACTATAATATAAAAAAATATACACATTTTGTGTTTCAGAAGGCTCCCGGGCAGTATACTGCTTATTCCGGTACCGAAACGCTAGCCAATAATTTGCAGATTCTGATTGGTCACATTATAACGAAGTTGGTTAGCAACGCGTCCATACCAACGGACGTTCAAATCAAAAGTATACGACTACGTCGAAAAAACATAATTTCTTTACATATTTGAGATTGATCGTCGGACGCCGCCTTTTTAGTAGTTTTATTTCATTATAATTCGCGTAATGTGTTCTTCGCTTTCCTGCTTAAATAGCCAGTGTGCAGTTAATCTTATACATGTATATTGTATTTAACATAACATATTATCTTTCCGACATACATTAACATACCAAAATATACACGCATAATTTCGTCTGCTTTGTGCATTCTTTCATAAGATTGTCTGAAGTTACGGAAAGGATCGGAACTGCTCGGCAATTTCCGAGCGATATGAAAAAATGTGTATAAAATAAAAGAATTCGAAAACAGACAATCTAATTATTTTAGGATATGTATAATATGTACTCGGTGTGGATTTGAAAGCCATTAAGTAATATAGGGGGCAAACATTTGGCTAAATATTTTTATGATGCTGAATATCACATGCCTTAAACATATGACACAGTTCCTAAAATGCCTATACATATTAATCAGTGACAAATGTAGAAGATTTCAATTTTTGAAACACAAGTGAGAAATGACTTAAGATGTGCTTGGAAAAGTTCATATTGACTTTGTCATCGTCTGACTAATTCACTAAATATGTGCTTATGTTAAACGGAAGTTATATATAACAGTAATACGAGTGTTTTCCGGATAAACATGACTGCATTTTACGCTCTGCATGTTTTGCTGTGACAAATTGATACATGTAAAAGTGTGCCTATGAATGCAACTAGCTAAAATCTGCGTATAATCTGTAATCTTGTCCACCATCTTGAACCCTGGCCTATCAGAGAGTAGAATGGAGTAAAGTAGAGATTATGCGCATGCGCACAGATCTTACTCGACATGTTGGATTTGACCGAGTGGTTAATCAGAGAACGCACTCCGTCAACAAAAATGTTATCTATCAATGGGTAAGGACGTTTTCGGAAAATGTAATTGCATAACTTATTCATTATGTCGACATGATATTGCGGAGGACAGTAAAGACAATATAACATCTGCGAAACAACTGTAGAATTTCGGTGAGATTTTTATACATTATAATACATACTTATAGAATAGAAGATAATCAATCTACATGTGCGTACGAAGTAGTTAAAATGAATAATTATTAGGAAAATGGCAGGTTTGATATTTATGGAAAATGCACTGTTTATTTCTGTCTACACGACGTAGTAAATCCACATTTAACATGAAATATTGTGTTGGATCCAGAAACAGGCGGTTTTTATCGTCGGTACTGGTTGTTTATATGACCAAAGAAAAAAGTTATATTAGACTTCATGTGACAGATTAACAAACAGGAAGTTTTAAAGTTCAGACAAACTTAAGTATTCCATGTTTCATATGCACGGTGTATAGTTATTAACACTTGTAAAATGAAATTGAACTTAACAGATCACAACCATTAGAATAATAACCAGGAAATATTAGTCTGTACTTTGAACTTAAAATGACACTGACCTTGACTTCAAAGTGGGCAATAGAGTGCATTATGAAATGAATAAGGTCCTTGCAGGTACAAAGCATTCACATAATTTATAATACATTTGTAATTATAAAACTGTTCTATATAGAACATGGCATGTGGAATTTTTTCCACTTTATGTCAAAGATACATAGAGTGTGTGTGACTCATACAACAGTTAGGATATTATTAGCTCTCAGTCAATGGAGAAGCTGCCAATCATTGCAGAGGCAAATTCAAATCTTGTGGCAGACAACACACATTTCTTTCCTAGAAGTTACACGTTGACATCACCAATGAACTTTATTTTTTCAGACTTTATGACATGTAAGCTAAAGAACATTTGTGCTAAATTTCAAACAAATATCCATTCATTTAAAATGTCGATTTGAACCTCTGATGTTGTTAGTTCAGTGTAGGCAAAAAGCAAGTCGCAATTTCTCTACCTGAGCCCTTTTTATAGTTCTTCCCCGGCAAAGCTTTACAGACATTCGGTGTTGTTGGAAATAATTGCGCTTATATATGAAGCTCTCGGTCGTATCAGGTTTGTTGATAAATGTAACCACACGGTCAGTGTTGTTTACATTCTCTCACTCTCCATGGTTCTTGGCCTCATACAAGAACTAAGGGGTCTTTTCGTAATACAATGTATAAAGGGCTAGGGTCTGGTACACGGACGACTCCCTTATATCTGCATCTATTTCTTCAACTTGTCTGCGCCTGTCAAGACATTTGTCAGACACACAGAGTGCACTTGCAATATAAGCACTTAATGAGCACAGTTCAAACCTTGACATTTTGCCCTTCTTAAAAGTAATCCTGTCTGTTTCAAATGTGACCACACCTTAGTTTATACTTATTTACTTTAGCTCGATTGTGAAGAAAGCTTTGAGCTTATCAAGTCACTCTCGAGTCCGCTTCCTGGAAAAACCAGTACTGGTGTCATATGCGGAGGTACGGTCGTGACCTTGGTGGGGTTCGAACCCGCAACCCCCGGGATGAGCGGCAGACACCTAAACCTCTACACCACCATACATTGAGAGATTACAATCAAATCATTTTATTGTCCGAATTAAGTTGTGTAATGATATGTGGCTGTTTTTTGGTTGTTTTTATCTTGTTTTATAGTAATTACAGGGGAATAGTAAATATTTGATTTACAAATGTATTCACAATGAAAAGTAGAGGACCAGTTCAGCTCTTTAACTGTTTTATCTCAAATAAGCACATAGATTAGATAAATTGTCAGCTATCAACAAATGAAAAATGTAGAACATATACGTGAATACTTTAGTGCTTATTTAACTTTCCCATAATGTCTGTCCATTTACATGAGTAAAATACAAACTAGGTTTAATCTTTGTAAAGCCAATATAACTGAGTCGAAATTGTCTATCTTCTTTTAACAACTATGATCTTGACCCCAGTTCGAAATGCTATCCCAAGTATAGGTATCCATGCCAGCAACATAGAGACCAAATTCACAACCATATACCTTTTTTAAGTAAAGAATTGACTGGAAGTCACTTTCTGTTTTTAGACATAGTGACCTCGTCCTTGACGCAAGGTGCCCCCAACCACAATCTCAATGTAGATCTTCGTGAGAGCAACATACTGACCAATTTACATTGCCATACCACTATTTAAAGTTACGTACTTAACCGGAAAGTATTTTCTATTTTTAGCCACAGTGATATTGACCTTGACACAGGGTCCCTAAATGCAATCCCAAGTTAGGTATTCATGAGAGCAACATACAGACCAATTGTCATGGTAATAGCACTATCCAAACTGAAGCTATAAGCCGGAAACAACTTTTCTATTTTTAGCCACAGTGACCTTGACCTAAGGAGCCCTAAATGCAATCAAATGGTAGGACTTCATAAAAGCAACCTACAGACAAATTTCCATTGCCATAGCAATATCCAAATTGAACTTACTGGCCGCAAACGGTTTTTCTTTTTTTATCGACTTTTTTACCCCAGGGACCCCAAGTGCAATCCAAGGGAGGTCTCTATAGACATTTGCGAGGTAAGTCGGAAGGCGATAGTGAATGGCAGATTGTGAACATTTTATGGGGAACATCTCAAAATTATACACATTTCAAATTAGTGATTAATTGTCGTATAAAACATTATTTTTGCAAAGAGCATCATTTCGGAGACACATCATTGCAAATATATTTTAAAATTGCGTACATACAATTTAAATGATTAAACCGATTTCTTTTTGCCTGCAAACAAGAGATCATATTGTGAATTCTATTTGCCCACATAATAGATACTGTTTACAGTATAACGTTTTAGACTGTCAAAACAATCCGCACGATATTTGCGTGCAAAACATAGGCGTGACATAAATGGATTCATTAAAGTAAATTATAGATAACACTGGCAGAATTCGGTATCTAGAATAGCAGATACTCGGGGTTTTGACAGAAAAGATAATTAAAATTTCAAATTCTCGGTTTCAACCTGTAAGAGAGCGCATTTATTCTTATTAGCTGTATACTTTATGACTAATCATTTAACTTCTATGTACGCAATCATAAAATATATATACAAGTATCACTCACGTGATTTTATCGGTACCGCTTTTTCTTTTCACTTTATACTTCAACTAAAGGCGCGGTTGTACACAGTCAAATCGCCTAAAATGCGTCCCCGTATTTTAACAGTGCAAATTATAAACACGTGCTGGTTCCCCACGCCTTTAGTTGAAGTAGAAGAATTCATGTAAACTAGTCAATGAGAGATGTGGTAAGACCACATTTGCAGGTTTTTGTAGAATTTTGATACGAAGCGGCCGGATTCGATGTGTATCCTGACTTATGGCCGGTTGCACAACACACGATTATCCAAGCGGCTATTATACCATAATAGAGAGTTATCGAACACGGAGTTAATCCTGAGTTATGTTCCGACTATCTTCGTTTGCTGGACGATTTTTTAAATACGACTTAAAATATCTGAACTTCATGCAAACGAGTTATCCAATCTAGGCCTATACAAGCTGATGTTATACTAATGTACTGCTATTGGTTGGAATCTGTTAAAAACGAGGTACGGTGTTTTTGCCATTTAAAAGAGAAATTGTATATGAAATAGTTGACAAATACAAATGATGTTGTAGAATAAGCCAAATAAAGCAAAAAGAAAGTAGATCTTACTTTAAGAATTTCCGAAAAGAAAAACTACGCGGACGTATCACATCAGGATACAATTAAAATATACATTTTTATCTTTAAATACAATCTGCATTAATGATAATAATGATATTAATAATGATAATAATAGTAATGATAATTCATGATCATTAATAATAATATTAGTAATGAACCAATAATAGTAACAGTTAATGCTTTTATTTTTATTCCATTATCATAATTATTATAATTTGTATTATTATTATTATCATCATCATCATCATCAACAACATATTTTTTAAGCGGAAAAGGAATTTAGCCCAGTGACATTTTTAATTTATGTAAATGATATAAATATCTGCTGTGATCTGTTCATAAAGATCTTGCGGAACAGCCAGCTTTAAACTGAAAGAACTTGTTGTGTTTTTAATTATTTCATTGTAAGTTTCTTGTAATGTAAATTATAAATGATATGTGAAAACCGGGGAAAGTATATCAGATGAAAGCGAACCTTAATACGGCTTTTTGTAAATTGTAATTACATTTAATTAAATCCATTCTGACCACTGGGTATTCAAAAAGGCGCATACCCAGCTAGATTCGAATACCCGGCCAGCTGGGAGTTGGGTTATTCGAAGCTAACTTGGTATTGGCCGTAACTTATGCAAAAACCCAACTCATAGCTGGCTGGATATTCGAGTTTATATTAGCTAAGTATTGTTGAACGTTTAGCGAACACCAAACCTCCAGCTTGCAGGTTATTTGAAGCTAGCTGGGTATTCGCAAAACGCATTTTTAGCGTATCCCCAGCTCCCAGCTGGCTGGGTATACAAATTACGCTGGGTATTGGCCTTAACTTATGCAAAAAACCAAACTCCTAGCTGGCTAGATATTCAAATCTACCTAGGTATTGAATACCTCATACCTAATTCCCATCTTCCAGCAGGAACGTATTCCTGCTAACTTCACAGACTTTAATATTTATACTAAACAATAATTGAAACAACCGCTTCCAGAGACAGTTACCCAAGGTGACGGATACTTCCATCTGAACAAAGTGGCTCGTGATAAATACTTTTTCTTTAATACCGTCTTGCGCTATAAAGTAGATTTCTTAATGCAATCTTGTCGAAATAATGCATTTTCATAATAAAAACAAACGATATTCAGATATATGTGTCATATACAGTCATGTATTCTGTTTCGGACTTTCATGCATCGGCTTGGTTTCTTTTATTTCAATTCTATCATTAAACGAAATATGGATGTAATTTAAACAGAATAAATATTACATTTTAAACAAAGTGAGAGCTTGAGGCTGGATCAAGGCGCATGTCTGTCACATATAGATAACGCCGGATATATCTCACACGACAAAAACTATACAAGGGATTAATAAGCGTTAGTTGCCATAAAAACAAAGGCATACCAGTATTTGTATCACTGGCAGTATCTGTTCAGTGCAATCCTGTGGTTTTAAATCATATCAAAGACTAAAAACACGCATTCTACGGAAAAGCGGTATCTGATTCTAACAAAAATATTCTTCTATAATATTGCCCGTATCTATAATAGCCATGTCTCTTCTTAATTAATCTTAACACTAATTAGTCACGCATAAATGAGTTTATAATTTCCATGTTCAACGATAAATTGCCGTATAAACCACCCCACTAGCAGGTTTGGATAATCGCGCGTTAATCGGAATCATAACCGTGAAAAATATGTTCCGGCAACTCGATTATAATAAGCGGCGCTTATCAAATCAGTTGCTGAAAGATAATTCGGTGTTCATTAAATCAGTGTTGTGCAACTGGCTTATTATAATCGAGGGTTAAGCGCCGATTATATTTGTTCAACAACCGGCCATTACTCTTGCACACAACAGTTTTCCCTTTCAGATGAGACCGATAAGTTGATACACTATGGTAATTTTGCAGAGAAATCGACTTCTAAGTATAAATGAGTTTCAATTATTTTTTCTGTCCAAACCCCGAATATCTGTGTCTAGAAAGTGACTTCCTTGGGTATCAAAATAATGTCCAACAGTTTGGATTTATGCGTCAAATTGCCAATGATATACTGTTTCCACAAGATCTGTCCAAATCGAAATCCTGTCATGACTTCTTATACTGTGGCACAGTTGCGACGAAAACCTGGTCAAGAAAGAAGGAAGTGCTACCGTTTGAATAGGTATATAGCCCGTTATAGACATAAGGGCGAACATGCCATTTTTGAAAGGAATGTTGCAAGACCACAGCTCTGATTTGGCGCACCCGCGACAAATACTTCCCCAGACAGTTAGAGTATGTGCATCCCTTGTTTGCAGTCGAAAAGAAATCGCTCTAATCAGTTAAATAACATGTACGCAATTATAAAATATATTTGTAATGATGTGTCTCCGAAATGATGCTCTTTGCAAAAATAATGTTTTATACGACAATTAATCACTAATTTGAAATGTGTATAATTTTGAGATGTTCCCCATAAAATGTTCACAATCTGCCATTCACTATCGCCTTCCGACTTACCTGTTACTGCAAGATATATTTATATCAACTTTCAAGTAAAGGGCAATCCAATCTCAAGTTAGTATCCGAAATGAAATGTTAGACGCCCGGTCGCCCGTCCGACAACGACATCATCATTCCAATAACCAGAATATTTCTTTTAAAAATCTGGTTAAATCCATGCACCGGCGCCATCTTCTGGCTTATATGGTAGTTGTGGGTTTGATGGCCACACTTGGTATTTTCTGAAAATACCAGTTTTACTGTAGTTAACGTGAACATTCTTTGGGATATGCCACTGAGGGCATCACACAGTTTAGTGGCGAGTTTCTTGTATGCACAAAGTCGGTTATCAAAGCTTCTTTCATCCGAGCGCTTAACTAATTTAGCAAAGTTTCTATTATACATCTATTTTTACAATTTTGCACTAAAGTATAAGCGACTTCAGCGTTGTACAATACTAAAGTTTAGTATTTCACTATTTTACGAATTAGAAATGACATATTTTGTACGTGAATTAAATACGTATAATGAGAAGAATACTAATTCATCACAGACCTATATACATATATATGTCCGTCCGTTCGTTCGTTCGTCCGTACGTTTGGCTGAAGGCCAATGGTCATGTTTAAATAAGTTAAGCTTTGAATTTCATTTCATATAAGTATGAATAATTATCTCAGCATTAACTTTTCTCCCGGGATCTGTTCCAATCAACACTGATCAAATAGAAATGCATGCAAGCTCCAAAAATGGCCTGAAGGCCAAACACGTTTTGCTTCTCAAGTGAGCTTATACGTCGTTAAAATATTTTGATCTCTTAACGTGCAATGTCAATCCGTTTGAAAGACAATTACTTTGATTTTTTTTTGGTGCGGGGGGGGCAACAGGATAATATTTCTATAATTTCGTATTTAATCTTTGCAAGTTGTGAGTATCCAAAACATTTGCAAAAGCAACGCAATGGTTACATGTCGTTTTAACTATCTATGAACACTTACTCAGGCTTAACATGAGAGAACCTTAAGTCTTGCAAGTTTTTCTTGATTTTTTTAGGTCAATGAAATTGGTGTTCCAATACTTTTTATTGTTATCATGTTTCCGGGAGGGTCATTAAAACTGTATAAGACATTTACCGGGCCATCAGATTAATATTTTTATCATTTAACACATCTTGCATTGACATCACATGCTCCATTTGCAAGCCAAGTATTATGATGTATCGATATCAGCCTTAAGGTTGGATTTGTTTTTTGAGGAGGGGGCGTTTCAGCAGTATTTCAGTTGTGAAAAAACCTGAGAATTGTCTAAATGTGGGATGATGAGTTTGCACATTACATTTTTGTACTTGACCGATATAAGATTTGAAGTAAATTCTCCTTGCTCTGAGTTCGACATTTCATGGGCTTGTACGACACTCAGACATAAGTGCGGTTAAATTCACGACTTCTGCATATTAGATATTTTGCGCAGTATTTGTATTAGAAATCTTAGCTTCCAAACTTTGAAAATATGCTGACTTTTACAATTGGAATGACCCCAATTTTGGCCTCAAAATCAAGGTTACAACGTCTCTTAAGATGGACAATTTACATACTGTTTGCCAACTTTATCATATATTCCCGCTGGAAGCGGGGCTCAAACCCATACGACTCTACACTTGACATACTTTTCTAACGCTACCAGGAACCTTTTCACTACAAAATGTATATCTTTAAAACTAGACAAGATAATAAGATTAAGTTTTGAGTTTTTGAATTTTAAATTAAAATAACATAGTTTTTTTAACAATGTAAGATACAAAATAAAAAACAAAATTATTCTACAAGTTGTAGATTTTGTAACTTATTTGATGTTCCAACTTTTTACATATTTGCAAAGTTAACAAATTAATTCAATTGATAAAACAAGAAATTAACAACCACTTGTTTATTTGAAACTTTCTTAGATTGAAACCAATACAAAATTTAATGGATTTTAAAAATAGGTGTTCGTTTGATAATTAACGAAACACACTTGAAAAAGTATTGGTAGACTGTTCAGAATGTTTGCAGCTAGAGTGGCAGTTGTGCGACATGCGCTGATGCTGTCTCAAGCACATGCACCTATTATTCCGTAAATGAAGAATGCAAATACAATTACAATTCTTTCACGGAACTTTCAGGATTTAGATGTTCATGAATTCTTGTGTTCACCGACCCCTGAATGAGTATCACCAAATTGTCGAGCCAAGTGAAAATAATAAAATACTCTTTTTCTTTTTCTTTTTATTGCAAAAGTTGATAACTGTTTTAGTTCATCGGTATTAAAAATACCAGTTTTAATAATTTGATAGAGTTTTACAAATATTATTTTTTCGCGTTCATACACAATTTGATTATTGGCAAGTTTGCGAATATGAAAAAAAGGGGTTGCATCAAATAATTTATAAGATCTTTAACTTACAGAACATTTTTTTGTTAATATTGAGACAAATAATGCCTTGTATATTGCTCTGATTGCCTTGAAAATGTCACCTTATTAATTTGTGCAGTTTTTCAGTTATTGTCAAAAGGCTACTGGTAGCGTTAGAAAGGTTTTTAAGTGTTTTTAGTAATTTCTAGTCAGCAATCTTACCCAATCAAACACACTTTAATGTACAGGTTAAACATTATATTTTACCTTTTGAATACCACCGACAGCAATCGCCCTTACGAACTTCATTCTCCATGACCGACAAAATTTGCTCAAGACAGAGAAAGAATTTCAAATATATTCTATTCAACAATTTACTTTTGAGGTCTAAAAGTGGTGTTTGCTCTAAGCTGTGTATAGATTGTGAAGAGTCATATGTTTCCGAAGGTCTACTAGTATCTAAAATGACAGACGTTTAGTTGATAATGTAGAGTCTGTTACCTATTCTAGTGTTTTTCAGCTTCAGCTATGATATTTTAGAAGAAAATACCTTCTTTGGATATGATCCTTAAAACACTGTAAAGAACATACTATTTTAAAAACTGCCTTAGATCAATGATAGTTAGATAAACCTGTATTTAATAATTAGGAGAATTGTATTTTGACTAAAATCTATTACTGTCATCCAATGTTTGTTCAAAAACGTTTGACCACAGTCGCTTTTTACAATTTTAAGTAAAGTCGATTTTTATGCATTGATAGATATTCCATTCAATATTCAAAATGACAGCCCGTAAACATTTTACTTTTAAAGCTGCTCGTTCACAGTTTCCGGTGAAAAAAAAGTTTTATCCAAAATGATATAATCTACTAAAATATAAAACATAAAAGTAATTACTAGAATCAACAACACAATTAAAAGTCTAGATGAAAATTTGATAAAATATGTTACTGAGGTGCTGCACTATATGTTTATATTGGAATTTCAAAAGCGTTTGTAACGCTTTATAATTTGGTAGCGTATAATTACAAATATACAGATATACTTTACATGAATTTATACTGGATCCTTTTTATTTGACTGTATGTTCTAAAATCTGTTATTTTCAAAGAGTTTGAAGAACTTCATTTTTTCACAAAAATCTGAGAGCGAGCAGCTTTAAAGAAGGATATTCAATTTTTATTACAACCGTTTGTGTACATTTCAGTGAATGCAGTCAATAACAGATTTTAGGGACGTCCCGTAACTTAACGCTAGCGACATAATCCAAAATCATGGACACTGACAATGATGATGAATCTATTCAAAGCAGACAGCAGCCATCGACCAGCGTTTCATATACGGCTCAAGAATCGCAGTCGTCCGAATTCATGAGCAGCTATGACATGTATGGCGATGATACTGATTCCGACGATGAACTTCCTGATCCTTCTGTTTTAGATAAAAAGTTAGACCAAGTAAGTATCTTTAAAATCGACGTCAGTCTCTTAAAAAGAAAAGAAATAAATGAAAGTGACAATTTTCAGGTGGCGAAAAAGATGATAAAGACAATACTATCAACTAAAGAATGTAACAAGCATTCTGATAGCTCATCTGGACCACCGAAAAAGTTTACAAAAATATACAAACTGCCAAGTTCCGCCACAGGAGAAGACTCTGCTGTCCTAGATGACACGACAGTTGTTAGAGAAATTCGACTCAAACCTAAAATAAAGCGCTTATTGAAAGAAAGACATATTCAACACGAATTGAAATTGTACCAGGTAAAAACAAAGCAGGATTCGTCATTTACGCGACTGTTTTCTGATTTTGCGACCCAACGAAGCCGAAAGAGAATTCGTGAGGAAAATGAAGTAACGAAATCCTACGTCCTAATGTTCTACAGAAATATAGAGACCGAAAGCAACCCACAGACAAAATCCTCTACAAATTACATTCCTGAAATATTTGCTTTGACTACCGGCATAGCATGGCAGCAAGTAAAATCATATGCTGATAAAGATTTTACAAAAGCAATAGAAAAAAGGACACTGAAATTCACTTTTCAGCATGTAGAGAAAAAATACGACAGTGGTCCTATCATGAAATTGACAAAGAATGCCAGAATGGGCTGCGAGATAGTATTTGACGTCTGGGATTTCCTTGGAACGATAGTGGGGGCTCGTACAAGGAAACCACGTGAAAATTCATCACTTTTTTCATTAAATGTATCTTCCCGAATACACATCACTGAAAAATCTATGAAAATTCATCGCAAAATGAATGTCATAGAATTGGGTAAAATTCTTGCACACTTTTCCAACATCTGTTCGAAGCATAAGACTTACCTTGTCAGTGAAAAGAAAGAAGAGGAAGTTGATGATCCCAGGTTCCAAATGCTTGATCTATCTGCAAAAGTCACAGACGAAAGCCTTCTTGGTGAATTAAATCATTCACTGTATACGGTACTGAAAAAATGTATGAACGGAGATAAATTTAATATATTCCTAACACATCCATCAGTTGAAAAATGGCAAACGTCGGATGAATTCTACCTTTATGCAAGAAAACCAACCGACCAGATGGGCCAAATCGTGACACAGAAAAGAAGGAAAATCAAAACGTGGAAGGAACCACCAAGTCTTGTTGAAGTCATGCAAGAATTACGTGACTGTTGTGGCACAGTCTTTCATCCAAAGTGGCTAGACGATGTCAACATACGATTCGGCAGTACAACTGCACCACTTAAGAAATTCATTTTCAGACGGTTCAGCACAACGCGTATAGGGACATATATATACCACCACGGTGAATGGATGGAGATGAAAGGCGAATATCTTTATTTCATTGAAACGGACTTCGTCGAAAAGATGAAAGAACATTTCCTGAACAGGAAAGATTTGCCGCTACTACCATGGGAATACCCCGGGAACAAAGTTGATAATGTTTACCAAGTGAACAAAATGGCGAGTATGGCAAAATCAAAAGAAAGATGGGGAAAACATTTCGAATCCGTTTGCAAAACTGGCCAATTTGTCAAAGTGATAGATGAGGCAGAAAAGCTATTAACTGGTTCAAAAGAAATACCTTTTGATATTCAAAATCTAAAAAACAATGGTTCAAATGAGCATATTGCAGCAAACATGTACCTTCTTCTCAAATGTAACCTGAATGAAGATGATTACAATGCAGCTCACACGTTATTGAATATGCTCATGCCCCAGGATCCTGAGGCACAGATTATTACATGCGACAAGAAAACGCCTCATGGTATTGAGCTTTGCGACATTCTGATCTCAAAAGAAAAAACCACTTACCTTGTACATGTAAAAGAAGGATTCAGAGGAAGTTCTATTCGAGAAGTATGCTCACAGATACGGAACGCTGCTGACAATATTTTTCGCGAGCAACAAATATCAAAAGGAACTGGAATGATCAATGCTTACTGGGACCTGCTAAAATTGGAGATTATGAAGGAAGAAGAGTTTAAACAACTGTTTCATCCATCCAGACAAATAGTATTCGTCCTCGCATACCGTGATACAAGAAAAGAAAATGACTTCACTGAAGATGCTCGACAGTCACGTAACTTACACGCGAAAGTAACAGATGCAATCAGAAGAAAATTTACAATTAACCAATACCAACCATCAAGAATTATTGCTAAATTAACCAAAGAAGAGTATCTGACAAATGATGGTAGCCTTACTGACAAATTTATCTTGGAGGGAAAAGACATCAAAACAAACTTTGAGGAGAAGTTACGCACCTGGAACGAAATAGGGTCACTGAAAATGGCAAAAGATGTTTTTCAAACCCTTGCATCCGGTCTCTCTAGGTCGAAGTCAACTATAGCGAAAATGGAAGTTTGCAAACTAGTCAAGGACTTTGAACGATACTGGATTGGAGAAAAGAAGTTCCAGTTAAAGATATATAGCATTGACAATGACTTTTAGACACTTAAGCCCGTTCGCCGATATTTCATTAACTTAGTCGGCACAGAATAATAAGACTTATACAGTGAAATACAAGTTTAAAGTGGTCGTAACGGTTGCGAATCGGTAACGTCAAATGTTTGTGCGTAACTGTGAATAATTATAAATTATGTACTAGTATATGGCGTTTTAGCTGGCTCTTGTAAAATGAATTGGCGACCTGCAGGACAAGCGTTGAAGATAGATATGTAACTGACGTTGAGGGTTGAAAGGGCATGAAGAACGTAAAGCTTAGACTAAAGTGGAAGATATCCTGTTGGGTTTTACTTATAGTTATGTTGTTTACAGCTATTTACCCTTAATAGTCAAAATGGTAATGTAATATAGATTGTACTCTGCATGCAGCGGTGACAGCCAGTATGCAGAAGTCACGTGACAATGATGGTAAAACATAAAAAGTCAATCAGTAAAATTAAAATACATCGTGCAAACAACCTGGTAACTATTCCAAAATGTAAGAAAGGTGAACCAAATGAAGTGAAAATGAACTGATAGTGATAACTGAATTTGATGGGAAAATCAAAGAAAGATAATTAAACAGGTAAAACTGTGAGTGTCAACGTTTTCCTATCCAGCGATATTGTAATTGACAATGTAAACAAAATTGTGAATAAAAACCTAAATCTAGATGGTTGTTATTCGATTACGCAGCCGGGTGCATAAGATACAGTCAACGAATACAGAATATAATATGGCCAAGAACTGTTTGACAAACATCAATCAAGGGAGATATAACGTGGATCCACATGCACCTAGACGGATGTCTATATTCAACCCACTCTAACGCAACTATAATCGATCCTGAAATACAAAATAGAGTGACAAAAACAGTGCCTCAAAACAGCGAACAATTTCCCGGGGCCGTGACCAACGTCAATATAACAATATTTTAAATAAAGACACAGATACGCACGATGGTTTGATGCCTTTTCAATCTGTGTTTAAATGTGGGTTAATACTTTTGTTACAAAGGACTTCTACGTTTCAAAAATGTCATTACAAGTACAAAGGTGATATACATTGTAGTCCTCAATTGAAAGGATGTTAAACTGCTGATACATTGTTCTCCTAGCTTAAGCTCTGCGTAACCTGTTAACTTACGGTTTTTCACAAAGACGTTGATAATTGTAAAATTTTCCTTTGTGATGCTACCAGTACTTATGAAAGATCATTTATTTTTGTATACAGGAAAAATTGTTACAAAATTTTAGTCCCATGTCATTGCATTTCATTCAATGTCACAAGTAAGTTACACGTCAATCATATTCATTAGTGATGAAATTAAAGAAGCCAAATACGATTTTTAAAAAAACACCACAAAGTACCAAGCATGCATTTTCAGGTTATTTTTGTCTTTATGTTAAATTGTCATTTACAACTAAACGAAACACTATGACATTAAATTTGCTGTCATTGACAACAACAAATACTAAACAAACAATCAAATGTTTAGTCATACAAACACCCAAACCTATATTGTAAGTGCTTCCTATATAGCCAACATGTGTATGGTACAACAATACTCCACCCACCTCCTCTAACACAAGAAGACCAACATGATATGTCACTTTTGGTGTTATAGAAAGTCACATTCAGGACATGGATCCAATAAAAGGCACCATAACAAAAATTGCCAGCAAAGTAAAGTTTATTGAAGACTAAATGCGACACCATTCAAAACAATGTACATGTACTGATATTAAAGAAAGTGTCCAAATGATGAGTGTTATGTATTGAAAATGAGTAAGAAAATAGACTCATTAATAGAAAAACTGAACAGGATGCCGTCTGATAAACATGATATTATAAGTAAATAGGATAGTCAAAGAGAAACAATATTAGATTATGGAGTTAAACCTGATATTCTATGACATTGAAGAAAAAAGCTCCAACAAGGAGAGTTTGAACTTATACAATGCAATCATTTACTAAGAACACTATGGACACATTCCATGTACCAGACAGTATATAGATTAGGAATAGAAGAAGAAATATGGACCAAATCAAGCCAAGGCCAATATTAGCAAAATTCAAGAACAATAAAGAAAGAGATCTGGTATGATATTCTGCAGCTGATTTTTTAAAATGTACAACATACGGCATAAGAGAGCAGTTAAAACCGAGGAAACATGTTGCATCCAAAAATGAAAGAAGAAAAGGCAAATGTGTGAAGTTAGTTTGAGACAAACTCTACATTATTTGGTATGTAGCATCGTCTAGTGTTCTTCTACCAAGTTTGTTCGAATCATATTCCTTGTGTCAAAATTGGCCCCTCCCAGGTGGTCACTTGTTTTATATAAACTTTGAATGTTTGACGATACTGCAACATATTTTAAAACGCCAATTTTACCAGAACAGAACAGAAGATTTCTTTTATTCACCCAGGTATTTTGAAATACAGCATGGGGTTGTAACAAAAACAATCAACATACAATTTTTTATAGATTCCGGTACAAGTTAGTTATAAAGTATGCATTTAGACTAAGACAAATTCATATACATGTACAATGATATTACTTTGTTTACCAGTTTATTGATTAATGCTAAAATGGGGGGGGGGGGATGTTCGTTTTATAACAAACATTTAAACTGTCTTCATGATAGTTAACGTATTATAAAACAAGTGTTTATTCGATGATGGAATATATTGTATTTCTTAAGTTTGTTCACTGACCAATACACACATACAGGTCCGTTGTCTGTGGAAAACCCTTGTTACTAATTTTAGCATTGATTGTTAAAATAGAATCAGTAGGCACGATTTGCACGGGTTTGAAAAAGAAAGTAGTCCGGCTTTATGAATGAGATTCCATAGTGTATAGTTACTCATCTACGAAAACATGACAAAAACAATTGTTTAGTGTTATAGTGACTTCGTGCTAAGTTGATTTAATTAAATTTATAAAGAAGAACAACAAACAAACAAAAACAAAACAAAACAAAAGGAACACAAGATTATATGTTCGGAATGAGTTCTGCTTAGAAGCTGGTTCGTATTATTCATCAGTAGATTCATTACTTCGTACGAGAATAATAATAATAATAAAAACAACAGAAGTTTCATTTAAGGTAACTTCCAAAACAAAATGGCCAACAGTGAAAAAATGATGATATTACTAAAATGTAGTCTGGTGGTCTTTTGACATAATACACAAACAAATTACTGTTATATAAGCTTGTAGAACCTGTTTAAGTGTGTTTTGTTGCAAATATTGTTAAAACATGTCATTTCAGTTCTTGGGTTACTTACATGAAAAATATCCAATTTTTGTGCAAGTTTCCTGACAAAGTCAAATGATGAAAATATTCAAACTGACACTTATTTACTAGTTCAATGTCTCTTCCAGGTGCTCGACCATAGAAATAGTTGAAAAGTTCTTTCAATCTTACACATCAACAGTTAATAACACATCACTACATTTTGAAGTCCACGTGCTTGAGTTATGGTGTAAGGTAGAGCACTATTGTCTTTAGTGGGTGGGGTGCATTATTTTGTCAATTTTCATTTTTTCCTTAAATGTAAACTGTAAACTTTTGGTCGGGATGTCATAATATTGTAGTATACTAACACTAATAATTCATGTAAAGAGAACTATAAATCAGTGAATCATAATAAAGAGCGGATACATTTTGAAACATATTCTTGCTGGTTGCCAAAAAAGACTTAGAGTGACAGATTCAGTAGAATAAAGAACCTAAAACATAGTTTATACCATTATCAACATACCTTTGTTGTAAAAAGTATTGTTTACCAAGCCAAATAAAATACTGCAAGACGCTTGTATTGTTTTTACAGATATTTTTCAAATTATGCATTGGATACAGAAACATCAAACAATAATATGTTGATAATGGTGTTAACTATGTTTTAGTGTCTTTATTTCCACTGAATCTGTCACTTTGAGTCTTTGTTCGTCAACTAGCAAGACTATTTTTCAAAATGTATCTGTTCTTCATAACAATTCACTAATTTATAGTTCTCTTTACATGAATTATTAGTGTCGGTATACTACAATATTATGACATCCCGATCAAAAGAAACACAGTTTACATTTAAGGAAAAGAAATGAAGAAAAAAAAACATGCATCCCACCCACTAAAGACAATAGTGCTCTACCTTTAACCATAACTCAAGCATGTGAACATAATTTGATTGTGTATTATGTCAGAAGACCACCAGACTACATTTTAGTAATAGCATCAATTTTTCACTGGTAGCCATTTTGTTTTGGACAAGTTACCTTAAATTGCTGGATTAACACAATTGAAAATACTTATATATGTATATATAGAATAGACAATATGGAAGTATAGGGAGACATTGGTATCTACCTTGAGAATTCACGCATTATGACCTTGACGAATTTGCATACTCTTTTAAGTACGGATTCAGAATTAGAGTTTAGTAGATTGACAAGACACGGTTCGTTTCTATCATTCATCGGTATATTTGTAAGACAGTCATGTCTTTGGTTTTGGTAAAATGTGTTGATAAACAAATATATCATCAAATAATACGTGACATGTTTTCTCTAACTGATGCCTGCAGTAAGTACATGGAAATAAAAATACTGTTAATTATGTATATATATCAATAAACAAATAAAAACGTAGGACAGTACAGGTAAATTCATAAATGTTATAAATAAATTATCTATATTCAAGATTTCAGCTTACATAAGTTAGGCTTTAGAGCTACACTACGAATTATGCAAGTTGTTTAACTCGAATAAAGCTACATAAAAACGTTAATAAAAAAAAATAGGAAATACAGAGAACTTGCAATAATTCCGATATCTTGTACAGATTGTTGGACCCAGTGATTTCATTTCTTAAATGTCACATGCTTATTTATCTTGTCATTGTGTGCCAGGTTACAGTCTGGGCAAACGTCATTTCTGAGTATTACTCTTTTTTTCATAGCTCTACAATGTCATGTAAATTTGTATTACGGTACAACTGAATAAATCAAAGCGCTGTGAGCGCTGAAGGCCTGGGGGCTATAGATTAACTCCCCTAAAAACAACTTTTGACCTTCGTGATTTACGCTGAACCTTACCTAAAGCGCGGGTCGAAATGTGCATAGGGCGAAATTTAGTATATGACACAGAATTTATGATTCACAAATATATGGGTGGCAGGGAAGTTTGTTTTATTACAAAACGTACGTTAAATGAAAAATAATCACATGGTCAACAATATCAATTGTTTGAGAGAACAATAGAAATAATTCAGTCTGCGCTTTTTTCAACTTCAAGCGATATCTGATGATGTGGATCGAAAATTATTGTGTACCAAGGACAAGACCTTGAAACAGAAATAAACAAAGCAATACCAACAATGAAATATAAATACAGTACTGTACAATGTGTATAACAGGGAAAACTAAAAATGATTCTTGGTTAGCTTGTAGTTGTAATCGGTGAAACCGTTCACTGGGCCTTGACATGCACCGTCCTCGATAAATGGCGGGTCATTTTGATCACGTGAGTTCCTTCTCGGGAATGTACGTAAATTGTATCTTTTTTTAAAGAAATTTATTTTTAGGTAAATATATATGAAATCGTTCGTAAATAAGAAAGGTGTCAATTTTCCGTGATATGCATATGATTATCTTCCGTAATCAGCTAACAGCGCAGTAATTTCTAAAACAGAAAAAATTGTGTAATGCAGCCCGTAAGCTATAGACCTTTCTGCACTATTTTTATTTGTACTATGTTCATGCGACATTCAAACAAAAGATTGATCTGGTCTGTCTTGCACTACTTTCCCAAAGCGCATGTTTACAGTTGTTATTCGCACATAGCACAGTTAAATTGTCTGCAGTGTTTGAAATGTGGTATGCTAACTTAGGCCTAGGGGACTCCCCAGGCCAAAAATTAAACAGATAATATCATTGAGACACATGCAATGTAGTTTATAAGGTGTGCTAGAATATAATGCTATATAAAAACGTATAATACAAGTCCATTGTGTTTGATATAAATGTAGAAAACTTTGTGTGCTTCAAATGTACGACATTATAAATTCATGGACATATACTGTTGAAAAATTATTGTATCATAATTACATGTAAAGTACTTTATTTGTAAATCATAATTGTGCATATGCGATACATATGTGTTTGTGTGTCTATCTACAATACTGTATGTGTATATTATATGTGATGATTGTGTAACTAAATTCATAAAAAATGGATCTTATCCTTTCATACATAGATTGTAAAGTACATTTGTATTTGCCACATTTATAATGCTAAGGTAACGTTTATAACAATTCGGTGTGCTTAGTAATTCCAGAAATCTATGTGAGCTCATACTGGTACATTTTATAACTTATGTACATAAAATAAATTGCAAGAACTTATTATGTCATTCTTAAGTGTAAAGTACCCTTATATCTCTTTAAAATAATATTATAAGTGTACATGTCTATATGTGATATAAGTATGCTAATGTATCAGTACAATAATATGTGTTTATATATGTGTGTGTGTGTGTAAGCAAACCAATTTATAAATGAAATACTTTTCTCTTTCTCAATTATTCACATATCTTGGAGTTTTCACTAAAATATATTAATCTAGCTATATATATAGACATGTATTTTCTATGTCAATGTGTATTGTCACTACCATTATAAGCGTGCCAGAGATGTGTGGAAAGAAATCGTAACACATGACAAAGTGTTTCGAACATACTATAGTATTTATATGATATCATTACTTCCTACAATAGCTGATATGTCAAAATTTTAAAACAACGACATGTTTTATAAACATTTTGCTGTTGAATTGACTTATTTTTTTTAATTCATGAAGCTGCATTTGTACGAACCATTTATGTGTTGTTTTTTTTCATTTTGTTAAAAATAGAAACATGTTTAAGTGCTTGTGTAAGTGGTCACGTGAAAGCTCTAGAGAGCGAACACTCATGTGTCGTTATGGTTTAAAGTCACTGATATGTAATGTACAAAGCACATGCTTGACTTTAAATTGATATGTGAAAAAACTGGATTTGTTCTGCTTAGAGTGCACAAGAATTACACTGTTGGAATTCGTGAAAGTTACTGGAGTTCAGCTCATTGGTGACTAAGATGTTATGATACCAATGGAGCACGCTCTGATACACTATTTACATATTACTAATCTAACATGCGCTTTGCTTTCCTGATAACCTACCGTTTTGTATAACCTAGGATTTAGTTATATTTTGTACGCTTTTTGTAATAAATTTGTAATGATTATATTATTTTTGATAATTTTCCATTTTCTTTATCGTAGTTTTGAGGAAGGCCACATTGTAAATACGAGTATGTAACAACTTGATGTGCTATGCTTTAACTTCATTTAAGAGGCACTCCCTATTGCAAGTATCATTACTTAACCTATAAGATTAAAATTATACATTCCGGTCATCATCGGTGCAATCAGCGTTTTAAAATGTGTCGCAGTACCGTAAAACACTCATTCAGTCATCTATGTAAAGTTGTTCTTGTACAATAAATATCAGTTTAAGTTCATTGAACACATTATTTATGTTTGGAGAATTTTATCTGCTAGAGAATCTGTAGGGAATGTCCCTTTAAGTGAAGAAATAATTATCATCGCATGTGTTATTATTATTATTTCTTTGAAACTGAACATTAAAGTGTTATTGACAAATGAATCTGTTAGGTCCTGTAATTCACATGTACTCATCTGGATATATACAGAGGATTATTGCTGGTTTCGGTGTAATAACACGTTATAATTTGGTCGAGAGGGCACCAAAAGTGATATTTGCACCACTCGTGAAAATAACTACTTTTGGTGATCACGACTGAAATTATCGTTATAATATATCGATACCAACAATTTTTCGGGATATAATCCACAGTTATATTCCGATAAACCACCGAAAAAACATCAGATAATATGTTGTGATGCAGAGGTGTAGAATAATAATGTTTATGTCTGTTCAAAACATTGCTGAATGTTTTATATGTTATGACTTGTACTATTTTTTACATTTATCCTCTGTACAATTGTGGTTTAAAGCTGTATCTTTACCTATAAGCAAGTGTATACATTAAGTAGTAATTTGGTACGTATATTGTTTCAAATGTTTTATTTTTCTTATATGTACTTTACGATTGTTCTCATTATATTGCATCTATGTATCTATGTAAAAAGATCAAACAATTCATTTCATATGCCGATTAGCAAATGTATTGCGAGATGTTTATGAAGTGCACTTCAGTTTAACTCATTACACTGATATTTTCACATCGGCAGATGCAAAAAATATAAGAAAAGGCAAGATATTTGGTAATATATGCATTCGGGTTATCTTCTGAAATAGTCATAACAATGTTTTGGTCAATGAAGTGTAGGGAGATCTACCATAAGCATTTACAAACATATCGAAAAAAGTCTGACCAAAACATGAAATATTTTTCCTGTGTAATTTTGGTGTATTGTCATTTTTTAACTTAAATATAGTAGTACAATGAATTTCTTTACTTAAACGTATCGAAAACGGTTGGATCTTGAAACGTGCATTTTTAGCTCACCTAAGCATGAAATGCTGAAATGCGAGCTGTTGTGATCGTCCGATGTCCGTCGTCTGTCACCTTATAAACACACTAGGTCACATGAAAATTGGTCAGAACGTTTGTCTTGGTGATCTCTAGGCTAAGGTCGATACTAGAGTCGTTTCAAGATCCAACCGTTTTCGATAAGAATCTAAATTCTATATCACGTTAGCTTGAAAAATAGAATGTATATTTTGATGAAAGTTTAAAAACTGTGTCATGTGGGGTCAAACACGATGTCACCAGGTTAAATCAATTCAGGACATACGTCATTAAATCTGCTAATATAATTACATTTTGAAATCCAGATATCGTTTTAAACTATGAAAGATATGTTTATCATAATATAATGTAATGTAATATTTGCTATCAATGGATTCATTTGTTCTTTGTACTTTAACTGAAAGGACCCGGTTGGAAATATTAAAATACATATCTTGCCATTCATGCATTCCTTTTCTGTTGTTCCATACGTCACGTCCAAATGTTTTAAAGTTGAAAAAGGAACAGTGATACAATTTCTCATTGAAGTTATAACAAGTTATTTCCTTAGAATACAGATAGAACTAGTAGTGCTAGCTAAAAAGGGTAAACAGCGTTGAGCCGATTTACCACAAAAAACAGTTACCCGAGATTCGCACATGCAGCCGTCAACTCGTACCTAAGTCAACTCGTGCCGGATGGTGACCCTTGAATTATCCAAAATTGATAAAATTAAACTTGTCCGCTCTATAAGTCGAAATGTCTTCATCAGAATTTCACCAAACTTGGTCAAAATATTTGTGGGTACATGTATGAGATCTCGGCCAGCGAAATCTCCCTATACACTTCTGGATTATAGCCCTTGAATTATCCAAATTGATAAAATTAAATTAGCCTTTGTCTTCTCTCTAACTCGAACAATTTTCATGCAGTCGTCACGAAATTTGAAAATGCTTAAGGGTACAATATCCCGACCAAATTTAATAACCAGTTGCATATAATTTCTTCCAACATGAATGGAAATAATTTCAACAAACAAATACTTTGATTACCACCCAGTCTTTAGTGACAATTTGGCACTTTTGTCGGAAACTGTATAGGTCTCTATACAAATGAAACAAAACAGAAGATGGTTCTCATAATGACAGAAAGAAATAGGTCAATGAATGTAGTAGAATAAAATACAAATGATCACCGATTTTGAACAAGACTTGCAATCGGAGGTCATCCCTATACTGAAAGGTTTTGTTGCATTTTAGCCTGTAAAGGGGCCTGGCTTAAAAACAATTAAGCAAACCGTCCCGCAGTCAAGTTATTCAGTTCGCAAATTTGAAATCACGGACCCTCTCACTGATGGAAGGTCGTGGTTTCGAACCCCGCTACCGAACTGAATCTAAATAGAGAAAGAAGGCAGTTTCTTACAGAGGATGGGAGTCTAGAACTGGAATGGTTAGGTAAACTACCCGCCTGTCTAATGGGCGTTAACACCAAGAAGAAAACAGTTTAACCTATGAATGGATGTTAACAAAAGTAATGAACCACGTAGAACTAAACAACAATCTTCTCAATCTGTTGATTTGGAAGCTGTCTGATAATATTGAATGAAGGAGGAATGTCATTGCAGTTTATTCCTTGACTCGACCTTCTTTCTGTATCAAATTGTCTTAACATAATATTTATACCCCCGAAACGAGTTCTAGGGGGATATATAGGATTCACCCGGTGGTTGGTAGGGCGGTCGGTCCGTTGCATTTTCCTTGTCCGGAGTATAACTTGAAAACTACTACTTGGAATTCAATACAACTTCATACAATAGTCAAGCACATTGAGAGGAAGTGCAGTGCACAAGAACCATAACTCCATCTTGACTAATTACAAAGTTATTGTATTTGTTATTATTCCTTGTCCGGAGCATAACTTGAAAACTACTACTTGGAATTCAATACAACTTCATACAATGGTCAAGTACATTGAGAGGAAGTGTAGTGAATAAGAACCATAACTCCATCTTGACTCATTAAAGAGTTATTGCCCTTTGTTACTTTTCCTTGTCCGGATCATAACTTGAAAACAACTGGTTGGAATTCAATACAACTTCATATAATGGTCAAGTACATTGAGTGGAAATGCAGTGTACAGAAAACATAACTCTATCTTGACTCATTACAGAGTAATTGCCTTTGTTACTATTCCTTTTCCGGAGCATAACTCGAAAACTACTGGTTGGAATTCAATACAACTTCAAACAATGGTCAAGCATACTGGGAGGAAGTGCAGTGCACAAGAACCATAGCTCCAGCTTGACTTATTACAGAGTTATTGCCCCTTGTTACTTTTCCTTGTCCTGACCATAACTTGAAAACTACTAGTTGGAATTCAAAACAACTTCCTACAATGGTCCAGCACAGTGAGAGGAAGTGTAGTGTAGAAGAACCATAACTCCATCTTGACAAATTACAGCATTATTGCCAAAGACAATATCTCTTTTTTAGTTTTTTTTCTGCAAGGTATTCTGTTACTAGGAACTTCCTCAGTTTATAAAGCAGTCTTTCGAGGGTATTAATCACATTTAGTGATAGGTCTAGTTATGACTTATTTAGAAACAATGTGATCTTTAATATCAAATGACACATCATAATATACAAAGTCAAAGAAAAAGTATGCACTGCTTTCTAGTAGAGTCTTGCATCTGAACCATTTCTCTACAGCTGACGCTGACTATAATTAAGTAAATTCAAGGGATTTGAAGGACTTATATGATATACAGTCCGGACTCCTGCAACCAGTTACTTCAGCTACCACCGTTAGTATAAATTTACAACTTTTCATTCTTCCCTGTTGACCAGCGGAACACGTTGCCATTTTGTGCAGTTAGTGCTGAATCTTTCTCCGGATTTAAGTCGGTACTAACAATGTTGAATCCATAGCACCGAATGTAATTGCCCTTATCTTGTCTTAACCCTACTTATTCAGGCTACGTCTTTCAGAACAGCAGTATACGCGTGTATATTGCAACTTAATGATATGAGATATATCAAGGTTTGTCATGCCTTATTTATCAAACTGTCAGGTTTGCCTGTGTCGATTGAGTTGTTTGGGGCAGCTCCCCTACAGCATGAATTTAATGTTTAGTACTAGACGATTGTTATTGATGTGAAAGGATGGGAAGCAGGAGGTAACACAAAGGCTGCAAGCATTAACCCATTGTATATGGGCTCACCGTTTACGCTATACTGATTAGTGTAAGCAGCTTGGTGTAAAGAAATAGTGTGCGGCTTTGCCACCAAAGTCAAGTTATATTTGTTTATTTATTTATTATCAAAATCCTAATCAGAGAAAATATTATTCTTGATTTGTTCCTCACAAATCACCTCTCCCTAAATCACTGCACCAAAACCCTCCCCAATCCTATAGTATTTCAAAAAGGCCGTCCTCTCAAATCCAAAATGTCAGCTAAACTGCGGCTTTGAAGGTGTTCTAAGAGAAACTCAATTGACTTAATTCGCATCTGTGATAAATTGGACTATAAAGAAAAGCTCAGTCAGCGCAATCAGAGCCCTTAAATACAAAATACAGAAACAGGAGCGCATATTAGTCATACCTTGAATCAGTTTTAGTATATCCGTGAAAGTTTTACAACCAGAAGAAAAACACAATTCTACTACATTTATAAAACGTAAGAAAACAGAGAATTGTGGTGTAGCACCTCTAAATCCGGAGGGTCTCACACACACCACCAGCAAAGTAAATATCCTAAATAGAAAATTTGAATCAGTTTTCTCCAAGCCATATATAACCACTTAGTTTGAAATAACTTTGTAAAAGATCTGTATAAAGCAGGTCAACACCCATAATGCACAAGGCCACGATAACAGTAGAGGGTGTTGACATACTTCATCAGAAACTGTCCCCTATTGTCCCCATTGCACCACGAGTTCACAAGGAGCTGCACCACGAGATAGCACTCATCCTCATTATCACCTTAAGGCTATCACTAGAAACTGGCAGTCGTCCCCCTGACTATAAGAAAGACGCTAAAGTCAAGGCCAGTAATTACCTGTCAATTTCTTTTACAGGTGGTGCGGTGGTCGAGTGGTTAACGCTCTGGACTACCAATCCGGAGGTCCCCGGTTCGAAACCCGGCCGGGGCACTGGAAATTTCAGAAACGCTTTTCAGTGTTTCCCACCCATCTATTGATGAACTGGTTAGAAACCCAGAGGTAGTCTCACGTGTATCGGTGCTATACACCGGGCATGTATAAGAACCACGTCGGGGTCTATTCGTAAAAGAGCTAGGGTCTGGTACCCGGATTCCCTTGTATCTTCATCTGTCTTGTCTCTCTTCAACCTGCGCCTGTCAGGAGCCTTGGCAAGTTCACCCAAGGAGAAGTCCCAGGGTCGGCCGGGACTTATAGACAATCAAAGATAAAATATCTCTAGGAGAGAGAGCAATGTTCTTGATTTATTTCTAACAAATAAGCCCTGTAAACTTCATTCTACCAAAGCTCTACCAAGTGTAGGATCATTTGACCACAATAAAGCATTTCAAGTGATTAGAATATCAGTAGAAGACCACGCAAGGTAAGACGAGAAGTGAAGTTATATAATTATCAAACTGGGATACACCAAAATCACAGAACTATGAAAATATTCATCACGACCCAAATAAAATATGGGAAGTTTTTTTTAAATACCAGCTGAATTTACAAAACCGAGTCAGTAATTTTCTCTGATGATTCAGACAATGACAAAATTATTAATTTTACTCGTTTATGAAAAAGAAAAGAAAACGGATAAGCATGGAGTCGTACCCTCAAAATCTGAAGGCAAGACTTACACAAACTCAGTTGATAATGCAACAATCTTAAATAAGCAATTTGTATCAGTTGTTTCTAAATAAAAAAACTGTCAGCCTGAAACAAACGTGCGAACTAAATATGTTTGAAAATGGAACTTGTCAAGAAAATAATTATCATCATGTGTGAGATCAAAATCTCTGTTGATGGAATCCTAAACTTGCGAAAAACCCTACATTCTAACAAGGCATCTGGTCGTGACCAGCTTTCTCCCAGATTGCTGAAACAATCATGTCTTGAAGTTGCTCATTTTCTTCCTATAGTATTCCAGACCTCCTTACAGGCTGACGTAGTCCATAATGACTGGAAAACAGCGATTGTTGCACCAGTGTACAAAAAGTCCTAAATGTAAAGCCATTGCTTAAAACTAATGGAGAACATGGAAGTATCTAAGACCATGACTTATCTTGGCTCCAAATATATACAAACTCCATTCCAACATGGTTTCCGTTCTTATCATAGTTGTGTAACTCAAATTCTTTCTTTCACTCAAGTAATTTTTGATCAACATATCTAATTGGCATAGTGTAGTTATGTTTCCCCCATGAGATATATTGTTTTTGCCATGTCTGTCTATCAGTCCGTCCGTCCGTCCTTCTGTCTGTCCAGCAAAATCGTGTTCGCTCCATATCTCCTAAACCCATTGAAGGATTTTCATGAAACTTTGGTGAGATGTTCACCTCAACAACGCGACGTACAAAACACGTGAACCAACCGCACCGGCTCAAGGTCAAGGTCACAGCTCAATGTCAAAGGTTCGAGCCTTGCATTTCGTGTCCGCTCCGTATCTCCTAAACAACTAGAAGGATTTTCACGAAACCTGGGTCAGATGTTCACTTCAACTACGCGATGTGCAGAACCCGTGAACTAACCGTGCCGGCTGAAGGTCAATGTTACAATTAGAGATCAAAGGTCATATGACTATATTTCGTGTCCGCTCCATATCTCTTGAACCCCTTGAAGGATTTTAGAAAGACTCGCCTCAAATGTTCACCATATTGACACGATGTGCAGAACGCATGTTACACCACCTTGGTTCAAGGTCAAGTCACTGTTACTAAAAATAGAAAAATGGTTTCTGCTCAAGAACTCGTTAGGAGTGACCAATTGCAATGACATTTGGTGTGTAGGTAGCTTACATGGAAAGGAAGCATGGTATTGCATTGCGGGCCACTAGGGCCAAGGTCTAGGTCAGTGTTACTAAAAACAAATTAAAAAAAATTGTTTAATTGTTTTAAGCAAATGAAGCAACAACAAAAAATTCCGGAGGGGTCAAGGTCAAGGTCCATTTATCAATGGAAAAACGTTTTGCTGTTTATGTCTTGATTGCAATGACAGATTTAAATTTCAATTCTTGGAATTTAATACCATATCGAGATGATGTAGAACTTCTTGCGGCCAGCATAGTTCAGAGGGCTCAGTATGACAAATTGTGTCTATACCTCAATCAACAGCACTTAACATAGACGTAATGGTTTGATAGGCTAGTACCAACATCATCAGCTTCCAATGTAGAAGCTCAAACATTTGGTACGCTTGATTATTTTGTTTAGAAAAGCAGCGACTCAATTCATGGGTGCCATACCATTTAACATTCTGCCAGATACTCAGCCTTTATGATAGCTGATTCATGGATTTTTGAAAGTGTGTTTTAATGGCCCGACTGGTCGTTCCTCTCAATATGTAGTGTACCTGTACTAAACATAGTGAATTAACAACAGTAGCCGCCCAGAAATATGATCAGTAGCAGATAAGTAAAATGTATTGCTGTATCAAATTCTTTAACTGTAATATATGTTCTTATTTTTCACACAATAACCTGTTTCAGTTTGCGCAGAAACTTAAACGCGTAGAAATATATGATCTTAAAGCTATTACATATATCTTATCTTAAAAACCTACTTCCTAAACCAGTTCTGACCTTGGTTCCCCACAACAGAGAGTAGTAATGTGCGTTGTGGGTGGGCATATGTTTTTGTGTGAAAAAACAACCCTCTAGTTGTTATTGTAATTGTAACTTACGAAACTTGGTAGAAATAAAAATGCGATTTCCTGGATCTGGTCATACTCAAACCACACAGATTCAGCGCTAGTTATGTCTGGGTCCCCCAAGGTTCAGTGATGGGCACTTGCCTAATTCTTTATGATATAAATGACCTGCCTAACTTGGTTTAAAGTCCGGCTTTTCGCACACGATACCATCATATACTTAACAATTGATTCAGTCGACTCACAAAAAATTCAAGATGACTTATCAAAATTAGAAGAATGGGGAAAATATTGGGCAATAGAATTCAATCCATACAAACAGACTACCACCACCATCACAGACATTCCAGATGTCGAGACCTTCAAGGCTAATCTCCATGCTAAGGTAGCAGTCCCTGCTCTGTCAGTCTCGGCTTTTTGTTTGTTATCGTGCTTATTGGGTCCACCAACCTCGTTCGAGGTATAGACGGTACGACCCGTGTCAGTCTCGGCTTAAACACATAGTTTTAATATGTAAATACTGCATCGAAACGTTTTTAAATGTACGGACATATGAGAGGCGACTGTCTAGCACCGACTCAGCCGAGGACAAAGTACATTCCAGATCTGGATCCATGTCCCATACACGGATAAAAGAAGAGAAGGAAACATCTACATCTACGGGGATACTCCCAACAATCAATTTCTGATCATAACTGGGAGGTCGGGGCAGTTGTTAAAAGAAAATGCTAAATTACATGATACATGATATGCATGTGTTAAGAGAGTAAAAGTAGTACTATATACAACTTTGTTAAAAATAAAAACAGGACGATGACATTAGTCCATATATGAGTCTAGGCCAGATGTGAAGCACTGAAGATTCACACTGTCCTTGATGTTATAAGGCAAGGCGTTCCAGTATCTGATCGTGCGAGGGAAAAAGGAGTTCATATGATACTGTGTTCTTGAAAATGGTATGTTATAATTAAGATTTCTAGAGACTGTCAGGTGGTTATGATCTACAATGACGAGGTTGTGTGATATTTTATACAACATTATTAAGGATGCGTGTATTCTTCTCTGTTCTAATGTCTGCCATTTAAGAGTTTCAAGCATTGATGTTACGCTGCTTTGGTAAGAGTAATCATTCAAACAAAAAAACAAAAATAATATCAAACAGGGAATGCCACGCACCAAAAACGCAGCCCCCCAAAACGAGCCCCACAGCACCCAGAAGCGCACACCACCAACACACACACACATACACAAACAACACACACACACAAAACATATCTGGCTGCAGTCCTTTGTACCTTTTCTATCTCATATGATAAGTTTTTCTGCCATGGGTGCCATATGGTGTTACAGTATTCTAACTGTGGACGGACGTATGTTTTGTAGGCAGTTTCTTTGATATTACGGTTGTTACATTGTACATTTCTTTTTATGAATCTAAGAGTGTTACTAGCTTTTGAAGAAGTAGATTCAATATGTTTTTTCCAACTAAAGTCATCACTGATGGTAATCCCAAGGTATTTAGCATTTTCTGTAGTTTTTAGTTCTTGATTGTGTAATTTATATGTAAAGATGATGTTTCTTCTTTTTTTTGAGATTCTTATGATTTCGCATTTATCAGGATTGAATTCCATAGACCATTTACGCTCCCATTCTTCTAATTTTGTTAAATCATCTTGAAGTTTGTTAGAGTCTACTGATGAGTCGATGGTGAGATATATGATTGTGTCATCAGCAAATAAGCGTATCCTACTTTTAACAGAATCGGGAAGGTCATTGATGTAACAAAGGAAGAGACACGGGCCCAAGACAGAACCCTGGGGTACCCCTGACATAACTGGTAAAGAATCAGAATGTGAGCCTTCAACTACTACTGATTGAGAACGATTACTAAGGAAACTTTGAATCCAAGATAGAGATGTTTTGTTAATACTAAGTTTCATGAGTTTATAGAGAAGAAGTTGATGATCGACCTTGTCAAAAGCTTTCGAGAAATCCATTACAATGAGATCTGTTTGTTTTCCAGATTGGAGATTGTCAAAAATTTCTTGTGTAAAGGATAATAGTTGAGTCTCACAGCTGTGTTTGGATCGGAAGCCATGTTGAAAAGGTGTTAGAAGATTGTTGCTATCAAGATGGCGCATGATGTTTGAGACCATGATATGCTCCATTAGTTTGGAGGCTATACAAGTCAAAGAGATTGGTCGATAGTTGCTGGCTTTATGTTTGGGGCCCTTTTTGTATACAGGTGCAACAATAGCAGTTTTCCAGTCATCTGGAACTATACCAGTTCGCAGTGAGTTCTGAAAGACTTTAGTAAGAAAAGGAGCTGTTTCGAAAGAAAGTTCTTTAAGTAGTCTTGGCGACAGCTGATCCGGTCCAGACGCCTTGTTAGGATTTAGATCCCTGAGCATTTTCAAAACACCTTCTACAGTTATGTCTATGTCATTCATTTGATTTTCTTGCTGAGTATGTATTTGATAGATGTATACTTTTTATTCGCACAAACTTGTCATTGTTGATCATAATCATCTTACACACTCAAGAAATATCAACTACATCATCCCCTTCTCAAGAGCATATTAATTATTTCTTTCCCCTCACTTTCAGCTCAGTATAACATCAAGCCCAGTGTAACTCACCTCTCAGAATTCCCGTAGTGTACCGTACAAAACGGTTGTAAGTTCGACTTTATACCAAACCGGTGTATATGCAAATTTTACAAACAAATATTCTCACGCCAATTAGGTTTATAATTTTACGTTTTATGTTCTTTGGTAAGCATTTTAGCTGTGAGTTTCAAGTTCATAATTTTGCTGGAAAATGTACAAGGTCTTCAGCGTACCAATCATGCCAGTGTACTGTTATGCTGAAGCCGTGATTAGCTTTTTCAAGTTTTTCCCAACATAACTTCATCAGTCATGCCAGTGAGCTTGATTTCTTCTTCAGTGTTTATTTCTCTAACTCTACGGTTTTGCAGTTAAATGCAAATATGTCTGATACATTAAACTGGCAAGCAAGGCAAAGCCGGTGGCAAGGACTTGTATAGTCCCTGCCCATAATACTCGTGAGAGGTGTGAGGCAGTGCAAAGTGATTTTACAGGTTGATATTTTAGACTTTCAGGTTTGCCTTCTATGTGTCATAGCGATGTGAAAATACCTGTAAAGACATCCCCAACAGCTATTGGCTGGGCCCTTGTGAACCCAAGATTACCAAATATTTAGATGTATGTATGTATGTTAGCCTCAATATTTCGACTGCAAGACCGACCGATTTTACAAACTGATATTACATAGATGTCTGTCTCCGGCATATACACATAGAAAGAAAACGTTCCGCATTGTTTGGAATTATAAGTGGGTTGTGCGCGAAGGGCGGCCGTGGTACATAACAAAAAGCCCTGGCGCACAATTTGTTGGGCTAGTATGTATGTATGTATTTATTTCAGTACCAAGTACCAAGGATAACACAAGAAAGAGCAAGCTCTTATTTCCATTGTGGTCCTTTATTTTAGAGACAGAAGCAGATACAAGGGAATCCGGGTACCAGACCCTAGCTCTTTTACGAATAGACCCCTTGGTTCTTTTTTTACGTGCCCGGCGTAAGCCCGATACACCGAGACTACCTCTGGGTTTCTAACCAGTTCATCTCAGATAGGTGGGAAACACTGAAAAACGTTTCTGAAATATCCAGTGCCCCGGCCAAGATTATTAATGTATTTATCATAATTAAAATTTAACATGGTAAGATTAAGTTAAAATCATAATGCTAACACAATTTCAAGTTCTCCACACACCCACATCAATCAGTAAAATTATCACAATTGATGTTACAGTCGGAACCATTCGATGATATACAGCTTATGTGTAAAATTGCCTGGTTAACTTTAAACATCTAGATTTTAAAGCAGTGTTGAGATTTTCATTTATAAACCCTTAGCTTTTCATGTAAAGTGATATCTATTCCTTCATTTTAGAGTGAAAATTTGTGGTTTGAACGAGATAAATTGAAGTTATCTACGTGTAATATGAGTCCGTAATACCCGATAGTGAAAGTAAACTTTTCACTAAGTATTGAGCGCGGTCAAAGGGTTTTTCAAACTTGTCTCCAACATTTTTGCCAAGTAAGAAAGGTTGGAGTCACTTTAGAGCCAAAGTTTCAAGCCATGTTTTACCTGGTGTGACAGTTAGTAGTAATGAACTGATTATCGGATGGAATTGGTAAGTGGCTTCCAATGAACTATGCCAATTACCAAAAGGTGATTATAGAGTACAAACTGTGTTGCCGAGATTCAGCCAATGTTCTGAACAGCTGGAGCGGTGTTTTATACACTTTTGAAATTTGAGACCCGAGATGTGTACTGGACGCCTGGAAATAGCAATACACAATTTATTGTTGACATGTGGTGTTTAAAAAGGCAGACGTAATCAATACGGAATAATAATTTGTCACTGTTTAAAGACATCTCAAGCTGTCAAAATATCTAATGCTTTCACAATCACTAATCAACAGCGCGTTACCTCCCTCGTGTGGGTGGAGCAAAGATTCTTAATTGCTGATAATTGATATAAATCTTGGGAAAAGCATGCATTGATTTAAATGTTTAAATCTCTGCAGTTTTTTACAGTCTGATGGAAGAAAAATGAATGATCTTGGACATCTAATAAAATTAATAGTAAATTATAACGGCAGACATTGTGGAGGGAATTCAACGTTGTAAACTTAATGCATTATATTTATTTTTCTTTGTTAATTTCTCGGCCGTTTATCACAGTCAAATCAAAGAACAGTAGCTGGTATCCAGTAAATTAAGCATCTTTTGAATAAACAAAACAAATGTTTTAAAAGTAAATGAATGCATTATATTTATTTTTCTTTGTTAAATTCACGTCCATTTTTCGCAGTCAAATCAAAGAATAATAGCTCGATAATAGATTAAGCCCGAAATCAAAGAGCAAAAGTCGAGGATGGGAATCGTCTTGGTAAAAATACAAAAAAATTAAATTTTGTCAAGTAAATCAACATGGTCAATGCTTTACATTATTTAATATAACAATTATTTAAGTGGAAATTTTTTAAAACTTGCAACTTCTGATTATATTTCCCTTCATGTATGTATGTTGAAAAACATGTTTTATTTTATTGCCTTTACTATCGAGCCAGTTTTCATAAATAATTATAATGATTTTCATGTGATTTTATCATTGAAAGTGTGTTCAATTTCGATTAGAACTGATTACGTTCAAAGTCACCCCCACAGAGTTTTGTAATAATCCATGTGTCAGGTATAGGCTATTAAATTTTTGTCGTCTGGTTTTGTTTTGAATAATTTTTTTATGCCTCTCGGGTTGCCATTAACAGTATCTGTCGGCTTGCCCTTCCAATTTTCGGAAGCATTTACTACCGGTTGCCGGTCCGGTTATTTGTTTCGTTATTATTCTCCCGATTATCATAAGCCGGTTTGCCATTTCGCTCATTTGATTTTTTGAACATCGCAAATATGTTGCGTTGTGCCATTTCAACAATAAATCGAAAGGCATTGAATGCCCGAACATGATACATTATATAGCCGGCACTATTTGAGTAATAAAAATTAACTCCTGGGTTTTATTTTTTAATAATTTCTTTCAACTGTTTTCTTACCGGTCAAAAGTACACGTGGACCGAATCATTTTTAATTAAACCATAATGACCAGTAATGTTGGCAAAGTGTAGGTAATGATTAGCCGTTCTGGCATAGAGTCAATCGGAGCTGCAAACACATGAATAAAACCCTTTAGTCAATAACGTGTTAGCGACCCCTGAGGACCAATTAGGTAAAGACCGCCGCGGGTTATTAACATGACACGTTTATTGGGTATTGGATAGGTGCTAATAACACAAATGCTATGTGTAATTACACAAGCAACTCCTTTTGTCATATTTGAGCGATTTTATGACTTTTTAAAAAAAATTCTCGGACCGATTTTTAAGCAACCTTTTGTGACGTGAATCAGTCCAGCAAGTTGAAAATCGGTCCAGACTTGCAAATTTTTGGTTTTCCTGATCCCTGAATGATATGACTATTGTTATTATTAACATACTATATGGTGACGGTTGTATGGTACTTCCTGATTTTCAGACCTGACCAACATTAGAAAACATTAGAAAATATGGGACTTCCTAAAATGAAACTTTGATGGAACCCCTGAGCTATGCAGTAAATGTGTCTAGTGTAATGTCCAAAAGTAACAGAAAGTTGCATATATTCCTCCAAATCAAAAGTGATTGCTAGTGTATTACAAATGTATGCATATACTATTACATGTAATTATTAATACAGTACAGTTAGAAGTTGAACATTAATTAATATGCATACTGAAGCAGATAATTTATAGAACCAATTATAATCAGCACAATCACATTGGAAATACCAACTGATTCCAACCGGTAATCGATTATGATTTCCATGTTGCATCACTAACACTTGGGAATATCTTTTTTCCTCGCCATTGACTGTTATAGGGGAATGAACCATGTTCAATGTTCATATACCCTATAAAAATAAGCAGTTAGTTTTGGCAAATAAAGGTCCTGTTCCTATTTTTCTTAGGAACAATGGTTGGACAAAATTCCCATATCTACTGAAATACAGTTAAATGGGCATCAAACCCTACAGTAAAGGGCATGTGGGGGCTCCCAAGTATACCTGGGCTATGTACAGCTTAGGGAAGAGTTAGACCATGTGACATCGATTTGATTAAAGTATCGGTGTATCCAAACAATACAGAAACATTTCTTGCGTACATACATGTACCAGATCAGGATATCTGAGATGATTCTCTTGAAATTACTATACTATTATTGTGACATCACTATATAACATTGTGATGTCACAGAGCCTCAACGGAGCTTCCTCCTGCTAAAACAGTTACCTTTGGTGACGGATATGTCTATCTAAACTGAGTGTTCATGGGAGAAACTAATAGTATTTAAAGGTGCCTGGATGCCAAAACAAATTTCTGTAAATTAAACCGCTGTAAAATTTCAAGACAAATTCAGATTGACCTTTGTTTGTCTTACATTCTCCATCACCTGACAGCATCTTTTTCTTGATTGAAAGTATGTCCATGCCATTAAGTTACAAGTTTATGACTATGTATGAACAGAACTATGATGCATAATGTCTACCCATTGACTACTGACTAGCTAGGCAGCAAGATGCATTTCAGGACATTTTATGTAATTAATTTAGAACCATTTTCTTTGATTAAGTTTAAATGTCTAAAACTTCACTTTTGAAATTTACTTTTTCTCCCTGTTGTTTTCAGAACTATCTTTCAGTTCTTGTGATAGGTTTTAGCTGATCTGACCACTGTGTGGTTGTGGTGAGTTTTTATAGGGATCGTTGAATGTTCGTCGTCCATCTGTCGTTCACATTAAATTTTGCTTCAAATGACATCACCTCTGAACAAGGGCAATGTTGATGAAACTTGGCAGAAATGTTCCTTGTATGAAGCTCTACCAAAATTGTTCAAGAATTCCATTCCACGCAGAACTCTGGTTGCTATGGAAACAAAGAGGAATAACTTTAAAAATCTTCTTCTCTGAAACTGTAAGGCCTAGAGCTTAGATATTTGGCATGTAACATTGTCTAGAGGACGTCTACCAAAATTGTTCAAATCATGACCCCGCCCTGGGGATCAATAGATTTTACATAATTATGATTCTATAGGAAATACCTTAAAAATATTCTTCTCTTTTTAATCCACAAGGCCTAGAGCTTAGATATTTGTTATGTAGCATTGCCTAGTGGACCTCTACCAAGATTGTTTATGCATTACATCCAGGTCAAAATTGACCACACCAGTGGTTTCAGAAAAGAAGATTGTTAAAGTATTGTCTATACCAAGTGACCCCTGGGCAGGGTCTTTTTTAACCCCCTGGGGGATGATTTGAACAAACTTCGAAGAAGTCCACTAGACACTGTTAATGTTACACACTAAATATCTCAGCTCTAGACTTTATGATTTCAGAGAAGAAGATTTTTTAAAGGTTTTCCTATTATATGTCTATTATGTCAGGATGTTCAATTGACCCGAGACCTCAGGTCTTGACCCGAGAAAATCAAGAAATACCCGTATTTGACCCACGATAAAAATGTCCTGTGCGTCAACTTGACCAGAGTGAATTTTCATCATGCGTCACGAGTCTCGTCAATTTCGCCGTGTCAATCAAAATCTAACCGTCCTCTATTGGATAACATGTGGGCGTCGTAACAAGTCTCGGCGATTACACCGTCAGTCAAAAATGATTGTCGTGTGTTGGTTAATATACAAAGAAGGCGAAGCTAATTATTCAATTAGCATGTGGCAGTCTCGTTCATCATCAAAGGTGTTAATTGATAAACAATGATAGACTTCGGCAAATTTCTATAACACAGACTAATGAGCGGCCGAATCTGACACGACTCAGTGTATTGTAATTCACACATCGCCAGGAAAGACGAAATCAAAAGACAATTAAATATTTTATGTTATTTCGATACTCATATGTCATTACTGACATTAGCACATGCTTTTATGTTTTAAAACTTGATAAAAACTTGATAAAACTCGACCAGCACTGATGTCGAAGACTTTCAAAATTGTTACGGACGTGATTTTTATGCCCCCGAAGGGTGGCATATTAAAATCGCACCGTCTGACCGTCTGTCCGTCCGTCCGTCTGTCCGTCCGTCCGTGCGTCCCCACTTACAAATTCGTGTCCGGACTGTAACTTTGTCATGCATTGAAGGATTTTAAAATAACTTGGCACACATGTCTAGCACATCAAGACGACGTGCACCGTGCAAGACCCACATCCCTACCTCAAAGGTGAAGGTCACACTTGGAGTATGAAGGTTATGGAATCCTCTATATATGCACACATTCGTGTCCGGACTGTAACTTTGTCATGCATTGAAGGATTTTAAAATAACTAGGTACACATGTCTAGCACATCAAGACGACGTGTCGCGTGCAAGACCCACGTCCCTAGCTCAAAGGTCAAGGTCATACTTAGATTTTTAAGGTAATGGATTCCTCTATACAAGCATATATGCACACATTCGTGTCCGGACTGTAACTTTGTCATGCATTGAAGGATTTTAAAATAACTTGGCACAAATGTCTAGCACATCAAGACGACGTGTCGCGTGCAAGACCCACGTCCCTAGCTCAAAGGTCAAGGTCATACTTAGAGTTTGAAGGTAATGGATTCCTCTATATAAGCACATATGCACACATTCGTGTCCGGACTGTAACTTTGTCATGCCTTGAAGGATTTTAAAATAATTTGGCACAAATGTGTAGCACATCAAGACGACGGACGTCGCGTCGGCAAGACCCACGTCCCTAGCTCAAAGGTCAAGGTCATACTTAGAGTTTGAAGGTAATGGATTCCTCTATATAAGCATATATGCACACATTCGTGTCCGGACTGTAACTTTGTCATGCCTTGAAGGATTTTGAAATAATTTGGCACAAACGTCTAGCACATCAAGACGACGTGTCGCGTGCATGACCCACATCCCTACCACAAAGGTCAAGGTCACACTTAGAGTTTATAGGTAATGGAATCCTGTATACAGTACACGCAAGGTGTTTTTTCCAAATGTCACCCAGTCACCGCGACAGAAATTCATTCTGGGTGACCAGTCACGGTGACAAGGTCACCCTAAAAAAGTTTTGGTCACCCAAATGGCCACCGCGACCATTTACGATGCGCTGAGATATTCGGTCGCGGTGATTCACGGTGGCCGGTCGCGGTGAATCGCGGTGACCAACTCGACTGAAATAAAGTATTTTACAATTATTTTATTATATTTATTGGTATACAAAATGTAGAATACATCGATTTCTGTAAATACTTTTTATTTTTCATCTACAGTCTCTATTATTAGCACATCGTCAGCCCCGGTATTTCTGTTCGGAATTGCCGCTCGAGTATTACTGCATAAAAAATCATCATTTTTAGATACATGTATAATTGTTTCAAAACGTTTTCTTTCCTTCCTGAACTTATATTTATCACGTTTATGTAGATTTAAAATAATAATTCACGTAAACAATGTGCCGTAATTGGTCAATCTTTTTAACCCCAATTAACTTGCCTTTTGTCAATCACGGTGGGTGTGAAAAATATCACCTGTAATAAAGGATGACATATTTAACTCAAAAAATTGTTTGCAAACCCAAGCTATTTGACACAATTACTTCTGAAAGATAACTGTCAATGTTGAGTGAATACGCATATTTGTCTGCGGAGATATTGAGTATCTCTGTCTTACGAAAGTCGACAGACAATGCATCGAAAGTGCGTAAATATTTAAATTATTGTAATAATTATATTGTCCAATGTTCGAATTTCTCAAATGCAAAAAAAATGATCTAGATTTATATCAAAAAGTTCCGAATGTTGTGTACCGAAACACAATTGCCGTCTGCTATATTTGGTGTACCGCAAGGTTCAGTTGTGAGACCTCTCTTTGTTGCGTATTATGCTTTCTTTTATATTTAATTTTATTATTTTTTACGGATAACACAAACAACCGGAATATTACGGAAATGCACATTATTAATGACGAAATCTTGAATATCAAAACGAGTTGCTTGTTCGTAGCAGGAGCGTAGAATCTGTATATTCTACGTTCGTGTTCGCAGCGTACTTTTTGTTTTGTCATTTACGATTGCCTCTAATTTTTCAGTTTCTGCCAACGTCCATGCTTTCCCAGTTATTTTTTTTTTCATTTAGCCAAATAAAGTTATTTTTACTGCAAAGTGTTTTCTATATCAAACGTAAAGCAGCAGGTGTTATGAGATCAAAGAATGGTGGCCGGTTTCTTTGATCTTAGTGAGCACGTGGTATTAAAAGAAAAAGTTTGAGACATTGACAATAGATTGATATTTTGGATTATAAGATCATAAGTCTGGAATAGTTAAAGTTTGTTTTTTAGATTTATTGTGTTGCCGGGGTTGTTTTACTTGATCCTAAAGTATGTTAGTTTGTTGATAGCGGCATCGTAATTAAAACGATTTGGGCGTCGGAAAGTTTCGAAAAACATCAAATTACAATTATTTTTCTATTTTTTATTGACAATTTAAAGTTAATCAGTAAAAAAACATAACAAATATTCAAGTCTCGACCCGAATGTGGACACCGCGAAACACCGTGACCAGTCACAGCGATTCGCGGTGACGATGGTCACCGCGACCGGACACGCTAATTCGCGGTGACGGGTGACTCAGGGGGGCATTTGGGTGACCAAATTTGCGTGGTCACGATGATTGGAGATCGCGGTGATGGGTGACAATTGGAAAAAACACCTTGCGTGTACTGTATATGCATACATTTGTGTCCGGACTATAACTTTATTATGCTTTGAAGGATTTTAAAATAACTGTGCGCAAATGTCTAGCACATCAAGCGGATGTGTCGCGTGCAAGACCCAAGTCCCTACCTCAAAGGTCAAGGTCACACTTAGTGTTTAAAGTAATGGAATACTGTATGCATGATTACTCTGTCATGCATGGAAGGATTTTAAAATTACATAGCACATTTATTGAGCACATGGAGAGGACACAGACTGTGAGGCACCTCTTTCGGGGGCATTCGTCACTTGGGAGGGACAGCTCTTGTTCTCTACGTACTTTAATAATCGGCAATCATTACATCTGGCGCCTCCAGTATTTCACTTCTAAACATTAATTATATAATTTTTTTAACATTTTTTTGTATTAAAACTGTTAAAATAGGTCAGGATGGGGGGAAGACAGAATTGACATATGAGATCACGAAAATATGTGACAAATTCGGAACAACGTAATTTTCAGCTGATAAAACCAGATGTTCAATTCCAGTAGCAGGTGGCATTTAAAAAAGAATTATAATCCTACATGTAGCCATGCATAAAGGCAACTTACTTTAACACATGCTTAAGGGTATCATTTTTTGTTTTTTTTACAAACAATGAACGTAATTATGTGGATATCTTCATTGCAGATTAAAAGTATTTTGGTTATAAACTATTGTAATGTTACATTTTTAGACATGAATGAACATGTATGTTGTACATCAGGTTTAATTTCCCGATCTTAATTTGAAAAACTAACAAATACAATAAAGATTGTTTCAGTTACTGGATTTCTGTCTTTAAAGTACTATATGATAGTTGTAAAAATGATTTATTTTTCAATAAGCTGAGACCTTCCTATTGTTTTACAATGTAACTTCAGCAAATGAATGGCTTGTAAGTCAATCTTATATAACCACTTTGCCAGGGATGGTTCAAAGGTGATAATGATTAGCTTACTGAATTCTTTGTTTATATTGTTTTAAGGTACTGTAAGATTATATGCATGTAATGTGCACTTTGCACTCTGTGGGTTATCGTAGTGTCTAACTGTCTATTATGTTTGATGGTTGTCTAACATGAGAAGATTTATAATGTCTCCAACAGACTGGTTTCTGTTCTAAGTACTACAGACTGGTTTCTGTTCTTAGTCTTAAGACTGGTGTCTTTTCAAAGTCCTACAGACTGGTCTCTGTAACTGCCAGTCTCTGTTAAGTACTACAGACTGGTTTATGTTCTTAGTCTTAAGACTGGTGTCTTTTCAAAGTCCTACAGACTGGTCTCTGTAACTGCCAGTCTCTGTTAAGTACTACAGACTGGTTTCTGTTCTTAGTCTTAAGACTGGTGTCTTTTCAAAGTCCTACAGACTGGTCTCTGTAACTGCCAGTCTCTGTTAAGTACTACAGACTGGTTTATGTTCTTAGTCTTAAGACTGGTGTCTTTTCAAAGTCCTACAGACTGGTCTCTGTAACTGCCAGTCTCTGTTAAGTACTACAGACTGGTTTCTGTTCTTAGTCTTAAGACTGGTGTCTTTTCTAAATCCTACAGACTGGTCTCTGTAACTGTCAGTCTCTGTTAAGTACTACAGACTGGTTTCTGTTCTTAGTCTTAAGACTGGTGTCTTTTCTAAATCCTACAGACTGGTCTCTGTAACTGTCAGTCTCTGTTAAGTACTACAGACTGGTTTCTGTTCTTAGTCTTAAGACTGGTGTCTTTTCTAAGTCCTACCGACTGGTCTCTGTAACTGTCAGTCTCTGTTAAGTACTACAGACTGGTTTCTGTTCTTAGTCTTAAGACTGGTGTCTTTTCTAAATCCTACAGACAGGTCTCTGTAACTGCCAGTCTCTACTACAGACTGGTTTTTGTTCAAAGTCCTACAGACTGATCTAGCTGTTAAGTCCTACAGACTGGTTTCTTATCTACAGACGGGTCTCTGTCTGAATCTTGAGACTGGTTTTCTTCTAAGACCTACATAATACTCGTGCCTCATATTTCTGCGTACCCACAATTCCTCGTTCTCAGATGTAAACAGATTTATTTGCCTCATGGAGTCGACAACAGTGCTAACCAGACAAGTGTAATTCACAGAGCCACAAAATAACCAGTAATTGTGATGTTTGGTTGAGTTTGGTACCTATCATTATAGGTTATAACTCTGGTAGAATGTTAAAGATAAATCTTTGATTTTATAATAATGAAATACTCATTAAAATATTCTGAAACTTGAATAAATCACAAAATTATAAACTTTTAAGGGTACATGACATTTAAGAAAAGTTGTTGAGTGTATTTTATGATTTTTATCCCATTTGGCACCCACATTGACTGTTGCTGTAGTAAACAAATACTGGAGATGAAGCCAAGTACAATTTAGAGATGGTTCTTGTTGCTTTCCATTTCAAAAGCGAATAAGCAAACAAAAGGGCCAGCAACATACAATGCAAATGGGGAACATATCGTGTAAAAACCTGTATAACTAATAATGTACTATGATCAAAGGGCTGATCAACTGCTGTTCCTGGAACACAGAATGATGTTACTGGACATTTTTAAAGAATTTAACAAAAAATTATAAAAAAATATTTCTTCTCCTGCTGCATTATGCAGATGTGCAAGATTCCTCTGTGTGTAAAATAGGAAAACCTACTTCTGTCTGAATTAAAAAATTGCATAGCAGTTAAATAATTTATATTAAGATACATGTTTCTTTCATGTGTCAGATTTATGTCTTTTGTTCATGGCCAGAAAATCCCATCTTTTACCATGAATTAAATTGTCCCATATTTAGTATCATTCTGTTATCAAAAACCTGAACTATTTGGAAATATTCTAGCAGACTTGAAGTACCTGTATATAAGATCCATTTTTATGCTTAACTGATAGGTTATTCTATTTTTGTGACCAGAGTAGATCATGATAAACCTGGACATACATGCCGTCTGATCATGCACCGCTTGCTCTTTGGTCTGGTTTTTTTTTGTCAGTGAAAATGCACTGGCACAGAAAAATTGACAATTAAATATCAGCAAACGTTGTATATGTATTCATTTTCTAATAAAAATAATGAAAATTATATCAATGTAATAGTGTAGTATTACAAAATTCTTGGGCATTTTTTTTTTTAACTCATTGCATTAATTTTGTACTTAAATGCAATGCCAGCTGTTGTGTTAATTTGTCCCAGTTACGGCTTTTATTATAATAATGCAGCACAGTGTTTGTTTTAGTAAAAAATTATCTTCAAAATATTGAGTTTAACAGGCTGATGCAATTGCCCAATCGGGCTTTCGAAAATCAGCTTTTTTAAAAATGATTTTTTTCACTTGAAAAGGTGTGAACACGTTGTGCATGAAAAAACATCTAAAAAAAGTTTAAAAGAACAGAATTATTCATGTTTTCCTGCAAAAATTTGTCTTCCGAATTGTGAAGAAAAGACAACTTTTTGGCATTTTCTTTTAAACTTATTGACAGAAAGTTCTAAAACAGCTCAGATTCATAGAAAATACACACATAATTATAAAGAAACCCAAATTAAGATACACAAAGGTATAGTTTGTTGCGCCGGTCCTTTTTTTGATTTCACATATAAAATATATGGAAACTGAAAGTAGAAGGGCCAAAAACCTGGCGCATGAAATGGCTGGATGGAATTTGGTGATGTGGAGTTTTTTCATACCCTACTAATGCAAATAACATTCCCTAGCTGTTTCAGAAACATTCATGAAGATTTGCACTGAAAATCTTAAAAATGTGTTTTTCAGTGATTTCAAACTTATTTTAATTGTGTAAAAAAATCTCAAGATGACTTTTATTCAACTTTTAAATTTATTCTCTACATCTGAACTTTGTAATAGAATTTAAATTGTATGAAATTATTCATTTTATAAAAATGTTTATTTTAGTAAGCCTGATCGGCAAATTATAGCTGTTTAAAGAGTATAAACACTTGTAATAAACTTGAAATCAATTTAAGATTTATCAGTGTAATGTGCATTTAATGTGATAGAATGTGTTGAGAAGCTCACATTATCAGGGTATCAGTTCTGTTGTAAAGAGAATAGCTATGGATTCACAGAATGATGTTTTGCTACTTATATACATATGTGAAGAAGTTACATGACATTGTATTTGTCTGTTGTTTTTTTTTCTGTATTTTATCTCGTTTTCAAAACTGAATTAATTTTATAATCTTCATTGGTCTTGGTGAGCTGATCAAAGCCAAATCCTTAGGTGGTTATTCTGAGCAATTTCGTTACGGACACTTTCTGTCACAGACACTGTCTGTCACGGACAACAGTCTTACATACTGCAAAATTAGTTATAATGGGCAGTTTTTTGGTTTCCCTGAGCCCTGCTGGCTTTACAAACGATACTCTGCCATTATGAAAAGAGGGGCTATAATCAGGTATTACTTTGTCTTGTCCTATCCCATCTTGATTTATATTAACATGACATTGCTAATTTTTGTCTTTCAAAATTAGATCATTAACAATTCAACTTTCAGTTTTTTATCTTGAAGCCACTAAATTTCTGTAATGGCCTTGCCCATCTTTCAGGTCAGACAGTACCATTAATTGTTCACAGGGGTCATGACTGTAAAGAAACTAGTGCAGATGCAAGTCAGTAATTATGTGAACTCGGTTTCAAAAGCAAAACCCTTTGCCAACAGCAGGGTTAGAGTTAAACAGAGTCCGGTGATCTGTAGCAATCATACCTTGATCAAGTCAGTCAGCTTCTAGCTACACAAGGTATGTAATTCATATCAGTTCTTTGTCAGCTGTGTGAAAGTTATTGTTTGGGTTATCTCCCTTACTTGAGCTTTCTATCTTTATTCTCTTCTGTGGTAAACTTGTCTTTATTTGGAGAAGGTCTTAAGTACAGTTTCTGATTCTGTGTGTCTTTAGATTGTCAATGACTATTTGATGAATTGTAACCTTAGGCAAGGTTCCATCAGTTATTGTACATAGTAGGATTGATTTGAAATTTCATAGCAATATCAAACACACACAAAAAAGACTACGATGTGAACTGGACATGAATGAGCTTTTCTGGTAGCCTTCATTGTGTACTAGAGTTAAGCTGTGTGGTGACAAGAGTGTGTGGTGTCAAGAGTGTGTGGTGGTGTCAAGAGTGTGTGGTGGTGTCAAGAGGGATCTATCAGGGATATGGCTTTAATCATTCTTATAAGTATCATCATACTTGTAAATCTTAAAATAAGGTGGTCCGCTATATGTGATATCGACTACTAAATAATGATTACAAAATCTGAAAATAAGTACTGTTATAGTATATTAAGTAGTTTTGATATCTCATATAGATACTACTATCAAATCACATGCCCAACCCTCACAATAACAGGTTATTGTTTCATTATGTGTTTGTGTACATTTTAATCTGGCATTGACCTTGTTGTAAAATAATATTTGTTCTGCAGACTAGTTTACGTGTTAAGAAGTTACGAAACATTTATTTTCTTAGTCCATTTTGCTATTAACAAAATGTCGCCATAGTCCAAAAAAGCAATTAAAGCGGTGGTACATAATCCTAAAATAAATTATAGAGTGAATAATAAAGACAAACAAAGTCTTACACCAAAAGAAATAGAAAAACTTGCAGGTATCCAGATTGGATTTAATTAGAGAAAGAAGAAAGGCTTTTACAAATATTTGCAGTTATAAGGGGACGGGCAAACAAATAATTACGGAAGGTCAGAAGGACCGCACTTTGTTTGCTGTATTAAATCAGTATTGACTGAAATTGAATCCTGAAGAAAGGAAATAGTGAAAGAACCCAGTTAGAAATTAGTGTACTGACTGAAGCCAACTGGCTAAGTCATAATCATACTGCATGGATGTTCCTGGCAGAATCAGTGAGAAGTGTACAGGTTATATTATATCATACAATAACTAACTCAAATGCCTATTTTTAATCAAAATATTAAAAGTTTTAAATCATTAATGCATGATGCATTGATTCCAGAACACTGTGAGCAATGATTTTACTGAATGGGTTTGGAATGCAAAATGAAAATATTCAATATTGATAATGAGGCTCTCTTGAAAAGAGAAATATTTTTAAAACTGTTAATCTACTTTTTATTCTGTAATGGAACCTGAAGATATTTCACGTTATTCAAATTCAAATTTTTAAGCACCCTAACTGTAATAATTTCACCGTACTTGTGTGGTCTCAAGGTGGAAGTAAGAAAAGTTATATAAGTTTGAACTGTATATTTTTGTATTTTGATACTGTTGAAACAAATAGTTTGCTCTGAGTTTGAGTGTCTCGTGTAATTAAGATAAACTGATTATCTGGCTTTATAGAAGTATGTCTGATTGAGGCATGATGAATACTGGTTAGTGAACCAGTAATGAAAAAACAAGATAATGATTTAATCAATCCTGTCATCAGTCATAGTCATCATGCATCAGTCATGTTTATCATTCTTAGATCTTGGTGGATTTTTATGTTGAGGAAGCTCGATCTATTATCAGGTGATTTTTACGATAAACTCATGTCATCAGTTTGTAGATGAAACAATAGTGTCAAAAAATTACATTGCATGTATATTTAACTACTGAAGTCTTTGATTTTCAATAAAATGTAAATTTACAGTTTATTTAAGATAATTTGTGGGTGACATTATAGACATAATATGCTTATAAAAATGTTAAGAACTGTTGCATAGAAAGGAAGAACATGATTGTGTTGGGAGAAAATTTTTTATCCTTACATCATCCAGTTACTGTAATCTGCACAGAAATATTGGACTCTCTTTTACTGGGTCACTGTCACATTATCATACATTAACTGTAATTACTTATCTTATTACAGTAAACCAAGCACAAAATCACAAATATTTTAGTGTTTAATACTAAATTACAACACATTGGCAAGAATGTGATGATACATTAGATTGGGGAAACTGTTATAATTCCCCAACTCCAGGGCAAAGACCATACAGGTTGGGGACCATTGGTTTGCTCAGTTCTGTATTCCACAGTCTGTTGTCACTTTATTTCGGGACTGTAACTTATATGTGAATTTTCAAGTACCTTCACACAAATGTTAAACTTCACACAAAGGTGTGTCATGTAGTACCCACAAGAGAGCTACCTTGAAGGTCAAGGTCACTTTTAGTGCTCAAACGTGATGGGGTTATTTACCAGTATTTTGTGTCTGTGCTGTAACTTAAACAATCTTTGATTGATTTCAAAATAACTTTATACAAAACTGTAGTTGTGTAGACCAAATTTTAAGGTCGTGCTGGGAGTTGACTTTAAGGTTCAGGTCACATTGAGGACTGCATGAAACTTGTAATACTTGTATATAGACAGTTATAATTATGTTTTGGTATTTGCATGGCTACATGCAAAGATAAATTTTGAAATAACTTCTCAAAGTGGTTGCACTTACATTGCCTGGTTTTTTTTGTCAACATCAATTTCAGGATATAAGGTCATATTAAGACTATATTATATCCCCAACCCAAGAAGGACTTTAAAACTTAGGGCCAAATTTAGGGTCAAAGATCATATTTCTATATCGTGTAAAGGATTTTTCGAAACTTTGAATTAATCTCATGAAGAAGATGTGAAGAAAAAGTTTTCATTCACACTTCCCTCAAGGACAAGGTCACATTTAAGGGTCAAAGGTCAAAAGGCAAGATCACTAAAGGTCATGTGTATAGTCATCCCAAATTCAGGAAACCTTGGTCATTATAGCATCGCCCCGTCTAGCGGTCAGAAATTTTAAAGTGATATTGCATGGCAAGATTCCATCCATTTGCTAAGTCTTTTTATTCATTCATGTACAATAACTTAAGGATGATGTGACAGTGACAATTAAAAGGGTATGTACACTGTACGTTATGTAACCATTCATAACTTGAAGTTTTTGTATCTCTAAAAATGTCTTAATTTAATGTTAAAAAAGTTATGGATAGTGTACAATTAAGATAAATTAACTGTGAACTTCCAAGGAGTCAGTATATGAGTTCAGGACAGCAAGTTGTTGATTTTAGTAAAGGTAAGTGTTGTTGTTTCCCGCACTTACTGGAGCTTATATTAATTCCTTAGTAATTGTATGTTTATCGCAGGATTTGGGGAGCAATTTCTACAATCTTTTCATCCATACGTGACAGGATTAAGTCAGTAATTAAGATGTAAATGTCAGGGATGAATGTGATTTATTCCGAAATAGCAAAATAACCATTGCTCTAGGTAAACTTGATCCGGTTATGGATGCCTTATTACTATTTGTGTCTTTGAAGCAAGAGGCAAAAATACCCGCTGAAGTCACAATTTGATACGCGTGTTCACTGTAATAGTATTCGTCAATTTTGTATGACTATCATTAAACTCCTGTAAGAGCCAATTGAATCTATAATTTCTTAATAAATTATATTTATATTTATAATTATTATATTAAGAAAAAAATGAAAATTAAGTACCTTCTGTATATTTCTGATATAAAAATGATTTGAATCTGGAAGTTAGGAAGAGTTTGACAATCAGCTAGATATAGATAGATTTATTTTTGGTAACAGCTGTAGAGACGATGATTGTTCAGTATGATTTTAACAAAACTTTCAGTAACATAACTTGAACCACAGTAGATTCTGGTGATTTTTCGGGCTGCTAAGGGCGTCTGAAATGTAATTATGCAATGGGTACTGTAGGTAGTTTTCAGTTTTGAGATGATTTTAATCACATGCTTACACAGTTGGATTAGAATAGCAGAAGCTAGGTCTTAATTGGTGGCCCGCAAATGGAATTATTGGCCTCTGTATATAGCCTTTTAAGCTTCTAGTGTTTTCTGCATTATGACTGTGTTGCTAAGGGATAGAGTTTCTGTTTATTTCATTTATTTATTTATTTTCACAATTAAGCAATGTTGGAACGATAGGTGCGGGGTCGGGATGGCAGGGGCACTGGAGGTACAGTAAGCACTCAAGCACTGCCTTTAGTTCAGACTGTTTGGACACAATACCATAATTATACAGTTAACTTAGACAGTGTTAGAATAGTGGAGCTCATTGAATAGTGAACAGTGCAGATCATGATTAAACTGCATGGATGGGAAGGATAATCATGATCTACAGTTGTCACAAGGGCTGATGTAGTAAGTAAAGTTTAAACCAAAGCACTTTGTCTTCTTAATTTGCATTTCTTTAAAAATCCTCATTCAGTCAATATAGTAGATATAATAATTAGCTATATATATATTTCAATTTTAAAAAATTAAAAGAGAAACTGTGTTATTCTAAATAGAAAATATACTGTTTTTTAAGTTTTAATAAAAATGTTACATAAATCTAAGCTCACACTTTAATTGCACATTTTCCTAAGGTTACGGTTTGAATTCAACAGATTATTCGAGTCATAAACCAACCATTTTGTCATTCAGATTTTTATATTAACATTAAGGAGACTTTAAGAGGTATTATTGCATAGGTCTGCATAGTAAACAACACATCAATATGTTAATTTATTCACGAGTGAAAATTGAAAGTGAGCTTTATGCATTCCTAGCACGCGTGGAGGCACGCTGGCCTAGCAATACAGTATAATCGCATAAATTCCTTTGAAGGAGTGTGTCAAAGCGTAACCTGTTTTCAGTCAAGTGGAAAATTCATAATCCTTTTTTATAGAGGAGACACAGCACCCATTCGAAGCCGTATTTAAGGGTCATATTGTTTGACAGTGGTGTCAAAATAATCAACTCAGCATTTTTTATCATTTCAGTAGAAAACAGATTTTCTACATTTTCTTCTCCTTCGAAATATTATGTTGGTTCATAATTTAATAACACATTTTTAACTTTAAATGTATACTATTTCTACACGTTAGTTAATTGCGTTGTGCTTGTATCTGTACATGTATATCAACAGCTGGATGCTATGATGTGGAATTGGATTCAGAGTTACCTCCCTTTATATTGCACATAGAATTTTGACTCCAAGGGTTCTGACTGCAGAATTCATTTTCTGAGAATATACAATTGTAACTTTGTGAAATAGATCTCTAAATTCTCCAATACTTTTTGGAAGCGTTATTTTATAAAGGGAAAGAAACAAATCCGTTCAAGGACAAAAGCACATGTTTACTGCAGTTGGCACATATTCTCTTGTTTGCATTGCAAAAAATGTCGTTCAATCAATTTACTTGCAAAGGCATAACCATAACTTAGATAGTTCTTTCTTGGAAAACATGGAGACTGTTATTGAAAATAAATGCAAACTGTCAAGTGTTGAAAGTGCTGGGTAATTATCATTTTCCGCCTCATTACACAGAGATAGATTATCCAGTAATGAGAAACGAGTACTTCTTTCAGATTATGGCAGAAAAAAGTTTCAGAGAAATGTTTTCTTTTTTAAGTTATTTCCCTGAGGATCTGAGTTAAAGAAAGCTGCATGGTCTGAACCTGTAAGCAAATAAAATCAAGGGCGGCTCTTAGAATACAGGTTATTCCAAATAGTTTACCTACTGATGTAGTGTTGAGAAATCCTTTATACTGAAACATGCAGGAGTTCTGAAACATGCAGGAGTTCTGAAACATGCAGGAGTTTGCTAAAGACATTGAACCTTCATGGGTTTGACTAAATCCAAACTTAGACAAGTAATTGCCACTGCCACCACTTCTGATTTTGTGTCAAATACCCAGAGTGAAAATGCAAAATGACTTCGCTTAATCGTTAAAAGGGACTGAATAGCAAATGGTGTAGATCATGATCAGATTCCATGCAGGCTGATCATGATCTACACTAGTTACAAAGGTAGAATTGTTACTGCCAGCAGAGTAGATGTTAAGGCGTTAATACAGACGCAGCACAAATACTTGGTAAGGCTGGCTGTCCACATTGCTACTAAACCTAATGTGTTGTTGTTTTTAAACTAATGTTCTTTAAAAATTTGCTGGGGAAACACTACTTTGTCAGATTACAAGGGAAGCGGACCACTGACTCTCAAAATACTGCTTGCACAGTGTGGGGCAGGTTACATTTCATCTATAGTGTTTTGGATCATATATCATTGATAAAAAGATCTCTTTGAAAATGCTTAATGTGATGTTGTCTTGGTCATAAAATTTGTTGTGATTAATTGATTATAAACTTCTTACATCATACAAAAACTGATAAATCTCGTCTCTGAAATATTCTCAACAAAGCTCAAAATAGTACAGTTTTATGTTGAGACATTTTAAGAATATTTCCTGCGTTCAAACAAAGTTTTTTGACATGTTGTTATTGATGGGAGCCAGGCCAGAACAAAGATTATACTTTGTAGCTATAACCTTCGGATACCTGGCATATTTTGAAATGCACTAATTGTGTGTTATTGAAAACACTGCACAATGATTGTGTCAAACTACTTAAATTTCTGTGTCCCTTAATGTATTGTAAACAGATTTTTTTAAACAAAGCTTAATTAGTGGCTGAGCTTCAAAACAAAAGTAGGATTTTCATTGGTCAATCTACAGTGTCACACAAAGTGTTACCTTGTCTTAAAAACTTGCATTAGAGAGGTCAATTTTAAGCCTCCTGCTAAAACGTCACTTATTCACTGAGGGCACATCGTCTACCTTTAGTCTATGAAAAATCCCACAAATCCCACAGGGGCCTGTAACTGAACGCGGGTAAATTGAAAATTTTCTAACAGTGTGGTATTGATATTGTGTCCAAATTCAACTTATAGTTTCTATTAAGATTATCTCAAAAAGATAGACAAAATAGGCTACCAAATGCAACAACTTCTCATTCAGTTTCTCTCAGATGTTTGTTACTCTCCCACAGGAGTTTTATATTAAGAAGAAATTTTGATAAAAGATGAAAGTTTGGCAGAAAATGTTCACAATTTGATGTGATAAGTTTTAAAATATGATATTAACAATGAGTTTGTCAGTCTGTGTCAAAATCAGCACTTGGGATTTTGTCTGAGATTTTGTCTGAGATAATGAAAAACAAGTATATAAATTTGAGTGATAAAATGGCTGCAGTTTGCATTGGTCCTCCAAGAGTACATAAGTTATTGATGACAATTTGTTTATCATCCCAGGCCTGCTGGGAGGATATTATGGTAATGATCTTTGTACATGCACATGTGCGTCTGTCTGTCACACATTCTTGTCTAGGGCTGTTACTCAGGCTACCACAGACTTGAATTCAATGAAACTTTATTGACTGCTTCACTATCAAGAGGAGCTGTGCATGTTAGCAGCACATTCCAGTGCAGTAACTGTTATGAAATGCCCTGAGCTATATTTATACATTGGTGTCTGTGCAGTTTCTCAACAAATACAGGCTGAAATTCAACAACTTTTTATGGGAAGCTAAATTCCAAATAAGAGAAGATGTGCTTATTGCATGCATGTTCCAGTTCAATGATTTTTAGTGGAGTTACTGTCCTTTGATTATTTTTTTCATACATGTTTGTGTCCTTGCTATTTCTCAGCAACGGCAGACTGGAATTCAATAAATCTTCATTTAGAAGCTTCACTAGCAAGAGAGTATTACCCGCATGTTCTGGTGCATAGATTATTCATTGAATTAATTAAGGCTGTTTCTTACAACCGACTCTTTCACTAAAAAACCTTCAAGCCCTTGCATGGGGATTGGCCATGTCAGCATGGTTCTTGTTTAACTACATCGCTTTTGAAATCAATGCAAGCCTGATTAGAGCATTTATAAGGAATGGAATATGGTCTGTCACTCAGGTTGTAGTTGTTCCTGACATTACAAAATTAGCTTGTGTCATCAGTATGTTACCCTTTATTTGAATAAGTGCTGACTTATGATCAAGGGAGGGAAGTCAGATGTACACAATATTAATTGTATGTGAGTGTGTGTGTGTAAGGGGTTGGAATCTTCGGGGAGAAACTTCATCAGAGAAAAGATCAATAAAATGGATATAATGTGACAAAATTAATGAATATAGGCAAAGGACAAGCAACAAATTGATTTGGTTTAGGCAGACGTATATTTGCATAATATAACTGTTGAGTTAGCTTCTTTGCTCTATTATTATTCAATTTATGACACCTCTTCTCTATTTTCAGGATTAAGTAGAGAACCAGTTAATACCAGACAGTGAAGAATGTGTTAATTGTTAGTGTCAGAACTATGGTAGTGGAAGGGACATAATGAAGAACATTTTGTTGCTGAAATGAAGTTTTGTCATGTGACTCCTGGCCTGTAATATATAGGTAAGTTTTGCTCCATTCACTCTGCTGCTTTCGCTCTGTTTGTTGGTCCGTCTGAATTTGTCCGATTGATTTTGAAATAATAGAGTAATATTGCTGTATTTTGCATGCACAACACATAGGCGGAAATAAACCTCCAAAAAGTCAAAGTCACATACATAACAGTTCCTTCAACATTGGGCAAAGTCACATACATAACAGTTCCTTAAACACTGGACAAAGTCACATACATAACAGTTCCTTCAACATTGGGCAAAGCATGGCTTACAAAGAAATTTACTACTGTTAAAGTGTTATGCTTGAAACTTGCTTTTCAAGTTGCAGTTCTATGTAATGGTAGATCATGTAACTATCGTACATGCTTCTTTGTTCAGATGCAGATACAGCCTTTTCACATTATTAGCCCAAAATATGTGAATTGCATTTCATAATATATATGTTTTTATTTTTATTTGAGAAGTATAATTGCATTAAAAAATAGATAACGTAAAATAAAAATGTGAATTTAATTAATTTTGAAAGGATATGCCATTCTTTCATCCTGGTAAAATTTTCTTTTATAATTCGCACATCTTCAAATTAAACCCGTGGATTCACCAAGCTGTCAAGAATAATGTTTCCATTATAATTTTAAAATGCAAATATTTGTTCGATACATTTACCATTGAAGAAACTGTTGGCGGTTGTAGTCACTTGGGATTTATACACTCTCTAAGAGCCTGTGTTAAATTTACTTAAGGAACAAATTCATTAGCATTCTATTGTACCCAGGGTGTTATTGGCTATCGAATTTGCTGTTTGATGCTTTTGAAAGTAGACAAAATTATAGGATATAGTAATTTCGCCTCTTTCTTTATGGCTTCGGTACTTTATTAGTTCTGTGTGAGGAGACAAATGAAATTATTGTAAATTTTACAAGCTGTTAAAATCAAACATATCATTAGCACATTTTTTTAATGTGTGATTTTTGTTAAAGGAATCATTAGTTGCTGGTTTTTGACTACAGGCTATAGCTGCCCAGACTTGTTGAATTTGCATACAAGTGGTGGCCAAGGATGCACACTTTAACAAATTTTAATCAGCATAGTTTTGAACCATTTTAAGAAACCAGCAGAATACAATGGTACATCCACAACAGGCAAAGTTTCTGCCGAATACAGGAAATGAGATATACAAAATACTGGACACAATGAAATACATGTATAAGCTACAGAGCACAAAATGGGTTTGAGCCCCTGCTTTAACCATGTCCGGTCGTTTAGCCCTGCTTTCGACCATGTCTCTTTAAGTTTGCAGTTTGGACTTGGATCTAGTACTGGTTCTTTCTAGGAATGAGGGTCTGATAAATTGCAAGCTTGTAAAACTGACAGAAATACATTTGAAATGGGCTTTAAACTTCAGTGAGACTGTTACGAGATGTGTATGTTACAAAATTACAGGTCATGATACCTCCGTCATTGTCTTCAGTTGCACTGCCTTTGAATAGAATGACATTATTTCAAATAAACATGTAGTTTCTATCATTTATTCAGAAATTATGCATGATTTAGGATTATTGTGAATGTTCAGAGCTAAATGGTATGTTATCTGATTCTGAAGAAAGTAACGTAAATGTCAACAAGATTGTCTCCATCCCACAGGATTATACCAATGTACACGTCAATCTTTTTATGGAAATTACAGATGTTATCTAGCCTCTTTCATTTATAATTAAGTACCTCAAAAACAAGAGAAAAAAGATGTCTTTGTATAATCAAATAGATCTTGCTTTTCCCAGAATGCCACTGTTTTGTCATGATTAATGCGGGAATAAGCTGTATTTTATAATGCTAATAGGTATTGATCAGGAAAACAAGGAACATTATGGCTCGTAGTTCTTCAGGGTATTAATGTAGCTAAGCATTATGTAACAAACAGAGAAAAATATGGAGTTATGTTTGGAGAAGAAGTTATATATTCACATGAACACAACAAATACATCCATTTACCAGCTATATCATAGATTTTTTACAGATATCATGATTGTTTCCTATATAATGAAATAGTCTGAATTCTTCAGTGTTTTTAGCTCACCTGTTATTAGGATCACTCTCTGTCCAGGTCCGTCGTACGTCTGTCTGTGTGTCCGTCCGTCTATATCCACCATTTCCTTCAAACAACATCTCCGCTGAAACCACTGGGCCAATGAAGATGAAACTTTGCAGGGATGTTCCTTGCATGAAGCGCTATCAAAGTTGTTCAAAGAATACCATTCAATGCAGAACTCTGGTTGCTATGGCAATGAATAGGAAAAACTTAAAAATTCTTCTTCTCTGAAACCACAAGGCCTAGAGCTTAGATATTTAGCATGTAGCATTGTCTAGTGGACCTCTACCAAGATTGTTCAAATTATGAGCCCGGTGGGTCAAATTATTGCTAACCCCCTGACCCAAGGCTGGGGTAAGAGGCAGGTGGGTGCAATCAATTATCCCCCCCAAAATTCCCCCCCCCCTTGGTTTTACATAGACTTATATAGGAACAACTTTAAAAATCTTTTTCTCTGAAACAACAAGGCCTAGAGCTTAGATATTTAGCATGTGGCATTATCTAGTTGACCTTTACCAAGATTGTTCAAATCATGACCCCCTAGTCAAAATTACCCCTTCCCGGAAGGGGGGGGGGGGGGAGTCACTTGATTTCACATAGGCTTATGTAGGGAAAACTTAAAAAAAAACACAAGGCCGACATGCAGATAATAGATATTTGAAATGTTACTTAGCATAATGTGTAGTGGACCTATTATGACTTATTACCTATTAGTGGAAGAATTATGTTTGAATCATGACCACTTTTATTATAGCAAATGGTAGTCAGGTGAGCGATATAAGGCCATCATGGCCCTCTTGTTTAGAATTCTAGACTGGTATATAATTAGATAATCAGTGTCAGTTGCTCAAGATTTTGTTTGTTTGATCCCTTAGATAGAGGATTTGATCTTTGTACACTGTTCTATATACCACTGCTGCGTGTTGATTGTACTAACTCTCGGTTATATAAGTTGCAATTGGTAGGATTTCCTAGTTACTGCTGTATTTTACTGTGATTTGTTCTACAATTAGTCTGGTTTTGGTTTCATTATGCAAAAGACATGCTTTTATGCAGAATGTATAATTTTCAGCCACATAGTTAACATTTGTATACCCCAGAAACAAACTTATGAGGGTATACTGGAGTCACCCTGTGGTCAGTCAGGCAGTCAATCTGTTGCAGTTTCCTTGTCCGGGGCATAACTTGGAAACTACTGGTTGAAATTCGATACAACTCCATACAAGGGTCAAGCACGATGAGAGGAAATGCAGTGCACAAAAACCATAACTCTATCTTGACTAATTACAGAAGTTTTGCCCTTTTTTTCTTTTCCTTTTCTGGAGCATAACTTGAAAACAGTTGGATTGGTGGCCCCCTTTTTTTTTTTTTTTTTTTTTTTTTTTTTTTTTTTTTTTTCTTCCTCTTTTTTTTTTTTTTTTTTTTTTTTTTTTTTTTTTTTTTTTTTTTTTTTTTCTTTTTTTTTTTTTTTTTTCCCTCCCCCCCCCCCTTTTTTTTTTTCTCTTCCCCCCCCCTTTTTTCCCCCCCCCCCCCCCCCCCCCCCCCCCCCCCCCCCCCCCCCCCCCCCCCCCCCCCCTTCAATTCAACATCATACACTGGTCAAGCACAATTAGAGGAAGTGCAGTGTTTAAGATCCTTTACTCTATCTTGACAAATTACAGATTTATTACCCTTTGTTACTTTTCCTTGTGCAGAGTATAACTTTGAAACTACTGGTTGGAATTCAATACAAATTCATACAATGGTCAAGCAACAGTAGAGGAAGTGTAGTGTACAAGAACCATAACTCTATCTTGACTAATTATAGAGTTATTGCCTTTGTAACTTTTCTTTGTCCTATAGACCATAACTTGAAAATTAATAGTTGGAATTGTTTCAGGAACACATGAGATTCAGTTTTAAGTTTCTCAATCTGACATTGACCGCAGTCGTGTTTCTTACATTGACCGCAGTCATGTTTCCGGTAAAACTTTTAAAATTTGCCATGTTGTTATACGGATGTAACCTTATCCCAGCTGGCAGTAAGTGATTCTGTCTTCACGACCAATACTGGTCATGATCAGCCTGCTCATTGTCTGTAAACATGCAGTGAGCAACCCTTTGAACAATTAAAGGTACCATCTATGTTGAAAGAATGGACAAGTTTATGTTAAAAATTTAAGGGTTAAATGTTCTAGTCATTGTAGACCTTGTGTAACTAAGTAGATGCAACTGGGAGTATACTGAGAGTGTAACCTGCAGGACTGAAGTTTCTCATAGAGGTCAGCTGGCAGGACAGAAGTTTCTCATACAGGTCAGTCAGGCGAAGTTTCTCATACGGTCAGTTTTTCATAGAGTCACTGCAGGTGAAGTTTCTCATAGAGGTCAGCTGGCAGGTCAGAAGTTTCTCATGGGTCAGGGAGGGGTTTCCCGGCGAGTTTCTCAGAGGTCGCTGGCGGTCAGGTTTCCAAGGAGTTCCCCTAAGGTCGCTGGCGGTCAGAAGTTTCTCATAGAGGTCAGCTGGCAGGTCAGAAGTTTCTCATACAGGTCAGCTGGCAGGACAGAAGTTTCTCATAGAGGTCAGCTGGCAGTTTTAAGAAAGTGCCATCATATATATGTAATGTGACAATTGTTTCCGGCAACATAAACTGCTGGGTAGGCATCAGGGTTTCTCTGTTATTTAAAGTTATTTTGTAAAACATGGCTGACTTATTATATACAAACTTACCTTCCAGACCATATAATGGAAGTTTATGTATTTGGCAGTCAAGTGTTCAAAATTCCAGGGGGTATTGGCAAACGCAGTGCCAAGCATAATAAATTGCAAAAGTGTGTTGTTGAAAACCAAAAAAATAACATTAGCCAGATGTAAATTGACGGAAAGCTGTGACAACACCTTAGTGAGAATAAACAACCGAAAAAATACCCCTTCAGAGTGACAATCGGCGATTTGCATCATATCAAAATTCCCATGTTGTTAGAGATTAAGGCAATCAAAATTGTTTGTCTAGTTTTTGCTACCTGACAACCAATGTATAGCATTTTCTGTTTTAGGGATCAACAAAATTTGTAAAAGGACATTTATCGATAAAAGGGTGATCTCTTTAAAATGATCGTAAAAGAAATCCTGATGGATTAGTTGCCTGGTGCGATGACGATTATCACTTGTTCGGCAAAAACTGAATGAATAAATTGATTCATAAAGAATGCCGTACTTCAATTGCTCATAGATAATATTGTTATATTGGGCTTCTTATATAGATGTATGTCTTGTTTGCAATACTTATTAGACAGGTAAGATATCCTTTTAGACGTGGCGTATTTAGGGAATTGTTCATTATGACCTAGACCAAGAAGTGAATCAGAAAACAAATTCTTTGAACAAGATTTAGAATAAGCGAGTAGATCTACTATTATTAGATTATTTTTGTCATGTTTGCATTAGTTAGTCATGTTTGAAAAGCATGAGTGGCAGCACAGGTATTTCAGTAACTCAACTGTTGTCTCTCATACTTCAACTATAATATGATGGCTGTAGAATTATCAACACTGATCCATATGAAAAGGAGAAGTACAGATAAAAAGGTACTTAACTCTTGCAGTTATTGTCCTTTATTGGTATACACTTTTCAAGCCTTAGTCAAGCACTATTTAGTGAAGCTTATCCAACTGAGGAGAGGACTGCTTGTGAGAGTGGAATAAAAAAGACACGTAACTTGTAACATAAATCAGTAATTTCTGAATTGTCTCTCTTTGTGAATGAGGTCCAACACAATCTAAGAACAATGAAATGAGTAAAGAAGCAGTTAGCATGAACCATGCATTATGAACTTTGTGTTTAGTTTTGATTTTCTCTATGTAAAAATTATCTCCCTTTGTGAAGCTTTTTGAATTTTGTCCAGCCTTCAAGTAGGTTTAAGATAATGTGACAGTGATAAAATATATGACCAGCGACACGGGAAAATGGGCCTTCGGACAAAATACTTGGAAACTAGCTTTCTCGCATATTTGAACAAACAATATTTCAATATCAATAGTGGAAAATTTCAGTTACCTACGTTCAGTACTTACAAAACTACAACATTTTGAAAAAGTATACCTAAGGCGTCATTGTTCACTCTAAAAATGATGTCACATACCACAATTTGACGTCAAAACTCACTTCAATTTACATGGGCAGTAAACTATTCCGGTAATCATTTCCTAACAGCATCATTTATTTTTGGTTGCAACATTATATACTCTTTCAATATATATCATATTTGGTGAACTATTTCATGTCTTCTTTCCACGGTCTGCTTTTTTCATAGGGTATAGCCAAGATTAATAAAAAGAATAATTTCAAATCGCTGTTGCCATAGTAATGGTCTTGGAAGATTTTGAAACAAATAGTTTGTTTCTGTTGAGTAAAATATAGTAGCTACACTGCAACCCCGTTATAACGCGGTAGTCGGGGTCCAACTGGTCAGACCGCGTTATAAGTGAGACTCTTTTTATAACGCGGTCTGATCATCGGCCGCTGTTTTCTTGCATAACGCATACATAACGCGAGTACCCCACCCACCTAACTAAATTAAAGCATATTGATGTTTAGCACGCATCATGTTTTTATGAAATCGAGAGGTTAAATTGTAGAAAATAACGATTCTATGTAAAATAAATTAGTTAATTAAGCGAGAAATTAAATATATCAAAGAGAAATTCTTACGTAAATATTTGCTATTTAAAACGAAAGTACATTCATTTTCCGAAAATGATGGCTAAAGTGAAAGTACTTTTTTGTTAAAACAAACAATAAGTTTTGTAATTGATTTATTTAAGTTCAGGTAAGCCTGCCTGCAATCAAAGATGCGCAAACAAATATTAATTCACACGATTTAGAAGTTATTGTCTAACAAACAAAGAGGTCAGCTTGTGAATAACGGAGCCGTGAAAAAATACCAGTAAGCCGTAATTGTTTTAACACTTCTTTGTTAATAGACGTTTGATACCGGTTAAGTGACAAAGATCAATTAACAACCTGCCATGTTGTTTATTTACGTTTTTGAACATTCGTTTTGTATAGGGACAATGCTTTTTTGATAGAAATAATTTTGGTCGATCCCGAAATTTTTGGGAGCCAAACCCAACCGCGTTATACCGGGATCCGCGTTATAACGATCCGCGTTATAACGAGGTCGCAGTGTATTAGTTTTTATCATTGGTTTTGCATTTAAAGAGGGTGACAAAAATGTAAATTTTTTGGGTCTTTTTTATCAATTATTGTCGAATAATGTAACAAATGTCCGAAGGTACATTTTCGCGCGTCGAAGGTCATATAATAGATATAATTAAGCATAAACAGAAGTTTACAGTCATTGCATGAAATTTTAGGTAACCAATTGCGCAGCAAGAAAAATATCATTCTTACATTATCTTGTGAAGACCACAGGTGGAAGGAACATACCTTTGACTTTTTTTTCTTAAGCTAATGCTTTTTTCTATGCATTTTAAAATTGATATCAGAATAAATCAAAAAAAAAATTGAAAAAAAAATTTTTTTTTTCTTCATAGCTCTTTACTATAGACAAGGTTCCCAACACACTCTGTATGAAAGCAAGCATGTCGCTCTGAAAAACTCTTCGATTTCTTTCAAATTTGAGTTACGTTAAACAAATTTGAAAGAATTCTAGAGAGAAATGATACAGCTTTAAGAAAGAGTTTACTTCAATGGAAAATTCCAAGCCGTTTTCATTCTACAAGGAAAATACCAACGCTGATATAGCGATTTTCGCTAAAACCAGAAAAATGTCACATATTCCGACAGTGATTTTCGCTAAATTCTCCACTAATATTGCGGTACTGCGAAAGACAACCATTAAAACAAGAAATATATATTATGAGACTACAAATCATGGCGTAGATCGTACCTTTACACCAATGTGTTCGATACTACAGCGGATTTTTCAGTTTTTGTAATTGTCAAAATGTATTAGCGGCCATGAAGGTCCGAGAGGTTGCGCAGTGATTTGTAACAGCTATTCAAGGACATTATCAAAACATATCCGAAGGCGATTGCAAGTGAAAGTAAAAGCATTTAGTCAACAGAAAATGAAAAATCCGCCGTAGCAACGAACCCATTTTGAGTAAAAGTACGATCTACGACATGATTTGAAGTCTAAACATATATATTGCATGTTTTGATAGTTTCCTGTCGCAGTACCGCAATATTATTGGAGAAGTTAGTGAAAATCACCGTCTGGAAAATGTGTGACATTTTTCTGGTTTGAGCGAAAATCGCTCTACAGCTTTGGCATTTTCGCTTGTAGAACGAAAACGGCTTGGAATTTTCCATTGAAGTAAACTTTTTCTTAAAGCTGTATCATTTCTCTCTAGAATTCGTTCAAATTTGTTTAACGTAACTCAAATTTGAAAGAAATCGAAGAGTTTTTCAGAGCGACATGCTTGTTTTCATACAGAGTGTGTTGGGAACCTTGTCTATAGTAAAGAGCTATGAAGAAAAAAAAAAATTTTTTTTCAATTTTTTTTTTTATTTATTCTGATATCACTTTTAAAATGCATAGAAAAAAGCATTAGCTTAAGAAAAAAAGTCAAAGGTATGTTCCTTCCACCTGTGGTGAAGACGCTTGCTTGTCAGTATCGCATTTTGCTAAATGAATTGTACTTGGAAGTCACTGTCATTATTTGCAGTGTGTTTTTTTCATTGATTTTGCCTTTAACCTTTTAAGCTCGACTTTTCTATGAAAAGGGGAGCTATCCTACTCGCCCCGGCGTTGGCGTCGGCGTCGGCGTTGGCGTCACACCTTGGTTAAGTTTTTCGTACCACCCCACTTTATTTCAAAAGTATTAGAGGTATGGCTTTGAAACTTACCATACTTGTTTACCATCATAACCTCCATCTACAGACAAGAGTACATAACTCTGTCAAGGTTTTTGACAGAATTATGGCCCTTTTGTTACTTAGAAAGTGTATTGAGCTTGGTTAAGTTTTTCGTACCACCTCACTTTATTTCAAAACCATTGGAGGTATTGCTTTGAAACTAACCATACTTGTTTACCATCACGACCTTCATCAACAGACAAGAGGACATAACTCTGTCAAGGTTTTTGACAGAATTATGCCCCTTTTTGACTTAGAAAATACATTGAATATGGGTAAAATCCACTTATTGCCTTAACCCTTTGAGATATTGCTTTGAAACTTTTAATGCTATTTCACATCTGTACGCAAGAGAAGGTAACTCTGTCAGGGATTTGTTTTAAAAATTAAGGCCTTATGTCGACTTAGAATCTTGGTTAAGTTTTTCGTACCAGTCCACCTTTTGACTGAACTGTTTGAGATATTAATTTGAAAGTTGGAATACTTGTTTACCTTCATGATTCCTAAACATGGGCAGGAGAAGGTAATTCTGTGAAGGATTTTATTTGAATTATGGCCCTTTTTGACTTAGAAACTCAGTTAAAATTTTCATTCTTGTCCACTTGTTGACTTAACCATTTGAGATATTACTTTGAAAGTTGGAGTACTTATGTACCATCGTAAGACCTATCTGTAAGCAAAAGAAGATAACTCTGTGAAAAATTTTCTTGATTTGTACTTAGAAATTCCTAGTTAAAGTCTTGTGTGCCCTTAACTGTCAAAGTTTTGTTTTATTGGCAAGCACTAAAAAAGTCGAGCACGCTGTCCTACTGACAGCTCTTGTTTAGTACCTCCTAGCTTGGAGGTGAAACAAACCAACCATTTTTTTGGACCCTAACCTATCCTCCAGATCAATGCATTGTCAAAAATTAAATTAATGTAGAACAGTTAACCTCAATCTCATACCAGATTAGCCCCAACAAATCAAATTTACCTGGCTAATTATCTTTGTGACCCTTTGTTCTGATTAGTTGCAAGATAAGGTACCTTTTGTCATGGAGTGTACTTGCCACTGCCTTGTCAGATATTCTAATTTATATCACCTTTAAATTAAGGAAATGGTCACCAGTTGTACTTCAAGGTGTTTGACAGGTGATTTCAAGGGTTGTCTCAATAAAATATACCATTGGCTGCAAGGATGTGTAGAGAGCGTGCTTCTGGTAGCCCCTAAAAATACCCTTAATTTGCTTAAGCTCATTGATAAAGGAACAGGAGATTTTATTGGTGTTAAACACCTGTATGATTATTAGTAAGTGCACATGATGATCACAAGGGCTCTGTTTATTTTAGAACCCAATTTTGTAGAAGTATTGAGACAAACATGTTTACAAATTCAGTCTGCTCGTCACCCACGAGCCCTGAATTGACGTAAAAAATGTCATGTCCTAAAACTGTTAAAAGTTGATATTGTCAAGTGCAGAAATTAATAAAACTCCTCAAGTACTTCAGGGCTGATTTTAATAGTTATAGCGATTAAGCAAGAACCAGAGGAGAATCGAAAAAGAAACCGTTTGTTATAAACTTGTCAATCACTAAGATAAGTATGAAAACCATAATCTAGTTTAAATATATGATAAATAGGGCCTTTGATCTTTAATATCCCATGTCCATTGAAAAGGGTGGTATAAATAATTCCAAACATTTCAGTCAACTTTGTGAGAATGTTTGGACAAACTTTCAGCTCAGCACACCTTTGTAAATACCAACTGCTCTAAACAACCTTCTCAAAATAGAAAAAAAGGAAAGCTGAAAATCACAGCATGTAATATAAGTTTGATTTTAGGGAGTCAACGACCTGCAATTTTTGTAATATTCAATTCAATTCAATAGTTTATTCACCATAAAGCATATAATACAACGCTTATAGCTTACAATGAACACAATATTGTGGTACAGATAAAATGAAAAACAGTTTACAGAAGAGCAACAGTTTATATACGAAATAATAGAAATATGTAACAATTGAAAGGGATTTGGGAAAATACATGACTGATTATCTAAAAAAATATGTCCTGTGACCAATTTGCTTGTTCATGCAGATATTGGATACAACTTATACAGGATTGGAAGTGGTCAGTGCTATTTGGGCAAAATTTTGACAATTGAAGGACCTGATAAATCCAGATTGTGCTAGGTGAAGCTGTTTGTCAGATAGTGTACTTAGTAAGATAGTGTGCTCATAAAGTTTTGTTAATATTTGACAATGATAGCAAATCATAGACTGTCACACAAGTTATGTAGAAATGTAGGGGTACAGTTAACAATATGGTCAAAGCAATACAACTCAACCCATACATATTGATGTAACAGAAAAGCTTAACAAATAGAATAAAACCAAAATCAGTGCCACAAGTTGTCCATGAAAAATGGCCAGAATATTTTGTCCTCATTATTGTTATAAGTTTAAAACTGGATCAAAATCTAGATCAATGGGTCAAATAAAAGAGAAAATCTTAATGATGTAATCTTATAATAAATTGTTTCAACGTTATGTTCTCTCACTGGTGATCTTAAGCACAATGCGATGATCATGGTCTTCATGTTTTATATTTAAGAAATAATAAATGTCTCCCTGTATTTTATCGTTGAATAAAATATAGTCAGGAATTTGGATGCGTAGTAATTCAATCACGAGTGCGTAGCACGAGTGATTTTCCAAATGACTGACTATATTTTATTCAACGATAAAATATAGGGAACAATTTATTATTTCGATTCTAACACGTTATTTTCTTTGAAAATAAGCCGAACTTTATTTAACGCGTAGTAGTACATCATTGTAACCTTAAAACGCGAGATACGATTGGACGCGCTTGTTTACATACGTCACGTCGTTACGTCATTTAAGGCACGTCGTCCTTGGAAAAACGTGCTGTATTTTATCGTAAAATAAAATACAGGCTTTTCCCTATATGCTTATATAGGAAAAGCAGCCGCTTGTGTTAGAATATGTTTTCAACACAATCCATTGTTTTTTAGTGGTCTTTCTGCTGACTGCATCATCATGTAATATTTAAGATCTAGACAATCTTGGTTCATTATGAACTTGTGCAGTACATTTTGCAGCTCATGTTGTCATTTTGTGCAGGTGCATTAAAAAACATAACAGATCTCTCATTCAGTGACCTGAGAAGTGGTTGGATTATGATAACCCATGAGATACAAAATCAATGAGTGGTTTTATGAGTCTTTTACCATGTTAATCTAGCTATTGTCTCCACATAGAGACTTCCTGTGTTAACAAGATCATGTATGAAGTATTTATTTAATTCATTATGTGGAAATTCCATAGAATTTATAATTATGTGCATACAAAAGTATGATGTCTAATTGTAGGCTTGTGGGTTGTTGGCTGAAAGTTCGGTAATTTATCGGAGTGTTGTGGACTGAATCCTTGTCAGGCAACAACTTGTTTGGTCAATGTGAGATGAAAGCTTGCAGGCTATCAAAAAGTCAACACAAAGGTAGATAAATTCAGCAGTAAATAAAGATAAAAGTGTACTGAGATTTGCTACTGTGAGGTCACGCTACATATTTTTTGTCATTCATCAACCTGGTAGATAGTTGTGTGGATGTTGTCTGAAGCTGGTGATTTGTGTCCTTAACAAGTATGATCAATGCAGAAATATTTAATATATGTGTTAAAGGTAGAGAAACACTAAGCTTTAGGCATTGTTTATGGTAACATTGACCTATATCTATTAGTTATGTTAATTAAAATAGTTGTGGTATTTATTAGGTCATTTAAGAGGCCCATTCATTTAGTTTACTTTGCTGATGTTAATTAGTATTTCTGAAACTATGGAAGTTCATTTTAGTCAGAAAATTAGCCCTTACTCATGAAGGTGAAAGGTCAAGCTCAGGAATGCAAGTTTAAGGGTCAAAAACTGGGTGAAGTAACTTTTGCAAGCATATTTCAAATTATACTTGGCTGACCAGTGTCATATGACCTTTGACCTACTTTCTTGTCTTTTGGAGCCATCCTGGTACTACGGTAAGTGATATTGTTGTTTCTTTATAATTAAAGGCTCCATAGGGTAGTAAATTAACAACAGTTAGATTCGGGGGAGTTGCCCCTTCATTCGTATTAAAGACCTGCGGCACAATTAGTTGTTAATTTAGAAGAAAAACTTTCTTTTTCTGAACTTATTTCTTAAACTACTGCAAGTTTACAGTTGTTTTTTCTCTATGAACTGCCTTGATGAGATGGGAAATAAGGAACCTGAGGGCCAAACAGACATTGTTAGATCATAGCAGTACGATATAGCAACATGAAGACACAAATTAGATATTCAAAGATATCTGCTAGTGGGGACCCAAGAGGCAGAATGTCTATTCTTTCATGTTTTAACCAAATCTGCCTTCCAATCCTTAAAGTTAATTTTCAGAGTTAAGATTCAGTTTGCGTCAGCCTATAGACTGTTGTTACTTTTCAGCCAGAGTGTTGGTTGGCAGTATGCGTGCAGGTTTTGTAATGAAGCATGACTGTGTGAGGGTTTTCTAGAGCGGTAAAACTGATACCCAGTTATTGTGTGATTGTACGACAAGAAAGAACCTTGTTAAAGGAACATTATTTTCTAGCCTGTTTGAAAAGAAGTTGTAATTTTATCTTTATCCCTATTAGATTTTATGTTTCCCTATTTACATTAGCTTCATCAATTCTATTGTCTGGCATTCATTGGTTATTTGTCTGGCATTTTGTATGTGTTTTGGTCACTGTCCACACATTGCTCACATCTGCCTTATGCCCCATGAATAGACCAGCTGCCTGTGTCGTCTGCTGTATACCAGGCTCAGTTTGTGAGGGAACCATGTTTCATATTGTACAGATCAGTATAATCAGTAGGGACGCAACAATTTGGTCAAACCCTGTATTACGATATATTACAATACAGCAAACCCGTATTGCAATATGTATTGCGATATATTGATGTAGCAGAAAAGCTAAGAAATTAGAAATAAACCAAACTACTACAGTAATACTTGGCCACAAGTTTACCAAATACAATTAATCGCAAAGCTGCCTGTTAAATAAAAGCTTATTTGACTTAAATATAATGGGCGAGTTATACCAAATTTCTAGTCAAAATCTGTTCAACTTGACCAAAGGAAAATTTATGAGCGGCATTCTCTTTGATACATCAGACAGACCGACATGCGAAGGCGACTTTATAATTATAAGACTTTATAACATAAGACCTTAATAAATATACCAAGATTTGCATTTTTTTGTCAGTTTGGTTTATTTACATTAATAGCAATGTGTAAAGTGAGTAGTTCATTTGACGCTGAATATCACAGCTCGGGAATTTAGTATTGGTACTGCTCTGTATTGCAACATATATTGTTGCATCACTAATAATTAGTACTTAGCTGAACCTCCAGTAAGTATGAAGTGGATACCTGAATCTGGCACCCACCTGCCAGTAGCGACCAGTACTTATATGTTTAAGGGAACGAGTTTGAAAAAAACCTGAATATAATAACCACTAGATTGAACATTGGCATAGTAACTTCTGTTGTATTCCTGGTAAGCAGCTATATAATAATTTAAACACAGGTGTATTTGTCTTTCCAAAGATTGACTGTATGTGACATTATTACCACCTAAACAACATGAACTAAACTCATCAAAATCAAGAAGAACAGGACACAGAAGTGGTGCCCAGGAAGGTCCAGAAAAGGCTTGTAACTAAAGCTTAAACTCACTGCCTCCTGAAGCGAAGTAAGCAATGATGAGTTTTAACCAATAACCTAAAATCATGTGTAATCATAATATTATTCTTACCCAAATTTGATATAATGACAATTTCTAAGGGCACCAACTTTGTCTGATGACTGAAATAAACTCTCAGCTATCAAACGCAGACAGTAATTTCTCTCATTATACAGAAAAATGTATAAATACCATATTAAAAGTCATTATGTGAGTACGGTGCTAAAAATAGTTCCTGGACTGTCTCAGACGATCTCCTTTGATATAGAAAGTCATTAGAAGGCAATTTGTCATGTCTGCTTACATAATGCTAACTGTTGTTCATAAAAAAAGGTTAAAAATGGTTTGGACCACCTCTTATTGTCTGGGGTATACTCTGTAGATATTAATAAAATAGTTCGGCATTTAGCTTGTAGTAAATCATCAATGTTTGTGAAGGAGTTTAGTGACCTTAGAGAACCATAATATTTCCTTACCCCATTTTGTAATTATCTCCCTTTATAAAATATGCTGCTTGTTAAGAGCAATTAACTCGAAAACTATTTAAAGAATTGAGTTGATATTTCACACACTGGTAGAGAACTTTTGAGAGTGAGTGCAGTGACTAAAATCATAACTCTAGTTAGGTATTTTATAATGACATATTTCGAGGCATAATTCCAAAAAATGAAACAAATGATGTTAGGCCTAGTGGTAGAAGATATTTAGAGGAAGTGTAGTTCATTATCTTAACTCTTCCTTGTCTTTTTGAATGATCTCCCTTTATCACATATATGTAGATTATAATTTCAGCTTCAAAACCATCCCACAGAGTTGAGGTCTCATCCAAGAAAACTGCTAAGAATTAAAAATGGTGTCATGTAGGGACTTTTATAAAATTTGCTTCAAATCAAATTAAAATTCCACAGTTATTGGATATTTAGCACAATAAAAGAGGATATTGAAAGGAAATAAATCTACCTGGGTTACAATTGAATTACATCCCTTTATCATTTTTAGCTCGACTTTTCTATGAAAAGGGGAGCTATCCTACTCGCCCCGGCGTCGGCGTCGGCGTTGGCGTCACACCTTGGTTAAGTTTTTCGTACCACCCCACTTTATTTCAGAAGTATTAGAGGTATGGCTTTGAAACTTACCATACTTGTTTACCATCATAACCTCCATCTACAGACAAGAGTACATAACTCTGTCAAGGTTTTTGACAGAATTATGGCCCTTTTTTGACTTAGAAAGTGTATTGAGCTTGGTTAAGTTTTTCGTACCACCTCACTTTATTTCAAAACCATTGGAGGTATTGCTTTGAAACTAACCATACTTGTTTACCATCACGACCTTCATCAACAGACAAGAGGACATAACTCTGTCAAGGTTTTTGACAGAATTATGCCCCTTTTTTACTTAGAAAATACATTGAATATGGGTAAAATCCACTTATTGCCTTAACCCTTTGAGATATTGCTTTGAAACTTTTAATGCTATTTCACATCATTACCCCCATCTGTACGCAAGAGAAGGTAACTCTGTCAGGGATTTGTTTTAAAAATTAAGGCCTTTTATCGACTTAGAATCTTGGTTAAGTTTTTTGTACCAGTCCACTTTTTGACTGAACTGTTTGAGATATTAATTTGAAAGTTGGAATACTTGTTTACCATCATGATTCCCAAACATGGGCAGGAGAAGGTAATTCTGTCAAGGATTTTATTTGAATTATGGCCCTTTTTGACTTAGAAACTCAGTTAAAATTTTCATTCTTGTCCACTTGTTAACATTTGAGATATTACTTTGAAAGTTGGAGTACTTATGTACCATCGTAAGACCTATCTGTAAGCAAAAGAAGATAACTCTGTGAAAAATTTTCTTGATTTGTACTTAGAAATTCCTAGTTAAAGTCTTGTGTGCCCTTAACTGTCAAAGTTTTGTTTTATAGGCAAGCACTAAAAAAGTCGAGCACGCTGTCCTACTGACAGCTCTTGTTATTTTGCTTGTCTACCATTATAGTTTTCATGCAAATGAATTGAAACTTGTTAAGTTTCATTTGCAAGAACGGAACATCCAAATTTAAAACAAGGATTCAGGGAGCGTCTATCTGTGTTACTGATGTACTTGTTTCATCGCTGTAATATAAAAGGTACCTGGTCAAAATAACTTTGACATAAAAGTTTCAGAACATTTTGATGGAACAGTTTGAAATATTTAAAATAAAGATACAAGATGGTAGACTTACATGTGTTTAAATAGAAAGAACAACCCACTGGTTTGAGTCAACTGTTCCTACTGCCAATCAATGTTTAATCACTTGAGGGAGGCCTTTTGTCACATTACTTTTCATTAATGCGTGACCATACTCACTATCACATTTATAATTGTAGACTCTAAGGGTTGTCGGTTTGTTACATAAATAGTTGACATTAAATGATGTAAAACACAACTCAACTACTAAAATTATACTTACACAGTCAGTCTCAAAGGAATTAAATCGTGAAACTTTCAACTTGCAAAGACTATCTGTGTTACGTTACTTTGAGAAAGACAAATTTTACAAGGGGCCAATTATCTGGAACAAGTGCTTATTATCATGTCATATAAAAGGAGTACAACACTTCAAATCCCTAATGTGGTTATCAAAGAATGTAACCATAAGGTACAGCTGTCTGGTCTCCTTTGTAAACCAGTTTCAATGAAAAGCTGATGGTAGCAATCAAATTTAAGTTTTGCATTTTGCTCATTTGTGGCCAAAGAGTCAAACTGTTTGACATTGGTCACAAGTCTCATAATAAAAACTTTGAACATTTACCTCAAAAAGAGGCAATCTTCTGAAATTTACGACAGTGATGCAGCGACGGTGGTGTCATATTTGGTCCTTAATTAAAGTTTTGCTGAAACCGGACATATGGCCAAAGGCATAGGTTTTGGTTAGGTTTGCAAATAACAATGGAATGCTGTAAAAAGGGTGACCAGGGCTGGTGTCCGTCACATGCTGGTTACATTCTTCTTTTGTCCACTCTGAAGAGGAAATTAGTGTCATCACATGACATTGATGTGGACATTTTAGCTTCCACAGTCTTGATGTTACGGGTGTTTTAAGCCAACTTCTTATGAAATTGTTTCTGAATTGTCATGATGAAGATTTACGAGAGGTGTAAAAGTGGGTCTTGCATGAATAAAGGTTAAAAGCCGTCCCCTGCCGATTGTTCCACATCCTCTCATAGTTTGAAAAAATTGTTACTGTCAAACTAGATTTTTTTGGTACATTTGGATGCACTACTTTTATGCCACGATATAATGTTAATCCATAAGTTTATAAACACATGCATTTGCAAGTTTTCATTTTTAGTATTTTTAACTTTACACTAATGGTAGTGTACGTTCTATTAACGTATATATAGGCAAGACACAGATATTTCCACATTTACAGGTTTTTTCAATGTGAAGTTTTATTTATATAATTATTGCAATTTATATTTATGATTTTTCCCAATTCAAAGGCCCTTCCCAACACCAGTAGCATGAACCACAGCCTGGTTTGCAATTTCTGTTTTTCCTTCAAAATGACGCAAAATTCACCTAGGGCCCCAAGTAGGGCCCCAAGTCTCTGAAAGCAGAGCTTAGGGCCCTGTAAGTAAAACCCTACAGTATTTGCATGTTTCTAAACAATCGGTTCATGAATATTTCTAAGTCACTTCTCGTAAGATTTCGTCAAATGACATGTTTATGTCTATGACGTCATAATTTAATTAACAATTATAATGGGTATTTCTGTGTACTCCTACACATTACAAAAATCACACGTTTATTGTTTTATCAATGAAAATAAGACAGTTTTTCATTAAGTGTTTCAAGCCCATATAATTATATACTTACAACACTTAGGACATTAGATTGTTAAGTACTTTCCCACAAAACTATCTATCCGGGTTTTTACATATAATTATGTGTTCAAGATAAGTACGCTCATGATGTCATTGTGTTTGGAAGGTAGAAAAAACATATATTATTCAAATAGTGCTCTAAGATATAATGTATTTAAAGTTATCTGACCAAGTCATTAGTTTGTGTATGCTTGATGAACAGTATGATAAAATCATTTCTTTAAAAAACAAGTTCAGTGCCTGTAAAAAGTAACATTTCCTAATGGAAGTGTCATCTTTCGGAGTATCAGGTAACTTGATACAAATGAACAAATCATGCTTATTTTTACTTCAGTTGACTTCAACTGATTGATGGTTATTATCACTGTTTGGATCTTGACAGCCAAAGGTATCAAAATGAATCTTTAAAACGGCGAAAAGTCTTTGGAAATTTTTCAATCAATAGGTAATTATCCTGGTTTCTTTAATTGTGAGGCTTTTGAAAGAACAGCTTTTGTTACTGTTTCTATTTCCTTAGAGGTTTAAAGTTTTGTGGTAAACAAAAGGAGAACTAAATTGATCTTGGTGACCTTCTACTTGATACTCTTCATTGCCTGGAGGTTAAAAAGGTGCCCATTCATGATACTCTTTATAGCTAGAAGGTTGAAAAGGTCCTATTGGTTAAATGTAACAGTTGCAAGTTTTAGTAATCTTATCTGCTATATTTATTACAATATTGTCAGTAAAAAAAGAATGTGATGGGAGCAGAGATACTGATCTTTCCCTTATTAGCTTAAATGAGCTGTTTTCATAACCAAAATAAAATTCTGGCATTATTTGATAAAATGGTCAGTTGGTCAGTTGACATCAACATGAGTTACTGCCCTTCAATTTTTGCTTCAATTACAATATAATTATCATAGATTCTTTGATTTTGTGCAGGACGAATTACTTTGTTGATAGAAACTAATAGTCAGGTATGTTAAAAGTTAAGAAGAATTTCTGTAAAATAAGCTAAATTTGTAAGCCTAGCAAGAGAGATAATAAAGCTTGATAAGGGAGATTATTAGGTTTGATAAGTGTAGCAAGGGAGATAACAATACACTTAAAATTTCATTGTAAGTTATCCTGAATTTACATCGAGTTCATGAAGATTCTTCTCCTTTTGCTAGCAGGTAGATCTGTTTTTGCAGTCAGTGCAGTTTATGATCAGTGGAAATTGTGTAAAGTTTGGTCATAATTACTCTACACTGTCTACTGTTCAGACAGTAAAACCAGACTGGACAGTACATTACCGCTTTAAGGACTCATTTGAATGATCATGGTACTGATCAAATTAAAAAAAAACAGTCAACTGTGTCTTATATGTGTCCTGGTAAATATCTGAAATAATATTATAGGAATGAAAGTCCTATAAGATTAAAACAGCGAAGAAAGAATTGTTGTATTTAAGCCTCTAAACCAGTATAAATGAGCCCGAAGTGACAAGGAATGAATGGGGAAGAATGCAAGCAATTTGTATTAAATTGTTGAAGAGGCCATCTTCTATGTAAATGGCTCCTGTGAGTTTCTTTTGAATAGGTAAGGAGTATAATAGTGACAAGGACCCACTTTCACCGGATCTCAATCTATCTAATTGGGTTGAACAATTTCGTATGAAAATGATGAATTAATGTTTCAAGATTTTTCGGATCAGAGAAGGAAGATTTTTGTATCGGGTATCTGGGTATAGACATGTCAGATTGTTCAATATTTTGCTTTGTTGGTGTTGTATTAAAGGATTTATAGAGATAAACTGTGAAATATAGAAGTTGATTTGAATTATAAACGAAACCTGTCTTGCAATAATAGACATAAGTGCTTCGTTAGGTAGGTTACAAAATCAAATAAGACAAAATGTATTCTTCTTTTGTAACTGTCATAGAATTACGACAGAATGACCGTGAAATTTTATAACAAAATGAAACCAATATTGCTTAAATCAAGGAGAAGTATTCACGATTGATTGAAATGGAATTGGCCTCAGTTTGAATAGGGAGGTGCTTGAGATGAAATGAAATGTAAATACATATTTGGTGTTACCCCTCCCAGTCACGTCTCAAGTGTGATTTTTAGGAGAAAAATGTAAGAATACACCCCCCTCTCCAGTCTGTTGGTGGCAAGCAGTACCTGTTGTAGAACTTGATTATATATAATGGTGATGGATGAACATACAGTGTTGATATATTTTTTTTTACAGTGTTGGTTACTATAACTGTAGTTGCAACCTGCTGTGACCCGAGGGGGTAGGAGATCTGTTGTTTGGTGAGCAGGATGAGATTGCCATGAGGCTGGTTCATTCAGTATAGCAACCATATACATCTATTATGCATGATTTATAGTACTTCAGAACTATTTTAGAGTCTCATCATAGCTTTGATTATATACTTTCAAACATATAGCAGTAATTTTGTCATGTTACAACACATATAATACTGTTGGTTTGCCTGTTTTATGTTGCATTTTTACTCTTTATTATATATAACTTCAGATATAAGTAAGCTATTGTTAAGTAAATGGTGGTACAGAGGTTACAGAACATATGAGGAGGAATTCTTAAAGCGTAATACACATTAAATTTTGTGGGTCACTTAGGGCCAGGCTTAAGGTGTAGTTTCAGTTTCTAAAACTAGGAAAAAAGTAAAGAATACTCATTATAAAAAGTGAGTTATAATATAATTATAATGCTTAATTCCATCCTATGCCCCCTCTAAAATTTCTTTGTATTGGCTGAATATAAAATAATTTTTTCAACATGAAGGAACAATTGTCTGCAAAACTCCAACCATTCAGGTCAAATCAGACCTAAATTTTTTTATAAAATACAGTTCAGCATGATTGTGCAGTTTGTTTTGTTTTCCAAATATTGCAGTGAGATGACAAATACAATTAAAAAAGTCAGTTTTGTGTAAAAAAGAAATGTTGAAGTTATCACAAAGAAAAAACAATAATAAAAAAATACCAAATTTTCAGCACTCATTTTCATATAAGACAGACAAAGGGCAGTCAAAATAAATTGTGGTATATAAACATGTTATTATAAAATTTATAGCCCCATTATAAGTTACATGACAATGGTAAGAGTCTTTATTCATTTTTTGTAGACCACCAAAACAGTTTTCTTCAAGTCCTGTACAATGAGTTTATGTGATCTTCTAGGTTTATGCAAATAGAAACATTGAATTGTTCTTTAATCACTTACCTTGTAAGGTCTTGTCTGAGGATGGCAGTAATGTTTGTGAATTGATTGAAGTGAAACTCGGTCAGCAATTCCTTTTTTGTTGACAATGTATCTGTGGTAGTCATGTCACAAAAAACTGTCTTGAAAACCACCATATTGATAATGATGATGATGATGATGATGATGATGATTGTTTTTGTGATGGTGATGATGATGATGAATAAGACGTTCTTTTTAGAATGATGATGAAGAAATTTGGAAAGAATATATTAGTTTTGATGATGTTGATGATGACAATGATAAAGAAGATGATGGTGATAGTGATGATGATTAGAGGATGATGAAAGAAAAAAATAGTGCTTGTTGATGAAGATTATGATGATGATGGTAGAGTGATGAGAGAAGGCATTAATGTTGTTCATGAAACTGTTGATAATGATGAAAATGAAGAAAAAAGTGTTATTGATAGTAGTAGAAAAATAATGCTGTTGTTCAGATCATGATACTGATGTTGCAGATGATTATAATGATGATTGTGCAATGATGTTGCTTATAATTATGATGATGATAAATCGTGACATATTTGGTGAGAATTAGGGGACAACTGTGTTGACAAGGAAGATCTAAATAATACTAAGATTATTTCGGCAATTTATGCTATTGTACGGAAGATTAGTGTTGCTGTGGAATGCAGTTCTGTTCTCAAATCTTTTAATACAATATTTAAACACTCAGGGCAGTGAGTCATTCAAAGATCAATGACAGCAACAGAATGTAGCTAATCCCCATATTGAGCCATAGGGAAAAGCCCTACCAGCTGACATTTGTTGGCTTTAATACTGTTGCTAGGCAACATTGGAATTAGCCATATTGGACTGAAGTGCTACATGATTACTGTTAATTGCATCTTAAATTCTTGACCATCCATTTATACCACAGTGGGAGGATTTTTATCCCATTCAGGGTTAATACCTTACACTTTGACAAAGACAGATTTAAACAGTCTTGACCTGAGCGTAAGGTCAGAAACAGTTCAGCTTGGAGTATTTAAGAGGATATTTCAAATTACCTTATCACCTTGTGTTTGTTTTTCATTATTTTGATATGGCTTTTCCCATTTTTCTAATTCTGTGTGATAAAGAAAGGGGAGACAGTAAACATAACATTAGTTTTCTGTAAACTGGACTTTATAGTAAGTTTTGTCACTGTTATATTTTCTAATACCATTTGAAGCAGTCCATTCATAAGTACTTGTATTGATTACAGTGTTTTACTCCATTTCAGAACAGCTAACTTCTAACCTTCGACCAATCAGATTGCTCCAAATGTGACCATGAATGGAGAAAAGGCGGTACCATGTTGATCAGCAAGCAAATCAAAATGAGTGTTACATAAATACATGTGAAGAGTAGGCTGAATTGAAGAGTTGAGATATTGGTATGCTCTTGCTATATAGATATTTTATGACCGAATCTGTGTCCTCATTCAAGTGTTTACCGTTTTGTGGTTTTAAAAACAACTTAAACTGGTAGTGGAAAGTAACGATTTGTAACCTCTGATGACAAAAACAGTGACTTATTATTTAGTCATATCCGTGTTGAAAAAACATTTTCTAATTAATCAGTGATATATACATATTGGACTTTAAAGATTATAAATTATAATATTTTGACTGGTATTTAACTAATTGACAAGGATCAAAGTTGTATTTGTGAGTATTTTATCAGGGGAATAATCTCAACACACAGTACAGGTACGCTTTCCCACGTGTCTTTAATTTGTACAGTAGTTTGAGAACAAATAAAGTAATTGTTATAAATATAGATGAAAAAGGAAAGTACGGCGACAGTTTAAGATTTGAGTTTTAAGATAAAACTTCATCAGAATGGTTGATCTTTTCATGTCAACTGCACTTAATTAATACTTGTTGGAAAAATATTTTTGCTTTTGTTGGATTCAGATCTCCCTGTATGCTTCTTTATCCAGAGGTGTAGTGGGGTAAAACTTGATATTATGTCATAGTTGGGGCATATAGGAGTCACCTTTGTGCAGTGGTAGTGCGTTCATCTCAGGATTGGAGGGTTCTGGGTTTGATCCCCACCAGTGCCCAAGTAGTGGTAGTGGTCCTTAGGCAAGACACAGATAGTTCCCCCTCTCTCTCTTCGAGGTTGATTCCATCAGGAGTGAGACTTAAGAGCAATTTATCTTAAGTTTGTAAGAACTTCTTTTGCAATGGAGAGTAGAAAAAATAGAATAAAAAAAGGTAGGACATAAGTTACAAATTGAAGTATTTGTATTGTGATGCCCCTTCACAATTTTTGGGGGTTGTAGAAATATTCTTACATCCCATTAATGTATCCATGAATCTGTTTTACCATCATTGGAAGTCAGAATGAAACTTGGCTTACAGTAATTTTATCTGCAAAATGTAAGTAGGTATTCCTAGGGGCAGGGAAATAGCCCTTGATATGCAAACTAAATTTAAGATATTAGGTACAAAAAACCCTAAATTTGGAAGCAAAAAGAGTAACATATGCCTGTTCAGACTTTAAGTACAATTGACTGCTTGCTACTTTGTTATGGTGACTAATTAATGCTAGTGTCAAATGATTGTGATTTTCCATTCATTGCAGATCATGATCAGCTTGCCCCATCAATGTTTAGGGGATACTTGGGGTGGGGGGAGGCACCTCTTCTAACAAGTATTGGTACTGTTACAAATTGAAAGATGAATAAGCCCATTTTAGAAATTTAGGGATTAAGGGTTAATTGTCAGGTACCCGAGGCAGAGCTTAGGATTTGAACTAATTGCACTATGATGGCATATGTTTTCAAGTTCAAACCTCAAGCTGATAGTATTAATAAATAACAAAAAAAATCGATACAGTGATTATAATAGAGTTGCAGCAGAATGTTCAGGAATTTCGTAATACAGACAATTTCTGTTTCGTGTTGCACTGCGTCCAACTTTGCAGTTTGGGCAATAAAGTACACCTAATCAAGGTGTTTATCATGTTACAGCACTGGGGGTGGTGCAGTATGGATAATATGCATGATTATCGATTATCGGCAGGTTATAACGCTCCAATTATGATAAATGTTTCCTGTTTAACAGTGCTTCTTTAATTATACAGCAGACACAGGGACTCCTAGTGTTTATTATAGGTTACGTAGGAAATATGGATCAGCTTTGTAATCAGTTTTGTTATCATATTTTCTAAGCAATCCTGGAGATTTTCGGTAATCCTGGTTTCGTTTGATGAATTTACACTAAATGGTAAAATATTGTTGCAATTTATTTTTTACTTGTGTAAATTACAGTCTAGATTATGTAAATAGATGGGTTTTTTTCATGTTCTAGATCCAACTGTCTGTTTAGACTGCTAAATAGTGTTCATAGGCAAAACTTACATCCTGGTGGCTGTATTTTAGTATTCTGGACTAACTTGACAAGCTAATAAACAAGAACATTTATTGTCCAGAGTTATTGTAACAGCCTGATAGGGCCCATGATATATGGTGTTCCAAGGTTGAAGTGGCAGTCTGTTGGTTGTATTTTGGTGTTTGAAGTTAAAGTAGCAGTCTGTTGGATGTACTTTGGTGTTTGAAGTCAAACTGGCAGTCTGTTGATTGTATTTTGGTGTTCGAAGTCAAAGTCACAGTCTGTTGATTGTATTTTTGGTGTGCAAAGTCAAAGTGGAAGTCTGTTGATTGTATTTTGGTGTTAGAAGTCAAAGTGGCAGTCTGTTGGTTGAATTTTGGTGTTCCAGGTCAAAGTGGCAATCTGTAAATGATAGAATTGTGGTTTTATCGAGGTGTTCCAGGTCAAATGGAAGTCTGTTTGTTGTATTTTGGTGTTCCAGGTCAAAGTGGAGTCTGTTGGTTGTATTTTGGTGTTCCAGGTCAACGTGGCAGTCTGTTTGTTGTATTGAGGTGTTCCGGGTCGAAATGGAAGTCTGTTGGTTGTATTTTGGTGTTCAAGGTCAAAATGGTGATCTGTTGATGTATTGAGGTGTTCCAGGTCAGAGTGGCAGTCTGTTGGATGTATTGTGGTGTTCCAGGTCAAAGTGGCGATCTCTTGGATGTATTGGGGTGTTCCAGGTCAAAGTGGCAATCTGTTGGATGAATTTTGGTGTTCCAGGTCAAAGTGGCGATCTGTTGGATGTTTTAAGATGTTCCAGGTCAAAGTGGCAGTCTGTTGGATGTATTGAGGTGCTCCAGGTCAAAGTGGCAGTCTGTTGGATGTATTGAGGTGCTCCAGGTCAAAGTGGCAGTCTGTTGGATGTATTGAGGTGCTCCAGGTCAAAGTGGCAATCTGTTGGATGTATTGAGATGTTCCAGGTCAAAGTGGCAGTCTGTTGGATATATTGTGGTGTTCCAGGTCAAAGTGGCAATCTGTTGGATGTATTATGGTGTTCCAGGTCAAGTTAGGTCAGTCTTCTTACCATTTTGTTCCTTGGTGCTCATTAGGAAAAAGTTTGTCACTGATGATAAATTCAGAGTCCTTATCTATATGCAAAAACAAGACAGTATTAACGGTTTGCAAGCAGATTGCATGATTGACCGAACCAGCCTTCACATCCATGCTGCCCCATTATAATAACTATATTATTGCTTATTCTTCATCTTATAACACTATAATGGCTCTTTTCCTTAAATTATTTCACTTAAGTATCTTCATATCTTCATGGTACGTTATGACTTATAATACACTTTATGGATGCTCTGTAAGCACAATAAGAGCATGCATACTTGCCTCAGCACAGGGTTCGATCCTTACCAACACAGTGCTTCAAGTGAAATCAGTCTGGAGGAAGTCTTGAGAGTGATTAATATAAGTTTTAAGACCTTGTTTTGCAATCAAGAATAAATCAATTATTATGAAATAGAAAAAAGTTGGATTTAACAGTATTCTGACTATGAGTAATTGATAATTGAGGGTAAAAGTCAGAAAACATTTACCAAGGAACATTTGATGGATGCACACTTAACTGTGATAATCTGATGGCTGTATGTAGTCTTTTTCTTTCAGGCGGATGTGAGTGCCCTCCTTGAGTCTGAGTGGGTGTTTCAGACAACAACAACAACAGTTATTTGGTCGTTTAGACAAAACTGCCACTACAAAGGTAGGTTCTAGAATAACTCCATCATAAATGAAAGATAGTAAAATGTTACAGGCACCTATCGTACTTTTGCCTGTCAAAATTGTCTGCGTTTTTCAGATATGATGCAAATTTTAGGAACCTGACAGTATTAATTTTGTGGAGGCTGGTGTGCCGTTTTACAGCTGTGGCTAATGTTTGTAAAATACACATTCATACTGTCTTAAATATAACATGATAAAATTGAGTATTATTTTGTTATTTAGTAATAAACGAGATATCAAGACATCATGATTAAATAATGGATACAAATTTGGATCTGCTCTGATGATTTTAAGCCAGTTATACTCTGTTTTGATGTTACATATTCGCTTCATGTTGTAGGTAGCGTTACGGGTTGGTGAAATTTAACCAAAGTCGTTATTCAATAAAAGCCGTTTTAAATTTTCCAAACAGAGATGTGGTTATTTAATTGGAAGTAATTTGATAAAATGTATGCAATATAGACTCGTTATTTGATGAACTCTTGATGTTTACATGCGATAAGACATGGCGGGGCTTGAAAATGTTTGCATTTTGAGCTGTGATCCAGTTAAAAGATATTTGATCTAATGAATTTTGTATACATTAAAATAGACGTGTTGCAAATAGCTGTATGAACTACTATAGACCATAACTTTATACGGCAGTTTTCCACATATTTCTAAATGTGCCAAGATGTTATTAGCTTTTAAAAGTCAAGCAAAAAATGATGTAGGTAGTTTTTTTTTAAACCTATGAGATTGTCTGTTTTAATGTCACTAGTGTTTAACATTTAAGGGACCTTTTGTAAAGGTTAAGAATAATGAGTTACTGTAACAAAACAAATTTCCTGGCTATCATAGTTATAGTCATGACAAAGGATTTTCAAATAAATCAGACAACTTTCTCTTTAGTGAAACATGATGGGGTGGGAAGTGGGGGATGGTGGGGGAAGGGGTGGGGACGCAATTAAACGATTCAGTGATAGCTGTAGTTTGAATTCAGAATGGCCAAAACAGTAAATGATATTAAAAAACTTTGCATTGAGAACAGTTTCCATTTTTTTTGCCTGTACTTTAAGCCAATAAATGCAATACAAAAAATTACTTACCAGGTTTAGCAGAGCAAAGTAAATGCAGTTATTTACTTCACAATGATTCAGTTTTTCTCCTGCTAAATTGATAAATTTCAAATTAAGTTTAGCTGATTATAATAACCATGTGAAGACAATGCATGCACCTCTTCTTGAGTGACTTAAAACATTTACACATGTAATGATGACTTCAGCTGCTAAATTCTGCATGTGTGTACACTATTGATTTCATTGGCTGATCTCCAGATAACACCATATTGTCGCTTTTTCATTGGTTAATTTTCAGATTACACCATATTGTCACTATTTCATTGGCTGATCTCCAGATAACACCATAAATTATTGTCACTATTTCATTAGCTGATCTCCAGATAACACCATATTGTCACTTTTTATTGGTTAATTTTTAGATTACACCATATTGTCACTATTGCATTGGCTTATTTCCAGATAACACCATATTGTGACTGCTTCATCGGCTAATGTCCAGATAACATCATAATTATTGTCACTTTTTCATTGGTTAATTTTCAGATAACACCATTATTGTTTCTCTGCCTGACCCTTGACTGACTTGAAATGCAAAGCAACTTGGGCATTTAAATGGGGCTATATGGTATATTAATGGGGTTATACAATTTCCTGTGGCCATCCATCTATATTAAAGTCAGACTCTTAATTTGTCAATCCCAGACAATTTTTATTAATTTCAGGGAAGGACTTTTTCTATAGATTACAATCATTTTTCTTAGTTTTCCATCTTTCTGTCAGCTTGTTGGCTGATTTATGTATTATTTTGTGAGTTCTCAATTTTTTACCCTATCTGTTACATAGAAACAGCAGGTGTGCCTGCAGCCTCTGCCTGGAATAGCAAGAAATTCCTCTTTAGATCACTATTTCCTTGGTTTGTACAAGTTTGTGCCTGGATCTATTTGTTGTTATAATTAACTCATTTTGTGCAATTGATAATTAGCTTGCTAAGTATTTTGAGCCCCACTGTGCCAAAACCAATACTTACACATTATATAGATATTGTCCAAAGAAGGAGTGTTTAAAATGCCGTTGTCTGTCTGTATATTGTGATGTATTCAGGTCAAACTACATGATTTGCCTCATGTGCTCATCTGAATCTGGCTCCAATAACTTTTTTTGCGAGACGGCTTGTTTGAGAATGCAAAGTCATTGAAAGGGTCTTCTCAGTTAAAACCTTCTCTTATATGAAGGTTTTATGTTCTCACAAGAAGGTTTTATGTTCCTTTTTGAACATGTATTTATGACCACCTCAAAACGTTTCTTCCATTTGATCAAAATGTATCAGTATTTTGTAAAAAAGAGAATGAATACCTGTGTAAATACATATATTCTGTGATGCCAGTGTCTGGTTGCCAGCTTATTATCTGTGAATATTATTGATGTGCCTTCATAACCTTAGATACTTGAAAACAGAAGCTCTTTAATTGATACGCTATTAGCCAGGTAGATGACTAATCACGGCAAGACTGATTTCAGTATGCCATTTTCACAGCAGTGTAGACTAAAGAAGAAACTATATACCTTACAGCAGTCTATATCGTATACCTGTCACAAGTTCGTAAAATCATATGTAGGCCCAGAGAATAGACTTCGTCCTAAAAGTCAGTATCACTTTTTATGAGTCTTGAGTGGCAGTGAATAGTCTACAAATTGAAAATTACATAGATTATGAAAATAATGTAGACCTGACTTTCTCACGCAAACAGACATAACCTTCCGTGTATCTCTAAGGACTCCGCTAGAGGTTTAATTCATTGTTGCATAACGCTTTTTTGTGACCATTGAGTGTTGGATATTGACAATTTTATGGCATGTAGAATTACTGGGCAGGTAACGCTGAATAGCAAATAAACTTTGTCATAGTAACTTCCAACTGTGGCATATTCATTAACAAGTCTCAAATAAGGGCTAATAAATTACAATGCGTCATGATTTCAAAATTTTCAAATTCTGTGTTCAGTGGCATTGAATAATACACCATCATAATTTTAGTAAGGCCTTCGCAACTAGAATGGTCCCAGGTCGGCAGCCATCACATGCATGCAGCAATGATAGTTCATGCTGATGGCACTTGGTCAGCCTTATTGCAACAAGGTTATAGCACTGTCATGTAATTGTAGTAACTCATGTCACTTTTATTCTTGTTTTGTATTCTATCTATAACTGTACAGACTAAAGAATGTAATAGCGCTGGTTTTTGCACATCAGAGCTCATAATGCAGCTTCCTAGCTATCATTTTGTAGAATTCTGTATCCCAAACTGTTACTCAAGGGCATAAAAAAGCTGTCTCTCTTTCTGGATTTCTGTTATTTTATCCATGTCCCAGTACCGCAATTTTCTCAGAAATGGCTGAAATCCAATTCAAACAAAAATAAATCCTGTAAAGCATCATTACCTAGTTTCTTGGGTGATTATTATTGGTATATAATAGCATATAACTTGTCTCTCTGAGCTTGTGTTTCCTATTGCATTTTAACATGAAACATTGGCTGTTAATTGAGGAGGTTGGGCTGTCAGTCGCCTTTGAAAACTTGAGATAAAAGTGGCAGAATATCGTTCGAATAACTGCATTACATTTCTTCGTGATAGTGTTATTATGAATTTGGAATTATATGACAATATGTACATAATTTGTATTTACTATGTGAAAATAGTTATGAAATGTGTAATGATCGAAACAGTGAAGTGGAATTCCTGTATTCTTTGCAATTAATATGTTGAGGATGAACTCCACATATTTCTGTGTACCATTAATTACTGGTTATTTATTACCGACATGTTACCAGGATTAAAGCCGTCTTACTGTTTGTGTTATGATTAATTAATGTACAACAGAGGATAGGAACTATGTTATGTTAAACTAATTGTTATAATAAATACAGAAGAAAATACAACATATAAATAGATTCCTAACAAATGTTTGTGGACGTGGTTAATATTCATGCAAGTTGAAAGCATTATATACTGTCAGGAGTTTGTGGATTTCAAGTTTGTATTGATTCAACAGTTTGTATTTTAATTAAATATTGAAATTAGATTGTTGCAAACGAATGATATAAGTTTACATCAGTTACAGCACAAGGTTCAATTTGCAGGCATTCATGCACCACTCCCCAGGGCACACCTAGAAAATGGCAAACCTAAAGTAGGTTATATTTTATTAAATACGTGTAGAATGCGTTAAAAAGGTGCTTAATATGTTTGCAGGAATATGTAATGAAGAAACGGTATAATGAAATAGGTTATTTATACACTGTAAGTATATTTACATACAAATATGAAATATTCACAATTTGTTTACATACACTATAATTGTGGACTTCATCCCAACTATATCATCTTAGAGTAGTCTTGCTGTACACAGCATCATGTACAGTTGAACCTGTGTTAATGATCACCTCAATTAAGCAAGCACCTGCCTTAATCAGCTAATACTGATGTATCCCTCTCAGCCATATTGATACTAAATACACATGTATTAAACAACTATTTACAGTCAAGCCTGTGTTAAAGACCACCTCCAAACAAAGACCAGCAGGGAGAAAACCATGCATTATTCAAATAATGGATTGTAGACACCTGACTGAATAAAGACCACTTTAGCTTCTTCCTGAGATTGGTCTTTGTTTACAGGTTTGATTGTACTTTAAATGCATTCCTTTGGTAACTGATTGAAATAACTTGACTTAATATTATTTATTTCCCAACTAATCAAAGATTATTGGGGGCTATAGGTAACAAATTGTCTGTCTCTGTCAGTCTGCACTTTATATCCAAGCTGTAACTTCTGTATGCCTCAACCGATTTTCAAATAGCTTCACACAGTAAGTGTTACCCATAACACAATAAGTAGGGACACTGTGTCATGCAGTCCACAACAAGGGAGCTAACTTGAAGGTCAAGGTATTGCATGGCAATACTTCCTATCCTGTTTATAATGATAATGCACCTGGATCTTTTTATGCCCCCGAACGGTGGCATATTAAAATCGCACCGTCCGTCTGTCTGTCCCCACTTACAAATTTTGTCCACTACTCTGTCATGCATGAAGGTTTTAAAATAACTTGGCACACATCACCATCAAGACGAAGTGTTCGCGTACAAGACCCACATCCCTACCTCCAAAGTCACACTTGGAGTATGGGTTCTGGACTCCTCTAACTATGCCATTTGTTCCGGACTTGTCATGCATTGAAAGATTTTAAAATAATTAGACACACATGTCTAGCACATCAAGACGACGTGTCGCGTGCAAGACCCCTGTCCCTAGCTCAAAGGTCAAGGTCACACTTAGAGTTTGAAGGTAATGGGTTCCTCTATATATGCACACATTCGTGTCTGGACTGTAACTTTGTCATGCATTGAAGGATTTTAAAATAATTTGGCACAAATGTCTAGCACATCAAGACGACGTGTCGCGTGCAAGACCCCTGTCCCTAACTAAAAGGTCAAGGTCACATTTAGAGTTTGAAGGTAATGGGTTCCTCTGTATATGCATGCACACATTCGTGTCTGGACTGTAACTTTGTCATGCATTGAAGGATTTTAAAATAATTTGGCACAAATGTCTAGCACATCAAGACGTGTCACATGCAAGACCCACATCCCTACCACAAAGGTTAATGTCACACTTAGAGTTTATAGGTAATGGAATCCTGTATATATGCATACATTTGTGTCCGGACTATAAATTTATTATGCTTTGAAGGATTTTTTAAATAACTGCACTGTCTAGCACAAACTTGTCTAGCCCACACCCTACCACAATCAAGGCCACTTAGTGTTTAAAGTAATGGAATACTGTATGCATGGTTCTCTGTCACAGATAGCACATTTATTGAGCACATGGAGAGGACACAGACTGTGAGGCACCTCTTTCGGGGGCATTCATCACTTGTGAGGGACAGCTCTTGTTCTGTTATAAATGACAGTTATGAGTTTTTCAAGCAGTATGGAGGTTACTACAAATATTTGATTACTTGCATTATACTTTCATGCAAAGAGATAGTGTAAACACTTATTAGAACTTAAAAAAATTATGTATGGATTTCTGTTCAGTTAATACCTATCAAACTTATATAAGCTCTGGATGATATACAAAATATTTGCATGACTGATTGATTGATTAATAATGTCCTTAATTTTAGAGACATAGATATTTTGATAGATAAATCTATATAAATCCAAATATTTGGTAATCAGGCTAGCTTTTTTTTCTTTGATATCATTTTATATGAAGCTTTTAAGTGACATTTTAATTCATGGCTATTAGATTGAAATGACTTAATGCAATCCTGACAAATGACATGAGATAAGTGCAACTAGCTAAACTCGTAAATTTTCCACCAGGTATGTTAAAATATGACTTGTTATGAATTTTAGTGTACTGTAAAATAAGGAACATTTAACATAACTTTTATTTTCTTGATTTTATGATAATGAATGTGCGGTTTTGAGAATAAGCGGTTATAAAAGTTATGGGACTGTGAAGCAAGAAAAATTTAAGCCTATCTTTGTGGTAAATTCTGTTATTTAAATGTCATGGCAAAAGAAATCATCACAAACATTTGCAAATTAATGGTATGTGATAATTAACATCTTGTTAAGTGGTTTTAAAATTAATTACCAGAAGAACAAAAGCTGTAAAGTTTAATCAGGATAGCTCATATAACTGTTTATTTAATAGATTTCATTTAATCCACCAAGTGTAAGTGGGTTCACAGTAAATGTAATGTTCTACAGAGGGGATCAAGTTGCAGTTAAGCAGACAAGTTGCAAAGACAGAATTATGGCCAGCAGAATTACTTCTTGACTTGAAACTCAACAATGACTTTCATTTGACACAGGTCTCTTTTGACCTTGACTTTAGTGTTAAACATGTCAGATTGTAGACTTCAAGAGTCAATTCCTTGTAAGAGCTTTCAAAATGTTTGCATAAAGATTATGTTAATTTCGGTAAAATATTGTCTTTTTGTATTTGAAATTTTATATGTCTTCCTTAACATCCATTATCTATTATTTATGTTGTATTGATAGTCATCGTCAAATAACATTGAGTTAGAAGGGTCCGATCCCTATTGTTCAAAATTACGGTCTTGCATATTAATGATATTTATATGTGGAGATGTAAACAAACAATGTTTGATATTTGAGTCATGAGAGGCTCATTAAGATTTTCAACAAGCTGATGTGACTAGTTCAGTTTTATGGTTTTCTTGTTATGAATATAAATATGGGGTGCTTCATAATGGTCACTGATTTATTTATGCATAAAATTATAACCCATTGAACGTTTTGTTCATTTAAAGATTGCTTGGAAATAAGACCAGACTGTGAAAGTTTGGGAAACATGTATGTTGTGGGTTTATTTATTATATATTCCCCCAGAAAGTTGGGGTGGGGGTATACGTGTAGGGTCAGATCAGTTGATCTGTCTGTTTGTTGGTTCTGTCTGTCTGTCTGTTTTTTTTTTTTGTTTTGTCTGTCTGTCTGTCTGACATTCGACCAGATAACTTCTCAGGTCAATAGTGGGGCCTACAATCCCTAGACTTGGTAGAGAGGTTGGTCATCAGGCCACTTTATGGCCCAATATTGATTTTTAGTTCAATGGGTAAAAGGTCACAATGATCATTTGAATAGTGGATAAGTATCCCTGTTACACTTTGGGGAATGCTTGGGCCTAAGTTTTTACTCTAGGTTGCTATGTTATATGCTGTATAACAATGAAAAAAGATGAAAACTATGTCTACAAATGCCTTTAAGTTAAAAGTAAAGATAATATTATAATTGAAGCTAGGCCCATTGTATGAGTTACCCAACCCAAACCACCGAAAACAGACAAATTAAGATTATAATGAATGTAAGGGAGATAATCATCATTGAGGAAGTTGCTTATCTTAACCATGCATTTCCTGATACACCATTGATGAAAAATGCCTCTTTAAATTTCAAGCTTTTTTGTGATGTAGATTTTATGGACAGATAGATAATATTCCCATATTTCTGATACAAAACAGTCACACTAAAATCATTTATCAGTGTTTATCAACATAGATGATCTTGTGATAGCAGCGATGGGGACAAGAGGCTGTGCATACTTAAGTTTAAGGTGAACTGTGATCAGAGAACCTTTCAAAATATTTATGCAAATTTATTCATCGTCAAGGCCTTCTTGACACGTCTGGTATCGCAAAAATCTTTAACATACAACAGTAATGTTTAAACGTGTGATATGACGTCTCTGTAATAAAGCGATAATGGTCACACTTTTAAATATTTCTACCTTGTACAAATAACTACAATTATGATACTTACTTCTCGCAAGTTGACTTAGCAAAGTAGGTTCCGCAGACAGCACACGCTCGCAGCATACATGTCTTATGGCAAGTTGACTTAGCACAGTAGGTTCTACAGACAGCACACGCTCACAACATACATGTCTAATGGCAAGTTGACCTAGCACAGTAGGTTCCGCAGACAGCACACTCTCGCAACATAGATGTCTTATGGCAAGTTGACCTAGCACAGTAGCTGGTTCCAGACATCACACGCTCGTAACATAGATGTCTTATGGCAAGTTGACCTAGCACAGTAGCTGGTTCCAGACATCACACGCTCGCAACATAGATGTCTTATGGCAAGTTGACCTAGCACAGTAGCTGGTTCCAGACAGCACACGCTCACAACATACATGTCTTATGGCAAGTTGACCTAGCACAGTAGCTGGTTCCAGACATCACACGCTCGCAACATAGATGTCTTGTGGCAAGTTGACCTAGCACAGTAGGTTCCAGACAGCACACGCTCACAACATACATGTCTTGTGGCAAGTTGACCTAGCACAGTAGCTGGTTCCAGACATCACACGCTCGCAACATAGATGTCTTGTGGCAAGTTGACCTAGCACAGTAGGTTCCAGACAGCACACGCTCGCAACATACATGTCTTATGGCAAGTTGACCTAGCACAGTAGCTGGTTCCAGACATCACACGCTCGCAACATAGATGTCTTGTGGCAAGTTGACCTAGCACACTAGGTTCCAGACAGCACACGCTTGCAGAATACATGTCTTCCATATATATCCAAGTAAACACATAATAATAATGTTCTATGCCAGTGCTTATTTAAGTTTCAATTGAACATAATTTATGAAATACTTATCTCTTAGCATAATGACTAGGAAAATATTTCTCTGAAGTAATAATGCACAAAATACAGAGCAACAAGATACACATTCTGATATTTGTATAAAGTAAGAAAGTTTCAATTGGCTTCATGAATGTAAATATTTTATAAGTTATTCCAATGGGTTCAGTTTACATTGACTGAGTACTTTTCACAAAGTTCATCAAATCTAGACCCCCTCCCCCTCAGCACCATTAACTGACTTGTTAATAGTCAGGAGGTAAGTCAGACAAATACCCCACTCTGGTCACTCTCTGTGGGCATAGAGTTAAAAATGGTGCCAAAATAAAAATCCAAGAAGTGTTCACTTTGCAGGAAGACACAGACTTTTTTGAGAGTGGAAGAGGCACGTGTATGCCCATTATTTGAGGGTAAAATAATGGTGGTAAGTTGGCATAATAATTAAAGGATGTGATCTGATTTATACAGGGTTTAAAATCCAAAGGCAAAGCTGAAATTAAGGGGGATTACTGGAAGATTTTCTAAGAAATTCCATTGAACAGCCTGACTTAGATTCTGACAGCATTTGTTTGTAAAAGCCTCAGATTACTTGGAGTGGAACTCCATTCATTTCTCCCAAAATTTTAAACTTTAATGAGTTACAGCTGCAGTATGGAGTGTTTGAAGTGATGGTTGCATGGTTTCATATTATTTATTAGAAAAACACCACTCAGGTGTAATTTTAGTATCTATAAAGTACATACCAATAATAAACATACAGAAGTGGTATAAATGCTTAAAGATTGAAGAACTCCATGATAAAACAGAGATAATAATATAAGACTTCTCCCTACTTACAGATAATAATTATGTCAGCTATAGTAAAATGATATAAACAGATTTCAAAGTGCACTAGCTACAGTTTATTGCAAGTCAATGTGATGTAAAACAATGTAAGTAGTCCCTCCATTTACTATACAGGCATGGTCTGTTTAATTAAACTGAATGAACTTAGGATTATGCCAATTAAGCTAATCCCCTTAGAGATTATCTTCTCAAGACAGTGGTCATTGACCTGGAGAAACATTGTTTCCCATTCCTTAGAGACTAAAACAGAAAAGAAGATCAGTTTTCCTCAACAGCTCCTGAGTTGAGAACCCAAAATACAAGGTGATGTTTCAACTGTACTGGGGCATATTCTATTGTATAACATGCAAAACAGCTCAACATATATATTTATATCAAATTAATGGAAAATTCTGACCTTTTGAAATATTGCAGTGAGTTTTGCTTTCATATTGTTCATTTATCTGCTGATATAGTTATTATCAGTAAAATATAATCATTTAAATGGTGTTATTACATTGTTGATTATCAGCTAGGCCTGTTATATAATAACATCAGGTGCCCTGTTCCAAATTCTGTGAAACAGAAATTGGATTTCTTAGTTTCATTTTAATTGAAACGTTTACACAATAAGTCAAGCTCAGCAAGTCAGTTGTTTCATATAGTCTGAATTACTTCTGCAGTGTGCTGTCAAAGTTCAGTTGCTGATTCACATACAGTCAGGTGTTTGGATGCATAGCCAGAGGGATTTAGGGAGGGTTATAATTTTTCGCATCAGAATGACTGGCTGTATTATGTTAATCAATGATAAAATACAGGGAGGCACCCTTTATTTCGATTATAACATGGTACTGTCTTTGAAAAATACGTGGAACTTATATGATGTTCAATGCATAGAAACATTTTATTGTCTTTAACTAACAAGCATGGAATGCAGTAACAATGGATTTACTGCACGAGTCATCAGTGGAAAATGTGACTGTACTGTAAGAGTGATTAACAGTTATTAACATAATTATGACCAAGTTTCTTAACTTTGCAAGTTTAAGGACCTTTAAAGTTAAGAAACTTGTATTAATAAATTGTATCATTTAAAAATTCCATCATAGCACATCTCAGGAGCACTTAGAAAATGCTAACAATGTCTAAGAATTATATATATAAAGTTTAAAAACCAAGCTGTGTGATAGTTTGTTTCATGTGAGGTGAAAATTGAACATATAGTTTAATAAGTACTTAGCTTAAAAGTACTGTTTCAGTTTAAAACGAACACCAGGCCTATTGAATGTTTCATATGAACTGAAACGTCTCTAGTTTGTAAGTAGAACACCAGCCGTTAGTTATCTATCTTAATTCAAATAATGTGCACAAGGAGTACTCATATTTAGGTAATAGATATAGATAATAGTACTAAATATGAAGGGGGAAGATAGTATATATCACAGACACACAGGATGTGTTATATGGTAGCTGAGCAGTTAGACAATAATGTTAGTACCTGCATGTGTTTTGTAAATTGGTTGTATGTGCTAAGTCTGGAAGTGGAAATACATGATATTGAATTGGGATAAAACTATGAAATGTGCTTCACTTGGAATACATGTTCTATATTACTTTGCATAGTTTTTACTTATTGAAAGATGTCCGCCATGGGTATAGCCACTGATACGATTACCAATTGTTACAGAGCGTACTTACGATGGTAAACATGTACAAAGTATAATGTTAGGTAATATAATATTGCCTCATAATGCAAAATTGTATCATATGTTGCTGCACAAAGATTTTGGATAAAAAAGGAGAAACCAAGATACCAGGTTAAACTGAACATTTAAATTTGATACACAAGAAATTTTATGTCGATTATACTGTACTGAATTGAACCAAAAGTTGTACAATTTAAATATTCTTTTTACACCAACATAGTTTACACTTACCCAGCAAAATTTCTAAAATGGCCTTGTCAATCTTTCAGTTTGTACAATACAGTTAAGTTTTGAAAGTTCAGTACCCACTGAAGGTTTGTGAGGAAGGTAGATCATGTTAGGGCTGCACTGATCTATGATGCTGATCATGATCTGCGTTTATTTCAGAATCACTTGTTACCTACATATTTTGTAGATAATATATACAACTTTAGTTAATGTGGACATTTGCTGTAGTTAATGTTACTTCCTTTATTTATGGATTTTCTATCACATACATTGCATGAGAAAGTGAAATTTTATTATTGTATGTTGAAAAATAATTTCCTTATTTTATTCAGATTTTATGTCTGCCGTTGTTAAAAGCAACTGAGACAGTGTGTATCAAGTTTCCAAAAAGTCACTGAAAATTAAAGAAATCGATAAGGAAGCCAGAAAACATAATTGCAGTATATGTCGCTTGGATGATATTCGATGCAGTCTCATCTTTGTATTGGTATGTTGTTCTGCTCACAAATGAATGGCTATTAGGGAGTTTAACTGTAATTCATCATGCAAGGACATAACAGTATCTAATGGCATAAATTGCCTTTTTACTGAAAAACAAAACCAGATACATTTTAAAACTCTGCATATAAATGGATACTTGTGATGTAATGGATAACAGTGAAGTGTTTTTGTTGGAAAAGTATTTGTATTAATAGTCTTGAAGCAAAGGATTGAATTATTCTAGCGGAGATGATGAGTAAAAGGTAAAATTTTCCATTTGAAGGCAAATTTGTTTGGGTTTTTATTCCAATTTAGAACTGTATCTCTGATATGTATATTTTGACAACTGTCGTAGTGTCTTACAATGCAGTTCTTCTCTTTGTTTACGGCTGTATTGCAATAAGCTGAAAAGGTCATGATCTTATTGATATACGACTTGTTTCATGTTGTTGACCTATAGCTATTGTAATGGTTCTGAAAACTGTAGTTGCACACTTCTTTGTTCTCAGCATTTATGGTTGAATCAGTGTTGATCCTACTAGACATAGTTGACCTATATAAGTTGTGTACCAGATATATTTAAGTTGGCCTATATATTAACTGTACCAGACATTGTTGAGCTATAAGTCTTTAAAAATCTTCTTCTCTGAAACTACAAAGCCTCGAACTTAGATGTTTGGCATACAGCATGGCCTATTTGGCCTCTACCAGGAATGTTCAGATCATGACCCTCTAGTCAAATTAAATACTCTGCATGTGGGGTCACTTGATCTCACATAGGCTTAATTATTTAGGGAAAACTTAAAAAATCTTCTTGTCTAGAACCACTGTAGTAACCTCTACAAAGATTGTTCAAATCAGGACCCCCAGGTCAAAATAGACCTTTTTCTGCAATGTGATTGTTGACCTTGTATTATAGTGAAATGTAGCCAGGTGAGTGAAATAGGGCCATCTTGACCTTCTTGTTTAAGTAACACAAAGATTTATCAGTTTCTCCACAGGGGCATTATTAATTAAAACTATAATCAAACAGTTTCACATTGTAATGAAAAATAAACCATCCGGACTTGTAATTAAAGAGATCATGTACTTGCAGATTGCCTGATATAGATTTACAAAGCTGCAATGAATATAAAGTAATGCTATTTGAATAACAATTTATACTGTACTTTGACTTTTATAAAATATCGACTGCTCAAAGGGGATAGTTGTGACCGAGCAAGAATTTATGTGTCTTACTTCAAACACACTGGCTGTCCAATTGTCTCTTTGTTCTTGATCACAGATTTGCATGTTTGATGGTCATTTTTTGTTGATGACCAGCAATTATTTTTGACCCGAGTTTGTCTGGTCACAATGTAGCGCCTGAGACAGAGACAATATCTGCCAAATTAATGATGATGGTCTGTCATTGTATAAAGGCCCAATCCTCCTCATTTTTATTTGTCGAAAACATTTTAAAAACAATTTGAATGTTGCTTTCTTATGGAGACTCGGTAGAGTTGAGTTCTACTCAATTCAGCCTGTTTAAATGCTGAAGAAGTGATGAAATATGTGTTAGACCTCAAGAGAAAGAGAAAATGAAATAGAAGACTATTTAAGGTATCTATTTTTTCATTTGTTTAACAGTTGGAAATGAGGCAATATCTAGCTAGGCCTCCCAATTTTTTTTGGAATGATTAAAAAAGATATGTCACAGTCAACCTTGGTGGGGTTTGATCAGAGGGTGTTTCACACAATGTGTTCACGGAGAAAACTTGCTGTTTATATTGTTCAAGTCATCAATCATGGATGCAAAGACCAGGGATGAGAAAATCAATACGGTCATTGAAAACTAAAAGTCTCAGCGGTCATTTCTCATTTAGTATGTGTCGGCAACTAAGAGCTTTTTTTACTTTAGGAATATTCTGAATGAATGATGTATATATTATCTGTATATTTATTGTAATTATGTAAGTTGGTAAGGGTTTGAATTTAGTAAGTTTTTGTGTTTGTTAATCAAAAGTACCATAATATTGTTATCCACATTTGATACACTTAACATTATATAACTTACGGTTGTGTGTGCTAGGTCAATAATATACACAATAGTATGCACAGAGTGACATTAAGGAACAAAATTCAGCTCATATAATATTAGTTTTGATACAAGAAAATAGTGTGCCCTAGATCTTGAGTTTGTTCAGTATTTTGTATTGTGCTGATTCAGGACAATTGAAAATGAATCTTGGTGCTGGGGTTGGCTTGGTAGAATTTTATTGAATAGTTTCATGTTTAAACATTGACATAGGGCATCCACCTGCCCAATTGTTTGTTATGTATACAGATCAAAGTGACAAAGACACTTGAGATCAATTTCTCTGGATTAGATAATTGCCTGGTAAGTCATAAAACTTCATGAAATTCCAAGTGGCAATATGCACATGAATTGTAACCACTCGGGATCTTATCAGAGAGCAATACAATCTGAAGTGTTTCCTTACCAAAGATATTTCTGTTATTTAAGGCACCTACACCTTTTCAAAATATCTATAATCATTTTTCAATGCTGTTCATTTAAAATCACTACTCACGTAATGCAACATTTTCATACAACACAGTAACGGTTAATTTGTTTAAAAAATGCAGCACATGCTGTGGGCTAGGCAGTTATTTGAGTGGCCAGGACTGCAGGGTGTAAAATTCTGGCATGCACCATGTGTGTAGCTGCTGTAACTGGGGTGACTTCAGGAACAGGAATGTATGCATAGCCAGTAACATCACATTTATGGATACAAAATTTGATAAGCTCAATATAAAATGGTGGAGTTCTGTGTGAAATGATAATTGCTAAGGAGAAGTCAACAACACAATGTCATGTGCTTGACAATATTTAAAACAATTCAGTTTCATTTTACAACACAACATGCTGAATGGTATGCTTATAAAAATCCAACAACAAATATTCTGAATGGTGCAGTTTCCTAGTAAAACAAAACATGCTGAATGGTACAGTTTCCTGCAACAAAACATGCTGAATGGTACAGTTTCTTGCATTAAAATGTGCTGAATGGTACAGTTTCCTGCAACAAAACATGATGAATGGTACAGTTTCCTGCAACAAAATATGCTGAATGGTACAGTTTCCTGAAACAAAATATGCTGAATGGTACAGTTTCCTAGTAAAACAAAACATGCTGGATAGTACAGTTTCCTGCAACAAAACATGCTGAATGGTACAGTTTCCTGCATCAAAATATGCTGAATGGTACAGTTTTTTTGCAACAAAACATGCTGAATGGTACAGTTTCCTGCAACCAAACATGCTAAATGGTACAGTTTCCTGCAACAAAATATGCTGAATGGTACAGTTTCCTGCAACAAAATATGCTGAATGGTACAGTTTTTTCGCAACATAACATGCTGAATGGTACAGTTTCATGCTACAAACTATGCTGAATGGTACAGTTTCCTGCAACAAAATATGCTGAATGGTACAGTTACCTGCAAATAATTACACTGAATGAGTCTTAGTTTCTTAAACCAGATGGCAAAGATATGGTGATTGTATGGTGTAACAGCAGGAAAACTGTTTTTTCATTTTGTAATATTTATACAAACTGCAACCCCGTTATAACGCGGTAGTCGGGGTATCTTCCTTAAATATAGCTGCAGTAGCTGACCTTTTGAAATAAGCAGGGTTGGTACGTATGTATCTAAGACCTTTATAATAGGCAGAAATACCTACGCCGCTGTTCATGAATTATGCATGTTTCATGCATAGTTCAATCCTAATTCTAAAGTTTCAAAAAGCTTGAAGATGGACATTCTTTAAATGTCCATGAAATAAGGTTCATAACAGTCTTAACCAACCTCATGGCCTAAACTAAAATTAAAGCATATTGATGTTTAGCACGCATCATGTTTTTATGAAATCGAGAGGTTAAATTGTAGAAAATAATGATTCTATGTAAAATAAATTAGTTAATCCCCCCCCCCCCCTATAATCACGAAATTAAATGTATAAAAGAGAAATTTTTCTTACGTAAATATTTGCTATCTAAATCGAAAAGTACATCCATTTTCCGAAAATGATGGCTAAAGTGAAAGTACTTTTTTGTTAAAACAAACAATAACAGTTTTGTAATTGATTTATTTAAGTTCAGGTAAGCCTGCAATCAAAGATGCGAAAACAAATATTAATTCACACGATTTAGAAGTTATTGTTTAACAAACAAAGAGGTCAGCTTAGTGAAGTAACGGAGCCGTGAAAAAATACCAGTAAGCCGTAATTGTTTTAACACTTCTTTGTTTATAGACGCTTGATACCCCTTCGGTCAAGTTACATAAGATCAATTAACTACCTGCCATGTTGTTTATTTACGTTCTGTTTCGAACATTTGTTTTGTATAGGGACATGATGCTTTTTTTGACAGATATGATTTTGGTCGATCCCGAAATTTTTGGGAGCCAAGACTGTGGGCCCCCCCCCCCGGGGCCCCCCCCCCCGGGGGGGCCCCCCCCGCGCCCCCCCCCCCCTGGGGGGGCCCCCCCCCCCCCCCCCCCCCCCCCCCCCCCCCCCCCCCCCCCCCCCCCCCCCCCCCCCCCCCCCCCCCAAGGCAATGTTTTACTGTTCATGCAGGGCCCCCCCCCATGTTACAAACTCAGTTTATACCCGGTTCCGCGTTATAACGATACGCGTTATAAAGGTCGCAGTGTATTTATACAAATTAAGCATGTTCACGAATTAAGAGAGATAATACATTTGTACAGTTTTGTGCCTTGGTATCTTCCTTCCTTAAATATAGCTGCAGTAGTACTGTACCTTTTTGAAATTTGGAAATTAGCAGGTGTTTGGTAACAGTATTGTGATCTATCACACATTTATAAATCAGGCAGAAATATACTTCATTTCCTTTGAAGTAAAAACATAGAAGTGAATTTTTAAGACACTGTACTTGATTTTTAACTTGCATTTCTTTATTTTGGGAACTGCGTACATATGCAGATAAAGCATGGCAATAAAACAGATGCATGATATAACAAGTTACCAATTATTATGGCAAGCAGACTATGTATTCTAGACCATGAAATGCACACCAATATCAGGTGTGACACAAAAAAAGGAAAATGAATTTCTCCCTATTTCTGTAAGATTGTCTCGGAAATGACTGATTGCAAAATTTAGAAAGACAAAAGTTGATGACAGTTTGCAGAACTGTAATTACTTTTCATGGGGTAAAATTGCAACATGTCTTTTCTGAAACTGAATGTTGTGATTGGACCCTCATTTCAGTAAGCAATTATCCCTCGATTCCTGGAATTGTCAGTTCAGTTTTGTATTGTCTGCGGCTGCAGGAATATAGAGTTGCTATAGATACCTCATCCCAGTATTGCTATAAGCTCATTGTCTCTTATCTGTCAGCATAATTGATTTCTTAATTGATTGTTGAATTTATCATCCTCATCATTGATTCATCAAAACAGGAAGAACCTGTCTCAAAATATGTCTACAGAAATGTAATCAATCAGTTATCAGATGGTTCATCTTGACTGTAGGATGTCCTTAATGCCCAGAGGTCTGTCATTCATTGTTTCTGGTAGATGTAATGATTTGTAAAGGCGACAATTTCATTAGATAGGATACATACTGAGTGATTTTATTTCATTCAAATTTCAAGATTTTAGAGCATACTAAAGGTGTCAACAGAATTATCGTAAAAGTCAATCTGGTGTAGAGTTGTTAGCATACTTGTGGTATATATGTAACAAAATGGACCATGTATTTGGAAGACTGACAGATTTGGTGCAGGGCGGTGACTAGATGGTTAGGAATTTTGCTAAGTACTTAATTTTTTTAGTGTTGAAACAAGGTTAGATTTAAACCACTTGATTTTAGATATCATTATTGTTAATTACATGTACCGGGTAGATAAAAAGCAGGTTGTATAATTTGTCATTTCATAAAGTCAATAGAAATCATTTCTTGCCTTTGAACTGTAGAAATAGTACAATGCCTTAACTGTACGTGTAGGATTCCACACATTTCACGGTCTTCTAAAATTAGTGATATTAAATTTACCGTGATCCCTGGCTAGTGTTGTGATGGTGATTGTTTCTACATAGTCAAATAATTTATATCATATTGAGTCTTCGTTTTGTCTCCATGAAGATATATCTGCATTTGAAATGGTGGATACAGACATTAACATCAGAAAATATATTTCTTGTACATGCACGGAAAATTAATCACTTGTAAATGAGCCTTGATTTACGTCACAGAATTCAGAGTCAAACAAGAACACTCTTTGTCATGCCTCTGTACACGGTTTTTAAATACAGAATTTCTCTAATGTTTTGATCAAATATAGTTGTGACAGTGTATGGCATTACATCATAATATTGAAAAAAAGGTTTGCTTTTATAACAGTATTTCATCAACCGCCATCATATTGTAAGCTTGCATGACATGGTGTTAATTTCCGAGTCGCAAAATATACCCATAACTGTCCATCGGGTAATGATAGTTATTGATAGTTGAAATATTTCAAATACTCCGTTTCAAATTGAGGAGCCGTCGTGACCAGGATTGTAAGCCGACCTGACCTGACGAGAACAATATCTGTCTAACCTTTGACCACAGTTTCAACTTTCAGACGTTGTCATCATCTTCAGCATGACACTTTATCCTAAATATAAACAAGGCATCTTGTATTGTAATACATTTACTTACACCTATTTATTGTGATTCAAACTATGTGAACTCATTAACAATACAATGTACGAAGTACTACGCTTGTTCGTACTGCAAATAGAGTCTACTTGAAACTTAAAAAGTTGTTGCTGTTTGAGTGAGTGACTGTACTGCTTGTTAGGGAAAGTGCGATATATGTTTGTTACTTGGACATTTGACTACAGTGATCGAGTAACTTGTTTATAATCAATGCAAGGGAGTGCCTTCTAATTAAATTTTTCGCAGCTTACACGAGAACACAAAAAATGATATATGTATTTATAATGGGGTCACGACTGTACCTCCTCATATGACACCAGTACTGGGTTTTCCAGGAAGCAGACTCGATAAGCTTCAAGCTTTCTTCACAATGGAGCTTAAATAAATTAGTATAAAAACTACTGATCAGTTGTTCAGTTTCAAGTAAGCATTGTGATTATCCACAAATGTTTAAAAACATGGTACTATCTGAAGTGAAAGATGGAACAGCAAACTTCAGAAAGTTAGTGAGAGAATAAGTCATAGTTACAAGAGGTAAAAGTGACCTGTAAGAGCAGCAGTAAGTTTTTTTTTTTTTTTTTTTTGAACAGAACATTTCTTTTATTTCTCCCAGGTGTTTTACAGAACACAGCATGGGTATAAAGCAAAGAAACATTTTACATGTACATAAATATAAATCCGGTACAAGGGTTTCATTAAATCTCATTAGCATTACAAAATATTATTTACTTATCCTAAGATAGTTTCGATTATTCTTTGCAGGGGGTGAGACTAATTTATTCCTTAGAAATTGTCTCAAGCTACGCCTAGTGTTTACATACGACCGCATTACACACATAGTCCCTTCAAATATAGCCTGAGTAGACTATAAAAGAATTACCCACAATTCATTGTGTTAAAACTCATTTAACCATGAATTTTATGAATGGAAGCGTAGTAAAAAAAAAAAAAAAAACGTACACACATATTTAACACTAAAAGTGCGTGAGAAAAATTACTTTTCATAATGGGATTATGCCACTGGATACATTCAGTTCGTAAGTGTACAATTTAAATAGCAATAATAGTAACAGAAAAAGCTTTACATGGTTTCGTGAGTAATAATTATATATAGCACAGGCGAGGAGTCTTGTCCATTATATATGCCAACGATATCAATAAAATTCATTACGAGTGCAGTTCAAGACCACAGTTTCTCATATGGACATATTTTCATACATAATCAGTATGCAGTAGAACATCGTTTCAGTCATGTACAAAATGCACGGCATTATGAAAAGATGAATTAGGTCTGGTGCATTGAAAGTATATTCTAACAGAAAATTTGATGGTATTGGGATTGCGTTAATTGAATTGTTTCATGATAATTTTTAACAGTTTACATAGCGGTTTAAGCATTTGTGTATTATCTGACGTTAGACAATCTTTCAGCGTAAGATTTCGTTTGCTAGTCAGTGCTGGTGTATGTAAGAAAATATCTCTTTGTACTGTGAAAAAGTCACATTCTAGCAAGTAGTGCGATTCAGTACCGATGCGGTTTCTGCTGCACAGATCGCAGATTCTGTCATGATATGGAGTTCCGTCGAATCTCCCGCGTTCAACGGGCAAATTAAAATTTGCCGTTCTATACTTAAATAAAGTATGGCAATCGTCAACATCTAATATTTTAAAGTAATTTTCAAAATCAAGGTTACATTTGTAAGAGCTGTAATTTCTACCTTTGTTAGACTCATGAAGCTGGGTAGCCCAAAATTGTTTGTATTGGTCTATTAAAGTTTGTTTTACTTGTATATGGATTGATTTACTAAGAGTTCGAGCCTGATTCTGCCAGAGGTCTGGTCTTCCAACAGAGTTCAAAATATCTTTAATGTAGGATATCCATTTGAATTCCATATTGGTTTGGTTAATCATGAACTTGTAAATTTGAAATGATATTTTCGAGGTTTTCCCTGTAATTAAGCGATTCCAAAATGATATCATACGAGTTTTAACAATAACAGAAATCAGGTATCTTCCGAGTTCTCCCATTAACATGTATAACGGGGTAGATTTTCGGGCTTTAGTGATTTTTCGCAGAAATTCGTTATGAACTTTTTCCATAATATCGATATTTTCAAAACCAAATATTTCGGATCCGTATGTCAGTATAGGAAGAACCTTGTGGTCAAATAACTTGATAATTAAATCGGTAGGTAAATCAGAATTATTTGACTTAGTAAATAATAAATACATAGCTTTCGTTGCCTGTTGTACTACGTGCTTTCTGGCTGTAAGAAAAGAACCATTACTCGTAAATGTAATTCCGAGATAGTGATATCTGTCTGTTATTTCAATGTCGTTAGTTCCTAGTTTAAAATTGAAATGTCTCAGTTGGCGCGCACCAAAAACAACAATCTTGGTTTTACTGATGTTAACCTTTAAGTGCCAAATATTACAGTATCTATTAAACAAATCTAGACAATTTTGTAAGTCTGTAGGCGAGCTGGATAATAGAACGGTGTCGTCTGCATAGAGTAGGACTAACAGTTTAAGCCATAGTGTAAAATCCTCAGAGTCGTGTAGTTCTACTCCAACAGAGCCTTTATCTTGTAAATATGACTGGAGGTCATTTAAATAGATAGAAAAAAGTGCGGGGGACAAATTTTCTCCCTGACGAACTCCTATTTCGGAGATGAAGGATGCTGAGTCAGCGCCATTGTGAGATACGTTTGATTTTATGTTTTGGTACATGCTGTTTATTACTTTGAAAAACTTGCCGTTTATTGAGTTTTGGAGAAGCTTATGCCATAAGCCAGTCCGCCATACCTTGTCAAAAGCCTGAGAGAAATCTACAAATGCACAGAAGACCTTTAGCTTCTTCTTTCTAAGAATTTCAATTACTGCATGTAGAGCGAACAAATGGTCAGAGGTAGAATATCCTCTTCGAAACCCGGCCTGATTTTCATTTAAGATATTATTTTCTTCTAGGTAAGTAGTTAATCTTTGGTTGAGAACAGCTGTAAAAAGTTTTCCTAGGCAACTTAGGATCGTGATAGGCCTGTAATTATTTGCATCTCTGGAATCACCTTTGTTCTTATAAATTGGAATGATTGTACCTTCTAGCCATGAGCTAGGAATATATCCAGTATCCAAAACGGAGTTAAATAATTTAGTATACAATGGGAGGAGCAGGTCTTTGGAACTTTTAATGTATTCATTGGTAATGCTATCTACAGGGCTTGAGGCTTTACCATTATTAAGGTTTTTTATGCATTTCACTATTTCAGCGGCAGTTATAGGTGAATTTAAGTAAAGATTAGAATCTTGCGAGATTTGTAAATCCTCGTCAAAGTTTCTTTCATCAGAAATATTATTTTTGTTAATGTTTTTAAAATGCTCGTAAAAATCGTCTATATTTGGGGAATGATTCTGCGCCGACTTGGGTTTAAGACTATTTAAAAACTTCCAATATCTTTTTGGACTTTTCTCACTTAAGTTTCTAAGCCGGATAGAATTAGAAGTTTTCTCTTTTTTTATATAGAAATCCATAGTTCTTTTATAACGTTTGCTGGCATCGCGTAGACGTACCTTATTTATATTATTCCTGTTTAAACGAAATTCAGTTTTAGCATCGTGATAATTCTTTCGTGCTTTCAGACAGTTTGGACCAAACCATGTTTTATTGAACGTTTTGTTTCTAAGATTATAATTATTTTTCTTTGGGAACGTATTGAAGGCAGATTCCTGAAATAATGTTTTAAGTCCATCAGTGGTTTTTTCAATGCTTTGTCGCGATGACGGTGTTTCCTGTAGCTGATCATTTAACAACTCCAGCTTTGTTCTGTTAATATTATTTACAAACTCATCCTTTAAATTATCATCCCACCTAGTTTTAGAATTACCTGCTTTAAAATTATTTCCCTTATTAGGAATATTTGGTAATTGATATCTCATCTCCCATGAGAGGGCGCTGTGACCATCTGAGAACAACGAGTCTGTTTCGGACACTTCAAAATTACAGATGTACTGAAAACACTCTGCGGAGGAAATTACGAAATCAATGACAGATCTATCCCGAAAAGTATAGTTACCGCAACTTTTGTCTTTAAACATTCGACCATTGAGAATAAACATGTTATTATTCCGGCAAATTTCTATTAATCTAAAGCCATGCGTATTCGTTCTTAAATCAAGTGTGCAACGTTCTAATGGTACAGACAAATTTTCAAGTATTGTGTATTTATCCAAAAAATCACAGGATTCTTCATCGATATCAAAGTATTCATTCAAAAACCTATCTGACGTAACAAAATCTTTCAATTTAGCTATCCTAGAGTTCATATCACCAGCTAACTGGACATACATATAATCACTGCACATCTGAGTAATTTCGCTTTCAAAAATGTTAAAATCATCATTGTTGAAAAATCTAGAGTTTTCTGGAGGTAAGTATATAGAACCAAGGATAAAATCTTCACTCAAATTTGTGAGCTGCTTATCGATGCTTACCCAAAGTATATATTCCGAATTGCTTTCTAAAGTTTTAAAATAAGGCGCTAACTTGTTGCGCACATATATCCCAATACCACCAGATTTCCTTACATATTTGCTTCTATGTTTAGAAAAAAACACAAAATTATCTATGTCAACAATATCAGTGGAATTGATATGCGTTTCCGATACACAAAAAATATCAAAAGTATTTACATATTCTATAAATTCAGGATAATTAAGCCTCTTTTTAAGACCGCTGACGTTAAGACAGCCAAATTTGAGACTGTTTGTTTTGTCAACATTTTTACTGTCTTGCCCCCGATTGGCCTATTGAACAATCTTCTGTGCGGACGAATTTCCACCGCTATTCACATTTAAACGATTGTCCCACGGACGATTGAACAAATGTTTATCAGAGACTGTAGTACTTCGCCGTGAATCCTTGGATTGATTCCGACGATTGGGCCCTTGGTTGCGAGCACCGCGTAGCTGTGGTGATCTAGATTCTTGCCTGCGTGAACGTGGTGCACCCACTGAACTGCTTGTGGAGGAGCTACGCTCCCGAGGCTTTACATTTGGCTGCACTCGTACTGGGTTTGTATTCATACGCGCACGGGGTTCTCGTGTTGAGTACGGATCAAAGTTTGTAAACATTGGTTTATCGATAACAACTCGGTTACCTTGCATAATGGGGCTCCAGTTGGGAAACATGTCCGCTACGAGCTTACCGTCCATGACAAGTTTAGCAGGATACACAATACGTATTCGGCTGTCAGGAAAATCCGCCCGGAGCTCCTTATATTTAGGCCAAAGCTTACGTCTTGCACTTTCAATTTCTGGTGGGAAGTCACGATTAATGTTAAATGTTGTGCCCTTGAGCTTTTTAGCATTGAAGATAACAAACTCAGTGTCCCTTGAATCTATAAAATATACAATGATGGGTCTAGTGGATCCTTTTTTATATCTTCCCAATCGGTGGGCTCTCGGGATGGGTGGGCATGGGGTGATTCCTAGACTTGTTTCAAGGAATGCTGCAATCCTATTTGTGCAATTTTCTCCCTTTTCTTCACCAAGTCCACCAAATAGCAGGTTATTACGCCTGTTGCGAGCCTCTAAGTCGATTGACTTATATTCCAATAATGTCATTCTCTTTTCATGCCCTGTTAGTTCTTTATGAATAAGGTCAACTTTATTTTGCAACTCGAGGCACTGGTCAACTTTGTAGTTTATTTCATTAAACATTTTAGAAAGTTTATCAGAAACTGATAGGTGATCATAGTTTTCATAGCTTCTGCCCCCTGAACTAATTCTATAACGTTTTTTTGCATTTACCGTTTTCGTCCATTCTGTGTCATTCTCGTTCATGAAGACGGCGTCGCCATTTTTCGGCATGTCCAGTATATCAAACTGGTTTTGCGTGGAAATGCCCGGGTGTTCGGGAGCCATACTGACTCTCTGTATCCTAGTATCACTTGTTAAGTTATTTGAGTCCTCGTGGTTACTCATTTTCACCTTTATATATCCAATTTAGTCCAATATTTAAAAACAAATATACCACATTCAAAATTTCTGACCACCCACTTGACCGGAAGTTAGTGAAAAAAGTGAGATGACACTGTTAATAGCTTCAGCTTAATTGTAGTAATAATCATTGTACATAACACAACCATCACTGTGAGTTCATGTCCGGTCATGACTGCTGGGTTATTTGCATAGTGTCTCCCACTATGTGATGCAGTAAAATCACTTTTATAATTTAAGAATATCAGACAGTAAACTATGAGAGACAGTCGCCTGAGATTGATATTTTTGAGAATAATAATTTGTGTGGACAGTCAGCTAGGCTCCTCTAAAACAGATGTTGATACTCACATGCCTAATGCATTCTGGTAAAGTAGTAAAGGGCTGATCAAAATAAAGTAATAGTCTTTATAATATTGTTTTGAATATGTTTTTAAAATAATGTTGAGTTTATAAATATATTATTAATTTGTAATATCCAAAGGAACAGTTCATATTGCATAACAGCTTTACCTAAGAGCTGAATACTTTTCTCATAAATGGGTCATTTATGTCTCATAAAATTCAAACTATTGTGTTCTTACAGTAATTCATTACTGTTGAATCTATACAGTGTAGCTGTCTTTGTAAAATTGATTAAAATTTTTACACCTAGTAAAATTAATTGAAACATTTTTTTTATGAAATTAATTAGTTTTCATTTCAGTTTAGAACAATTAACTCATCAGGTAGTTCTATTTCTGACACATGTTCTGTATATTTCTGACATCTTCTGAATAATTTTAAGTCATGTTCAGAACTTACACTGCTGATAATTGTTATTTGCAGTTTGAGACAAAAAGTCTGCATCTTATCATTTATCACATTCACACCTTTTAATTAAATCAAATTTTATACCTAGATAAACTGTTAAGGGTAGATTTCTTCTCTGATTGGACTACAATATGACACATGTAAATGAGTAAAAGATTTCTTAATTGGTGTTGATTTCACATAATTACATTGGAATGTCAGGTGTAATTGACAGTGATTGGCATTGTAGGACCAGCCAATCAGGTGTGAAAAATACTTTTATGTCACATGTTATTTTAATGGTTAGGATAGCTTTTATGTGGACTATTTTGTTTGTTAGTTTTAAACCTTTGAAGTGCTTCTTGTATTTAACTACTTGGGTACTTGTTAACTGAGACCAGATTTAGATCTTTGGCTTCAGTGGTGTATAATACATTTAGAATCATTTTATGCTTCAATTGGATGTGTTTGTGTACAGGACAGGTATTTTATTAATTTTATTTATTTCAGTTTTCTTCATTATTTTTTGTACGTATGTTTTTATTTATTTTATTTCAACTTATATTTTACTTATATTATTTTAATTTTTAAGTGATATAAATATATAGTCATTCAATGAAAATACTAAAAAAACACAAGTGCATAGTTACACTGTTTCATTTTTCTTTTTTAGGTGAAGAAACAAGAATACAGTTTCCTGCTAAAGACAGTTAAAAAAGAACACCCTACAATTATAGGTAATTAAATTTTTTATGAATAAAATATTTGCCTGATTTAAACTTGAGAACTGTGTATAAAAACCTTTTTAATGCAATGTTTAAAGTATATTTAAAGCTATTTGCATCCATGTTTGGTACGTCCTCCTCTCTGCAGTTGTTTTCAGCATCAATGGTGAAGTTGTCATTTCAATTACGCTAAGAAACAACACTGGTTTGGAAATCTGGCAATCTACCCATTCCTCAATACTGGTCCCAGATTGTCTTAGAATCCAAGGTTAAAGGGACATACCTTATAACTGATGTCAAACTAAATAACCTCATCAACATAAATAATAGAATCACTTAAGCTAAAAGTTTCAGCTATGCATTCATGAGTCATTATCCATTAAATTAGCTGTTTAAAATATACTGCATTACCATAAACCATTCAATAATCTATGTAAAGTTGTTGTTGTACTTTTAATGGGTGGATGCAATTTATTACAGAAGGCCTCTATATTGATTAATTGTCCTAAAACAAGGCATTTTTCGCCATAGGATCTTCTTTGAAATTGTATTTATTTATCATTGTACATTCATTGAACGCATAATCTATGTTTCGAGAATATAATCTGTTAGATGTAGGGAGTGCCCCTTTAAACAAGTGTTCATTTAAGTTTGGCTAATATTTGGGGTCGGTTAAGATAATTCTTTGGAGATATTACAAGTTTTGTGAAAACTTGAGTATGTCCTTAAGCTATAACTATTAAGTTTGAGGAAAGGTTATATAGACATGAACATTATTTGCAGGTGCTTTTGTATAATTATGGACTGAAACAGAAATAAATAACTTAGAAATAAAGAGAAAGTTAATAATTTTCATCATGATTAGGGAGATAATACACCTGTCTGTTGAGAAATAAAAAGAAAAGCATGTAAATGTTAAGCAATATGATTTAGTAATGGGGGAAAAAAGCCAAACAATAGAAGATGACTAATGCCTGATCTGTCCAGCAAGGGGGGATACAGATTTCATTAAAATGTTTTTCATAATTTCAAAGAATGTGCTTGAATTTTTTTTGATAAACAACCTTGTCATTTTAAGTGGACTTTAATTGCAGTTTTATGCTTGCTTTATACATTTATAAAGCATTAAAATGTTTGGTAATTAAACAAGCAATGAAGGTTTATTACAAACTCTTCACTTTGAAATATGTTACCGTAGTTCTGCTATTTAGTGTAACTATGTGGACTGCCGTTCCTATATAAAACCAAAAGCGAGACTTTCCAGTTTTTTTTTCATAGAATAAGTATGGAAAAACACTTGCGCTTTATTTGTTGTAAAATGAAAATCTCTGATTTTACTATCTTATCAACCAAACAATGTAAAATTAGAACAATTAAAGTTTATAAATATTCTATGAAATTAAGAATGAAGGAAAAACAGACATACAGTGATTTCAATCAATGACAAATAAAGTTGCACACTTACAGTGATAAGAAGTTATAGGTCATAATTATGAGTCAACAAAAAAAAGATATAGCTTGTCAGATATTGTCAGCGTTCTTACTGAATTAATGAAGGACTTTGATGTATTGATAAGGGTTTGCTGCCGTCACCGATATGCATATGATAATTACATCTTTGAGAAAGTGTACATCATTTAAATGACAATAGAAAGAGCTTATTTCATAGTTGGCTAGATTAATGTATAAAATACATAGAATTCTCCAGGACATGAGGTATAAAGGAATATAACTAGCTGTCCTTTAACAGTATGATTTCCTTAGAGACGTCAATCTAAGGACTTCCTGATAAAAAGGTGAAAAAGTAATACAGTCACTATATAGGATTATTAAATAAAATCTGCAAAACCTGAAATCTCTTGATACTTTATGTGATGGATGATTTTATAAGAATCTTTCACTGGTTATTGCACATGCAGATGGGAATATCTGGCTCGGGGATAACTGTTTTTGGTAACGAGGAACTGCGGAGATTAAAGAGTATAAGTATTTCATAGTTGGCTAGATTTATATATAAAATACAAAGACGAGATATAAAGGAACATAACTGTCTATAAGAAAAGGCAGCAAACACTGAAGCTGATGGATACCACATCATCATCTTGTAATATTAGGAATGACATCAATGTTTCAACTAATTCTGAAATGTAATGACTTCTCTCTGATTTATGTAAACTGTAAATTCCAATTAAGATTGAAATCAACAAGGTCGAATTAAAATGCTTCCTGTGGCATACAGAGTAAAGAAAGACAAAGAAGTGTTTTGGCTTAAATAACTCAATTTGGAACAGTGTGTGCAGTTCTCATAGCTGTTTATAATTGGATTACAAATGATTGAAGACTTTGGTTCAATGACTGTCTGGCTATTTTCATCAGTGGGGAGAGAAGAAGGATTTCATGCTCTTGTCCTTTTATTACAACTTTAACATTTTTTTGCCAGTTATTTCCAGAAAAATAATGGCAAAACTTATTTAATTGCATCTTTCCATTCCTGCCGCCCTGTATATTGACAATTCTCTGAACGCCATTAACAATATTGTCGGAACAAATTAAGTAAAAGCCGATGCTACATCTTCCTCCATAGACTTACAAATCAATAGGACTCTGTGATGCAAGCAGCAAAAAGTACCAGTTAGTTCTCCGACACTAGCTTCCTGCTTGTACGTATTTTCATCTCTGTCGGAAACTGTTACAATGGCTGATTGGAATAGGAAATCTTATTACATTTTTTTCTCCATTATAATAGAATTGTATGGTTTTAAATGGATTTTACATAATTGGAATTTACTCTGTAATGTTATTTAGTGTTTGGGGAGGAGGAAAATTGTTCGCAATATTTGTACGAGTTTTATCTTGGCGTATGTTTTACATGCAGACATTCAGGTATTGAGATCTAATATAAACTAGAACTGATAAGTGGTAGGAAATGTAAACTAGAATTTGAAATGATTGGAAAATCTAGCGAACGTGTTGTAGTTTGCATATTGTCGTTTTAAAAACAGCTGTTACATTGGTTACATTGTGCTTGGTTGTTAATCTAATAATTTGAATGTTGCCGAAAATTTAAACATTCATTGTGAATACAGAGCAGTGATATGTTACTGTAATGTGATTTGTATTGCACTTGCAGAAAAACAGTAACTTCCCTGCAGACACAAAAACAATCTAGCACTCAAGGAGTATTGAATTTAAAGCTCATAACATAATTTTTGGCTGTAAATATTTGAATGGGTGATTAATTTTTGTGAGGATATTGGGTGGTAAAGGGCAAAAAGATAATCCACCCAGCAGATGATGAATATTTTATATTTACGCCTTCAAGTTCAATATGTGAGCAGAAGTGGAAAATAATTGGCAAAAATTTATAAACTGGAGAAGACATGTTCGAACTTAAATTGAAGGTAAATACTGATTACACAAACTGCGTGTACCATTTGAGATCAGAGAACCGAAGTTATTATTGTGTGTTTCCACCAGCAAGGTTATCCAAGAATTTATGTTCAACAAATAGTGGATTTATTGTTTTATTATAAAGGTTTCAACAGTTTATGTAAGTTTCACTTTCACTTTCAATTTTATTGTTAAAAGTTCTATTTGATGCACAAACCTTTAAATTTGGTAGCAGTATGTTGTCACGTCTGTTGAATGTTCGGTTTCCATATCAGGCACTTTTGAATTTGTGGGGCCTGTGTAGCAGAGCGACTTTGTCCGGCGTCTGCATCTCATAGAAACTTCACAGAAAGCTTCCCAGTTACCATAGCAACTAATATACACAGGTCTGATAACTAAACTGGATGGAATTTATTGCAAGTTACGGCCCTTTTTTTCACATAAAATTTGCACTCTGGATAAAGTTTTACACACAGCTATTAACAGTAACTAACTAATTGGGAATGATTTGAAACATCATTAATTTTGTGTCTTCAGGGGTATTAAACAATCAAGTTAGAAAAATCTAAATTGAATTTTTCAATAGTTTTGGGCCTTATCTGACTTAAATTTTGGTTAGATATTTACATGCAACTACTTAGAAGCACATATCAGAGTAACCACTAATAGGAATGGCAGATGTGTTTTGGGGTAACAGATAATCAAGTTAGGTAACTCTTTATTTTAAAACATTTTAACAGAAGTATACAATGTCATACTATGCACAAGTATGTTCACAACTGTTATATATAGCTGAACTGTTACTTAATAAATATAATATATATAATATTAAATGAAGCTTGACCAAATAGTATGTGATATAGTTTTAACATAGCCTTAATAATTTCCTAAATATTTATAAAAGACAGCAGTGTCACTTTTCTAAGCACATTCTATAACTCAAGGGATCAGGTTTCCTTCAAATAAAAATGTTGTGACAGTTTATCTTTTAAACTTGACAGATGTTGGAAAAGACCCAATTTTGTTATATACCTGCCTTTATTTGAATTGAAGTGAATTATTTAAGTGTTGAAATTGCAGTGCATGTCCTTTCACATTCTGAATTGTGACATTTTAAATTATTCACATTTGGAAATAGATTTTGCTTGTTTTTATGTGTTACATAAGTGCAGTTGATGAAGTATGTGGTTTTAAATGTTGATTCAAGTTGTTCCTAAAACGTGCAAAACAGGGAAATTTAAAAAGATACAGAAACCAACAAGATGTGGTCTGTGTAAGTGACAAACTTGTATGCTATTGTCATGTAAATCTCTCCCTTTCAGCTTATAGATGACTTAAAGTTTAACCTACATTTAGACCTTATTTGCATATGTTTTGAGTTTGGCATTATTTGATTCAGTTACTACTGTTCATTTAGGATAATGCGACAGTTATGTAATAGATATAGTGTAAACTCATTGCATAAAAAAATAGATCATGATTGTGTGCAAGAAAGATTTAATCCATATATTATCTAATGAATTGTTGACAGTAATAATGGACTCTTGACTTCAGCATGTACACTGAATTATCTGTTAAAAGTTAATGTTTTTTTTTTATACATTTTTAAGCATTTACATTGTGATATGGTAGGATTAACTGTAGCGTACATACAACAATAATCTAAGCAGGGCACACAATTTGCTAAATTTCATGTGTTAAAGTTGATAAATGAAGTTGGGACTGTCCTTCATTACCTTTTTCTAAAAAAAAGAAAAAGGAAATTTCCAAAATTTAAAACTAGTAATTAAGCACTAAAATTAAGCATTAAGCATTTTATTGAAAAATAAATTTCAATTATATGTTATTGATTATTATACTCCCAAAACGAAGTTTAGGGGGGTATATAGGAGTCACCCGGTGGTTGGTCGGTCGGTCGGTCGGTCGGGCGGTCTGTTGCATTTTCCTTGTCCGGAGCATAACTTGAAAACTACTTGTTGGAATTCAATACAACTTCATACAATGATCAAGCACATTGAGAGGAAGTGCAGTGCACAAGAACTATAACTCCATCTTGACTAATAACAGAGTTATTGCCCTTTGTTAGTTTTCCTTGTCTGGAGCATAACTTGAAAACTACTGGTTGGAATTCAATACAACTTCATACAATGGTCAAGCACATTGAGAGGAAGTGCAGTGCACAAGAACTATAACTCCATCTTGACTAATTACAGAGTTATTGCCCTTTGTTACTTTTCCTTGTCCGGAGCATAACTTGAAAACTACTAGTTGGAATTCAATGCAACTTCATACAATGGTCAAGCACATTGAGAAAAAGTGCAGTGCACAAGAACCATAACTCCATCCTGACAAATTACAGAGTTATTGCCCTTTGTTACTTTTCCTTGTCCGCAGCATAATACGAAAAGTACTTGTTGGAATTCAAAACAACTTCATACAATGGTCAAGCACAATGAGAGGAAGTGCAGTGCACAGGAACCATAACTCAATCTTGACTCATTACAGAGTTATTGCCCTTTGTTACTTTTCCTTGTCGGAGCATTATTCGAAAACTTCTGGTTGGAATTCAAATCAACTTCATAAAATGATCAAGCACATTGAGAGGAAGTGCAGTGCGAAAGAACAATAACTCTATCTTGACTCATTTCAGAGTTATGGCCCTTTGTTACTTTTACTTGTCCGGAGCATTATTCGAAAACTATTGGTTGGAATTCAATAAAACTTCATACAATGGTCAAGCACAATGAGAGGAAGTGCAGTGTACAAGAACCATAACTCCATCTTGACAAATTACAGAGTTATTGCCAAGAACAATATCTCTTTTTAGTTTGTTTGCAAGATATTCTGTTACTACAACTTTCTCAGTTTATAAAGCAGTCTTTTGGGGGTATTAATCACATTTAGTGATAGCTCTAGTTATATCAATTTCAAAGGGAATTTATATCTAGATCATGTAAAGGCATTAATCTTGTAACAAGTTCAGAACAGAAGTTTTGATGGCTTAAAGTTTCCGAGTTATTTATTGACAGACTTTCTTTCTCAGATCAAGGTCTTATAAGAGGATTTCCTTGCTTTTTTATTTGTAATAAAACACATGCAGATGTCATTTTAGGAAAACATTTTTCTCTAGATCAATAGACAAAACGTCCTGTTGTTTTCCCTGGCTGTAATATATTGTATCTTGTATAGGGGAGATTTCTGGGACTTTCCTGTATTTGATACAAAAACAGAGTAGAGATGAAAACGATTAAAACCGGATCATTGCATTAAATATTAAGCACCCACTTAGGGAGATGGGTCTGACTGTATTTTGGATTGTAATATTAAACTAGAATCTCCAATTTTCCAAGCTAATTTTCTGAAATTGACTTGCTCATCATTCTTTTAATATGGGCAGTAACATTTGTAGATCAAATGGATCAGTGCTGATGCATTGAAAATTTACCGTTTGAATTGTGATGTTCTCAGATGTGCTGACTTTAATAAGTTCATCATATGATACTGGCTGCGCCAAAAAAAAATTTTTTTTTTTAAATTGGACATAGTTTAAGCCTCTGTATAGTCTTGCTATTCAGTTATAGAAAAAATGACGACTGTGTACTAAGCTCACCCTAGGTACATCCTGAGACAGATACTCAAAATTATGCCAAAAAACACAACAGTAAGTTTTATTAGTCTTTGTAAATATTTAGCAGCGAACGCCCCTTTTACACTTTCGCGTCTTTCATTACATTTAATTTGTAAAATGCAAAATTACAGGGCTATCCAATAGCTTCTTCCTTCTTCCATGAGATAAAATCTCAAATAAAATCAATTTTAACGATTGCTAATACCCATCAAATCATACAAAATATTCTCAAATGTTTCAAAACACGATGGTGATTTAAAAGCCGTCAAAAGAATAGGAAGGGTCTAATTGTATGTTTTGGAAAGCATTTACTTCGGAATGTTTTTATTGTGAAGACTTAGCGGATGGATTTAAATACGTTCAAATGCGAATAATTTCTATCATGAATTGGATTTATGTTTCATACTTGGATGAACATTTTGATATGTTTTCATTTTACGGAGTCTAATTTCGTAAGTTTACTTAAGGTTTAAAGATTTTGGACGTAAGATTGCATTTAAATCTTAACAGGGTGTCTCTGATACTGTAAACATCTACTGTCATTGTTCGCTTTTCCACGACATTTTGTGGTTCTTAACAGTGTGTCTCTGATACTGTAAACATCTACTGTCATTGTTCGCTTTTCCACGACATTTTGTGGTTCTTTTCTAAAAGGAGGAGAAGTTTCCGGAGTCAGTGATCCGGCTATGTGAATTTTGTTATATAAATTGCAGGGTGTATTGATTGAGATAACTGAAAAATAAAATGCCAGAGCTAGGACCTGTTCACTTAATGCAGCTTTGAAGGTAGCTTTGAAAAATTAAATTTTTTATTAGGAAGTGAAAGTTAATGTTATTTATATACGTGTGTTAGTTGCATTGTTGTTTTGGGATTTTTCACACGTACATGTATGGTTCAGGTAGGAGATGTAATGGGATTCAAACGATAGTACAGCTATGTTGTAGAATTAAGGTAACAATTTGCAGCTAAATTAAAAGTATCTGTGAGATTAGCATATGCACTGAGCTTGAATGTGTCACTTTTTTCTGTTCATAATCAGCCATTTCCAACAGTTGCAGTCAACTAACTGATATGTCAGTGTTCAAATGTCTAGGCATTTTGTTTTTTTTTAATAAAAGTTTGTTAGTACAGTAATATTAAAGGAAATCTTTCACATCTTGGTAAAGCTATTATAGAGAGGTTAGAGGGATGGAATGTGGACTTGCTACACATTCAGACTGTTTTTACTGAAGTTTTTGCTTTTGTCTGAGTGAAAACATTACAGTACATAGTCTGTACCTTTTCTTCAGGATTTGCAGACAAAATGTTAGTCTTTTGTTTAAAAATTGCATGCTTCATGACATAAAAAGTTTGGTTGTAATACTTTGATGAGAACCACAGTCTTCAGCTTTCAGGTTTTGATTAGCCAATGTCAGGTCACTTTCATTATTGACCAATCAGAAGCTAGAAAACTGTGACTGGTTGCTTGATTGTGTATAGATTTAGAATTGCTTGTTTGGAATTATTCCAGAGCATGTTAGCCCATACCTTAGTAAACTTTTAGAATGGAATTGTGTCCGTCTTTCAATTCTGACAGTGCTGTGGTCCAGGTGCTGAAGACCCACTGAATAGTAAACAATGCATGCACAAGTATACATGGATTGTGGGATATATACATATATAGGCAGAATCATTTACTAACAGCAGGGGATACCAGTGCTATTAAAGTGTCATCAGAAAGAATAGTGACATTGGGCTAAATGATGCACTGCCTTAAATATGATAGAAAAGTCATTAATTTGTTTTGTTTACAGAGAACTTATGTCTCAAGTGGTAAATGCATTTACATTTTGTATATATCACTTGCTGTGAGACTTTTATGATTATTCCATACACAGATAGAAATTTTACTTAAGTGCTCGAAATTGATTTAATGTAGTAAACTTTTTGAAACTGCAATGAAATATTAGATACTATACAGCTGATATGAATAAGAGTTTAACTACGAACAAATTACTTTTACATTTTTCAAGCAAATATATACAAATTAGATGACATTTTACATTTGTAGTGGCCACGCCATGCCCCAAGGCCTTCAGATGTACAAGTCAAATTAACCTGCATATAAACTTATCTTTCTAAAACGTTTTGTTAAAACATCAAAAGTTTGGATTTAGTGAACAGGTTGGGTTGAAAGAATTTTTTGTGTGTATTTCTTAGCTTTAATTTAAAAATCTCTTTGTGTGTTTTCACTGTCTTTACTTTATCTTGATGTAGATGTGAATAATAATAAAACAGTAAGGTTTTGTGATAAATTAATATAGGTAAGAAAGATATCTTTTGATAAATCTTTCAGCTGGACAATGAATGGTTTTATTTGTTTATTGTCCGTGCATCATAAATCATAGAAAACAATTAACTAAAGACAAAAAAGCAGCATTTTATTACAAAAGTTCACTGAAATGTCACTTGCAGGTGGACAAATTTATGTATGGCAGTCTTCGAAATTAGCGGTGGTCCGCTGGCCCGAGGCCACTAGATTTTCTTATTGGCCAGTAAAAACTGCAAGAGCACAAGTCCGACTGGCTTGTGGATTTTCAGGGAACGTTTTGACTGGATAAGTCTTGTATTTTCATACAAAAACGTACATAATTGATGTCACATAAACCAGGAAATTATTCTCTTTATTTTTCCCTATGCGTCACAAGTCTCGGCAATCAAAAACAGTCGCCTATTGGCTAACATATGAAAGTAGATGGAGCGTGGTTACAAATTTCCGGCGCGTTTCCCACTCAAAACCTCGATTGTCGCCTGTTGGCTAATATAGCAAAGAAGGCGGAGCTAATTAGCCACTACGTGTCAACTAACACATGTTCGCCTCAGGTGCGTTATCAAAGGTGTTAATTGATAAACAATCATAAATCTGAAAATAATAGACCTCGGTGAATTTCAAAGACGGAGTTTGTAACACTGATAATGAGCAAACGTCTCTGACACGACTCTGTGTATTGTAATTCACAGACTGTCGGAAACATTAAAACACTGACAGTGTCAACAGTTGTGAATGCAAAAAGTATTTATCAATTAACATTTCCAATTGTTCTGTATTTAAATCAAAACGTTCTGTTTTAAAGAAAATCGCGGCGTTCCAGCGTGTCCGTTTTTTAGTCATTAATTGTTTCCATCAACTGTCAAAGCCAACCTTTTTTCCAGTGGTAATTTTCTACTATTTATTTTAATGAATAACCTTTGCCGAATTTTTTATTTTTACTGCAACCTCTTTATTCATAAAGATAAAGTCGCAGGTGTCACGAGATCAAAGAACAAACGCGCGCCACATTGTACTGTGAGTTTTGTTTGATCTTAGTGAAGCACGTGGCATCAAACAAACCGAGATATTTGACAGTTTGAGACTGAAAAAGTAATTCTAGACAATAGTCTGATAATTTTGGATTATAGAAATAACAGTTTTGGAACAGATAATGTTATAAGTAAGTTTTATTTTTGGTCATAAAATATATTGAACCGCTATACAAATGTACGTCGGTCGGCAAATATTTTTGAATGTAACATGCATACAACTCAAAAACATTTCACGTGTAGACACATTTCTACCGGATATAATAAGTTTGATTTTTATGTCCCGTAAACCCGTTCATTTACCTGTAAAAGCACTTGAAGTGCCCGCGATTTTACTCCCGCGGTGACGCGATATTTCTCCGTCAGGCACTCCAAGCTCTCTCTAAGTCACGTTATTTGTCTCCGAATTACTCCAAGGAGGTGTGGAGGGAAAAAAATCCGCGTTTTTGCATAACCCTCGAGGTCTGTACTGTAAGAGAATTATGACAAATAGACCATTGGTTTTTAGGGTCAGTATTTAAATGATTAACTTACGTGTTGAATTTTAACTCTAAAATTATCATGGATGTAACATTTTACTCTACATCATAATTTGAACATTCTTTTGGTCAATTTTTTTATTAAAACCCGTCAAAGTCGCGAAAAAAATGACGACAATCAGCGACATGCGAGGTCGCGAAAATATGTGACAAACGGGGTACAACATACTTTTGAGCTGATGTAGGCTAGGAAAGAAGATAATTTAAGAATATTAAGAATATACAATATATGACCTGAACCCTATGACCTGTGGCTCAAGCCTAAAAATTCTTACCTTGGCAATTTGATTTTGACCCTTGTAAATTTAGGCTGAAGTGTCAATGGCCTTTGAGTTTTAAAGTCTACTGAACACCCTTATTATTTTTCGGGCCAGTGAAAATGCTTTCTGGCCAGTAACAGTCCAGGCAGTGCTGGCCCGAATGGCTTGTGGATTTCATATCCAAAAATCATACACTGGTATGGACACAGTTTCAAACATTTCTTTCCTGTTTTAATTTTTTGGGATTATTGCTGTCATATTTCAGATTAAAATGTAAGTAAGTAATAGTAATACATAAAATATAATAGTTGTCATAATAGTAATGCTGATAAATGATTACTTTTACTTTCAGAATGATGATGAAATGAAATGTTGAAGAGGTTATATATTGCGGGCATGATGCGTTTCAACCAGCGTTCCGTTCTCTTCCTCCTCGTCCTTTGTACCTTCATGATCTGCTTCTCGTACTGGTCCAGATGTATACTTGGTCCGGAAGTGTCTGATAGAAACAGGTACGTAGGTGTCATGTACAAATATCAATCTTAAAAAGATTAAAATTTAATGCAATAATAGGCAAAGGCCATCACAGAACTTCTTTGATGAGCTTCTAATTGGGTTTGAACTCTAGACCGGTTTTGTGACCTGCTCTGGTGATCCTACGGATGGGAATAGGAGCATTAAAAGCAACTGCTTTAGTTCCCAAGCTGATGAAAAGTTCAGTAAGTTCTTCTCCAGACATTATTGTAAGTTGGCTATTATTTTTCAGACTATGTTCAGTTAAGTGCATAAAAAATATAACATACAGCAGTCCAGCAGTGCAACAGACATTTTTTAGGTTGCCGTGTAAACTGTTGTCTGGTTAGGGAACATCTTAGCATGCCAGTACCTGGTATTTTGGTGAATCATATAAAATAATTAGGTTTGTAAAACTGTATCAAAAGGCAGATTTAGTGTACTTATTGGAGATGTATTGTAGGGAAATTCTGACAGTTTTAGGGTAAAATTGTACAAATTGAGGGAGATTGGAGCATTAGAGTATATCTGGTTAAATAACAAGGATTATGACAATAAACATCATAATGTTGCAAGAAAAAAATCCTGCTTTTTAGTTTATCCATATTTTATGACAGTATATACACTATCAAAATAACAATTTGTGTTAAAATAATATAAAGTAAAGGGGTTGGACTAAAAGTTTTACCAATATTATTAGGTTTCCTCTCCAGATGATGTCCTGCTGGAAAATAAGTGAAGTTAAAGCTCCAAAGTCTGTTATGTGTTTCATCTTTTATCATACAGTCCTGTAGTCTTCTTTTACTTAAAGATAACATAAAGATTTCTGGCAGCAGTTTAATGTAGGCTACTAGCTTTGCAATTGTTTTTATGTTTTTGTTGCATTATGACATAACATAATCTACAGCATTATTATACAGTTGGTATCTAACATTGCTGTAAAATGTCTCGAAATAGGTGTTTTAGTACCAACCTGCCTCCTGTAAATTGATAAAGAGATAGCATGATATGACTGGCTGACTCCCTTTCTCCCCTGACTGGCTGCTTCCCTGCTGACTTCCCCTTGTTCTGACTGGCTGATGTCCCCTTGTTCTGTTTTATTCACTGTAAATAAATGCTCAGAATGTATGCAAGTTAGAATTTTCAATATTTTCCAAAAATAGCTTGTTACAGTCATTTATGAGACAATCTGACATAACTAAGTTTCAATATTTAGACATTGCAGCAATTTTGGGTAGATACAAGTCTTGACAGATACCAGTGTTTCTTAAAAACGACCATAAGCTATATATCTATGCTGGCTAAGTCCAGGTATGCACTGGTGCAAACTGTAAAACGGGTTTGTTTGAATTTTACTTCAGTCAGCAGATCTCAGATGGGGTGTCTGACGGCGACTTTGGCGATGTACGTTTTGTCAACCGTGGAGCCAAGAACTACAACGCCCTGGTTGAAAATATGGATATCCCGTCATCAAACATACAGGACATTGATTGTAGGATAAACAAGGACTACTTGGTACAGTGTCGTAGAGATGACAACGAAGTCTACTTGCCCTTCAGTTTTATACAGAAGTATTTTGAGGTAATTATATTAAATTAGCCAATTCACTTGAATAGTAAGAACTCTTTGGTGTGGTGTTAAACAGACTGTAGACTTCAGTTCACACAAGTTGCTTCTATTAGGCTTTGTAATTATTTACCAGCATCTGACCTGTTTTCATTGAAAGACAGATTGATGTAGATGGTGTTACAGATTCAATGGCTGATATTCACAATGCTTAGATATTTGTTTGTGTTTGGGAATTACCACCTTCACTTTTTAGGATTTTTTTAAAATATTTATTTCTCATAGATAATTTTTAGAAAAAATTCCTTTTGTGAACTTAATCATCCAAATAAGTTTGTCTGTTATCAAAGTACCGAAAGTTTGTCACAGGAAAATGTAGAATTTACTCTTCTGATGTTGCTCTAACAGCAAAAAGTCCAGATTTTGTCCCGTCTGTAATCTTTATGGTTGAGAAAGATCTTCTAAAACTGACCTGCACTATTTACACTTGCTTCATTTACGCTGCATTTCTTTCCTTAGAGGAATATTCATATAAAGAAAACTGAATTACCATTTGCATTATGTTAACCCCAAGGGCAAGGTAAAAGTATGTGAATATCTTGTCTTGGAAAAGAGAGGAATTCTGTACGAGTCACTTTGACAGTATAGTCTGTGGCTTGGAATAAATGTAATAATGAATGGATGAATGCAGGATGTGTCTGATGGCTTGAATGTGATTGCTAGACATCGTAATTGATTTAGAGGTGGCGCAATCCTTGATGTGACACACTTTCAAGTTAGAGCTAAGCTTGCATACTCGGAATAAAACTTGTCCTTGCAAGAACTTTGTCTTCCAGCATTGGAATGTTCACTCGACAGACAAGTGTTTGGTTTGCCTTGTTTCCTTTCACACTGTAGAAGATTAGACTTATACAAAAATGGGATAGAAAATGACAGAAATTGTCTGCCTTAGAAATTGTAACTTCTCTATTGTCTCCGTGTTTGAATGATTTCTCTTTCTCCAAGTAAAAAGACAGAAAGATTTGTCTTAAATTGTCTGATGTAGGGAATATTGTTTGATTTCAAATCAAAATACATCAGGGAATTTAAGAGTGTTATTTATTCAACTATGTTCAGATCTAGTTAAGTTGTATTTTAAGAAAGATTAAATCAAACTGAATTAAAAGACATTACTCATTTCAATACCATTATGTAATGGATGGCATTACTATTTACCTGACTTCATTCTATCAAATTACAATTGTAATAAAAGTAATCCACTACTTGTATTAGTATTACTTCACTTCATAACACAGTAGCATGACATAGTTACACAGAATGATGTTAGATAAAGGAATTAATTGTATTACAATTGGGAATTCAGTGAATTACAATTATATGATCAAAGTAATTTGCTAAATTATTCGAACATTACTCAATAACAGCAGTAATTTCCATAACTGTTTTTGTACACAGTTGTAACTTGTCACTTGTTTTGATAAAATCATATCAAATTTATGACTCTTTAAACTTTTGTAGATTTTCCCTTGAACTGCATATAGCCATTTTTGATAGTATATTACAAAAAAATCCTCAAGATTTTCATGGACAGGAATGTTTATGGCAGATTTATTGGATTGGTGATACAAAATACCTGGAGTAGTATTTTGAACACAAGTGATTTGTGTTTTTGCACAAAATGAGCATCCTGCCGTAAAATTGTAATGTTTTGTAATAAGATAGCAGCATTTTTGTACAAGATGAGAGATAAGAGACTATTGCGAAAGCAAAAAAAGACAAAAATCAGCCAGGTGATACATACCTGGGAATGTTTTCCTGGTTGTCAGTCTTCTGTTTTCATTGTTATAGCTCAGTTGCTAGTTTACAACCAAAAACAGGGCAAACTGTCTCCCAAGTTTTAATGAGTGCCAACTTTACATATGGTTTTATTCTTTTCTAAAAAAAGCAAAAAACTTTATAACTGAATGAGAAGTTCACAAAATTACTTCCTGGTTTTGCTCGTATATTATATTTATGTGTGTGCACATTCGGCTAGAGAGGTACTACTGATTACACTAAATTCTCCGCCACTCGTTCGTTGCATCGCTTTTTTTGTTCTCAAATGGTTATTCCAGCTCATAAAAACCCACTCCAGTTGTACATATTGAATCAATCAGATAGTTTGCAAGAAATGAACGTTTGCACTTAATGTAGTGATACAAAATTCCCATGAAATTTCATGGCTGTGTACATGTAGCTGGGAGACATTCTCTGAAAGACAGGACACAATAAATGTGACCACAATATTCTAAAGCACACACTTGAAAAAAGATAGTAGAGCAAGGCTATACTATTTAGAGAATAAGCCCAATGTGCAGAAAAGTGCACTGTCATGAGATAACGCTGGAAGGTCGCTTTAAATTTGGTTATATTTGCAATGATTTGATTTACCCTATTTTTGCCAATTGCTAGCACAGCTTTTTAGAAATATCGACAAAAGAGTATTCAAATTACATTTATGATTTTAAATTTGCAGATAAGTTATTCTGCTATCAAATTGTGAAATTTTGGTTTACTTGAAAAATACACAGTAACTGTTTACATTTCTTGTGATTTATAGTAAGATGGAACTAGTTTGTAAAATCTTTTATCATTTGACAGGTATACGGAGAATTCCAGAACATTGATGGGTATGAAAAGTTTGAGTTCTCGCACAGTTACTCGGAGGTACATGAACCACCTGAGGTTATCAGACCAGACGGGGCCTTCATGTCATTTGAGCACTACAACGTAGAGATCAGGAAGAGGGTCAAATGTATAACGGCCATTGAAGGTACGTCTTCATTCATTGTCTCTTTTCTCCGCTGCGGTTTGAACTATAACTTCCGGAAAGGGCCATGTGCAGTGACAAAACTGGTCTAAACCCCCTAAATTCAAGTCTTCCTGTATTATGCTATGTAAATACAGTAAAGTTTCTGTATTGAGACCACACTTCATGCCAGTAAGAAGTGGTCTTATTATTGAATCGGTCTAATGAGTGAGACATTTGTACAAGAAAATTGAGCTTTTGGTTCTGAAATATCTGGTCTTAATATCCAGGGCAGTCTAAATAAGTTTTTATAGCAACTTTACTGTAGTACTCACTTCCAACGGCTCGTACATTATAAATTATTCGAGGTTTGTTTTATTCATGTATTTGTTACGAAAGAACAGTATTTTGACTAGCAAATGCAGACATATAAAAAGTATCAGTCTGTAAATTCTGTTGAAATATTGATAGTAAAGCTGACTTTTCCCAGTGCATTAAAACTGTTTCCACAGCTGTAGCCATGCATAATTTAATTCCTGCATAAGAAGGAAACAAAATCAAGCCTAATCAGTGTTTTATCTGTGTCATGTGACATAAATCCTCTCACAGGGAAGTAAAAAAATCTTGCACACGGAAGCTGATGTTACCTCTAATGAATTCAAATGCCTGAAGTTTGATATGATAACCTGTCAGATTTATTAGTGAACATCAGAGTAATCACAGAAGACCCTGTTTCCTTTCTGTCACATTCAAATAAACATGCCACATTTTCTAAGAAGTGATCATAAACAGTGCTTGAAGGAAATATTTGATGAAAGTGTTATTTTGTAGCAGGCTCTGCATCAAGGTCATGATAATGTCCTCAAGTCTTGTTGAAACAAATAATTTTTTAAGGATTATCACTTTTTTGTACTTCATTCGGACGAAAAAAGTGATGCTTTCCAGTCAAGTAATGACATGTGTTTTACTCTACATGGCGGTGATCTGATCTGGATCATGAATGTTGCAAAATGGAGTTGAACAATATGTTCAAGTTCTGGTGGAAGTTTCAGCCTGTAAACTTGATTTTTATTCAATCACACGAGAGCATGTTCTGAGTTAAAACTCTAAGCAATGACCAAGTCATACTATACATATTGGACATAGTTGAATGACATTATATATGTATATAGTTTTTTTTATAGTTGAATGAACTAGACAAAGTACACAAAAAAACGAGAGAAGAAAAACATGAATCAAGAAGATTTTTTATTTGTCAATCTACTCCATGAAAGCTTCAGGCCAAATTTGATTTCCCTGTTGCGCTGATTAACTTGCATGAAGGACAAGCTACTTAATTTCCTGGATTAAAAGATTTGATTAGATCATTTTCTGATGAAAATTGATTGAAATAAAAAAAGAATGGCCGCCAAATGGAACTGATGAAAAAGCTAATCCAAATTGTTTCTTGAAAATGTAATCAAGTGTTTTTGAAGTGGAGCAGTCTGGTGTATGGAAGTACAAGTATCACAGTATGGGGAAATAATTTAAATAAGTGTTTGGCTAAGATTTTGAATTGAATTCTACTACAGTTCCTGAAAATTAGAAAATAAATAAGACATGAGCTGAATGCTTTTATTAACATGTTTCGCAATCAAGAATGAATGGATTGGTATAGACATAGGTTTATCCAAGCAGTCTGCTATTCAGTAGGACACTCTATAAATAATTAATGGTACTGTCTGAATTTAAAGTTAGACTAAATGCAGTCCATTTTAGAAATGTAGGAGTCTTTCCCTCCTGTCAAATATTTGCATGCCAGCAACTATGTTCCACAATATGACCGTGTTAACCTGCTAGCTCAGTACAGTTTGCATGCTTGCTATCTTAACTTTGTTAGACCTAAGCGTAAATAACCTTTAAAAAAAACAAAGCATAGTATGGTCAATAATTGTCACGTTGTAAACTTAGTTATTGTATTATACATGTATATATATATAACCATGGACTGTGTCAGACTGCTTCCTGTACTGCTGGTTTGTGGTTGTAACTATAACCAAACAGCAAAATCCTTACCTCACAAGGTTTGAAACGTTGATGAAAAGTCCAGTGCTATACTCTTAGACTTTATCTCTCCCAACTTACCCCCTTCCCTTTCCCTGTAACCTGAGGTCACATCCCAGACCCTCCCCTGAGGTCACACCCCAGGCCCTCCTTTCCTACCATATTTATCTGAGGTCCCACCTCATTCCTTCTTTCCTTATCCTTGTGACTTGATATCCATAAGCGTTACTACCTCATTGTATATTATATTGTGTTCACATAGTACAGATATATAAAGATAAATACTGTATTAGGCCCTGTGGAGAGCATATGTAGAAGTTTTCCCAACAGCATTCAAAATTTAAGATGTTTTTTAGGTTCAGTAAGCAAGGGAGGTAAGACAGAGTGTATATCTCTTTTCAGGTGTACCGATTTCAACACAGTGGGAACCAGCTGGTCACTATTACCCAATACAGATTGCTCAGTTTGCCCTGTCTCACTATAGTAAACACTTGAAGGAAGGGGAACCAGAAGTCATACCATTGTTGAATGGGGGAGAAAGTGACATGGGAACATGGTTGAAAGGTGGAAATGTCAAAGTGAAGAGTGGCTGGAATAAAAAACGTGCCTCACAAGTCATAGAATTCCAGTCATCAGGTATGTGTTTCTGGTGAACCATTAACTGAACAAATTTCTAAATCTCAAACTGGAACAATTCCTTACTAATGTTGATTAAACTTGCTAATCTCCTTAGTTATTGAGGAGTTATTGCCCTTTGTGGAACAGTTAAGAGTTGTCTGCTTACCGGCATATTTTGTGACAGTTTGGTGTTTTCCTTCTTTTTGTAGTGCTCATGTTATAGCAAATAGTGTTAAATAGCTGTATATGACAGTCGTGTCTTGTGGTATGTATGTTTTATGACACATAGTTTTATTTTTTAATTTCAGATTCTTTAAACAATGTTGGATATTACACTATGATAAAGGAGACGTCAAACTTTGCAGTGTCTTTTGACATTAGATTGATTTCTAATGGAAGCATAAGTCTTACGTTAAAAAATGACGGTGCAACATTCCATGTTCACTATGTGTTTTCTAATACATTGATAAGCTGTGATGGAAAAAACATTTTTTACGGACTTGGAGAAAACAAGCAAGGTGATTGGATCCATTTTTCACGCGATGCAGACATGGACTTGTTGAAAGGTTTAAGTCAAAAGTGTTCCAAATATAGAAAATTAGGTAGTTTGACTTTGTTAGGGATCACAGTCAGGGGACATGGATGGTTGGACAATGTGACGGTTTCCTCAGCTGTGCACATAGACCATTTTTTCAACGCAGCAAATTGGTTTGTAAGACATCAGGACAGTCGTGGCGGCTGGCCAATCATGGTCACTCGCAAACTTATTTCCGGTGTTATGGAACTTGAGCCGGGATGGTATTCAGCAATGGCTCAGGGTCATGGAATATCAACTTTAGTGCGAGCGTACCTAAAATCTAAAGACTTAGTTTATCTAAGAACAGCAGTGAATGCTTTAAAATTATTTGAAATAAGTAGTGCTCAAGGTGGTGTAAAAGCACGCTTTGCTAATACATATGACTGGTATGAGGAATATCCGACGACGCCTAGCAGTTTCGTTTTAAATGGATTTATATTTTCATTATTTGGTCTGTATGACCTTAAAGAAATCGCAACTGGTGAACCTTTAAAGACAGTGACTCGCTTATATGAAGAAGGTTTAAAGTCATTAAAAGCAATGTTATTAATGTATGATTCTGGTTTTGGAACATTTTATGATCTCAGGCATATAAGTGCGGGTCTTGCACCCAACCGTGCACGTTGGGACTACCATACAGTGCACATTAGTCAGTTGCTTCAGCTCACTATAATGGAGGATGAGCCATTGTTTAAGAGAACGGTGAAGCGCTGGCAGGACTACATGAAGGGTGTGAGATCGCCACATAACTGAGAAGTGGTGAATCCAAGCATTCATTCAACTTTTAAGAGGACCCTTCACTCGGGGACGCCACAATCCTTTATGAACCTTCACTCTTGGATGTAACAATCCTTTACACTTGAAAGAATAGAAGGAAAAGTTACATGTGTGACATTCAAGCAGATTGAAGGGAAGGAAGTTGGAACTTCACTGTGTTACAACTAACAAGAATGAGGACTCTTCAAGACTGCTGTTGCAAGCAAAAAAACACCTCATGTGCATTTGCTAACAAAATTTTCAAAAACCCATGTTTAATTGGAAAAAAACACAAAATGCCATAAAGTCTGTGTGACAAGAGGGCTGACTGGTGTTTAAAAAAGTTGTGAAAATGTTGAAGTGTTTTTGAAAGGCATATCACCCGTGTTGTAGAGTAAGTCTCCACATAAATAAGCGGAGTTTAAGCCAGGGCATAAAGATATTACATTGTTATTGTGACCAGTCTAAAGTCTCTGGCTTTGGTTTGGTCAGTTACTTCTAGCCAATCAGAAGTCAGGAAATTTAGAGTGGTCTCAAAGTTTAAAAACTTAAGACCCAAATTTTCTGTCTCAGTCAGATTTCGAAAACAGAACAAATATCTATGTACTTCTACATGCAGTTATATATGACCACAGATAGTGCTACTGTCTAACATCATTGTAGATGATATGTTGCTATAAATGTGGCAAACATAACATTTATTGGTGAATGCAAAAAAGTAGTTGCATTTTCAATACATGTATATTTTATGTAATACTTGCTTACATTTTAACACCAATATCTCATTATTGAAAGTGGAAATGTATGTAGACATATTTATACATTAACATTTAATGTAACTTTCATTACCACGCAAGAACATTGAGACAGATATGTCACCTGTTATATTTTTTTCAAAACTTGAAATTACTGCATATTGATTATTCATAAATAGAGAGTAGAAACATATCAAACATATAGGAGTTGGGTCACAAACTGAAAATACCATTTTTATCCCATAGCAGAGTCTGGGTTTCGTTAGTCTATCAGTCCCTTAAAGGCATTTGTCAGGAATTGACTAAGGGCATACTTTCAAAAACCATATGGACAAGTACTAGTTTGCATCCATAAGTCTGAGTAATTATTTAAAGCTTTTTGTTTTAATTGCCGAAGAAAAGATCAGTTTTTACAAGAATTTCTTTTACTTCAATGAAGCTTTTGATAATTGTTATCAGTGTAGCACACTTACTTTCATTGTGTACTGCCTGTGTTGATAGATACTTTAGAGCGGCCATGTGTAAACTGTTGTATTGACTATTTCTGTCCAATACTTATCGGTATAACAGACAAGACCTATACTACTACTGTAATACAAGTCCGGCCCTTTGGGATAGATGAACATGAGAATGTTCTTCCATTCTATACTGTACATATCCCTGCAAGTTAAAAGCCCATTTAGATGTTACAATTAGTCGCAGCACTCATAATTGACCGTAACTTGTACAATAAATAATCCTAACATTGGTTTTTAAATTGAAAAGACACATTATAAACATAGTACTTTTTTCAATGATGTTGCGAAGGTAAGAAATATTTTAATAAGAAACACAAGTATGGAAGAAAGGCAAACTATTATGTCAACATTTTAAGATGATCAGGGGGCTTTAATCTTTGTAAATAATGGTTCAAAAACCCTTGAAGTGATTTTCAGGCTTCAGGGTGCATTTCAGTGACATTAACATATCAATGTACAAAGCTGAACAGAATGGTAGCCATGCCTCCAAGCATACTGTAACGTCAACGTATTAGCAAACCAAAACATGTATACATGTATATAGAGGTGTCTTACCTGCAGTATAAAGGTGTATAGACTACATATTTAAATTACCCAACATTAAAAACCTCATTGTGTTTCAAATGCTAAATAGTCGGCTGTGATTTATCACATAATAATGTATAGGTGTATCATTGTTGTAGAGTTATATGGTAATAAATGTCGTAAGTGTCTGTAACGTTAGAATGAAAACATGATCCGTAAGTTTTGAATTACGATAAACAATTTTACTACTGTGATGTAGCTAGTTTTAAGATGGCTGTTAAAGTTTCACTGATGCTTTACGTACATGTTATTATCATTTTTCCACCGCTACACAAAACACAGAGAACATGCAACTTTTCTTGTAATACTTCTTGTTTTAAGTTTGATGAAGGAATTGTTGTAGACCTAGGATTCTCCTGGTACTTCAAATTTGTTTAATGTCAAGGAAAGTTGGCTCATAATAAGACTTTAAGAATCTAAGAATTTGATAATTCACTGCTGTTTTAATCAGTTTATCAATTTGAAAGAAAGAATTTTGTATTTTCCTTTAAGGCATGCTTGATGCAGCGACTATCAGATTTATTCCTGTGAGTTAGCCAATCAGTTTGCTTTTTACAAAATTGGTGGTTTATGATAAGAACCTGTTGACTAACATGTTGAGGTTCTGGGAGCTATCTATATAAGAACACAAAAATGGAAATCACAAACTTCTCTAGCATCAGTTTGTACACATAGGCATTGAACATGGTGACTGTAGTATCAGTATGTTATAGTTTGTATCAGATTTTGCTCAAAAGTTTTCTAATTTGGAGTTTGCAATACTTCTGAATTTTCATTACAGATACATTATCTATGATAACTTTGTATTTTACAAAAAAATCAAAATCAGTGCAGTTTATGTTAACAAGGTGTCTTCAGTTGAATAAGATTTACCATAACTGTGTTAAATGTGCTGAATATATCATTCATATGTCATTTTCTTCGATGTAACGAAAATGATTAATTTGAATTACGACACACATGTGATAGACTGCATGATAGTAACATCATTCTATAAGAAATTGACAGTAGAAGTTTTTTATACAATATTCAATATATATATATATGTTTAAAGTGTGTTTTAAGTTTATTGTATTTCATAATATGCCTTTGAAAACTGAAAAATATGGCAAAACCTATTAAAGAATGTTGTTAAGTGTATGTATATATTGTTACAGTTCTATTGAAGTACATGTGTCCTTGTCAGCATAAATTCACACGGGTTTGGTGCAAGACTGTTGTAATGATACATGTAAGATACAACAGTGTTGCACAAATCTGACAAAATATTATTTTAATATCTAGATACGCAATAAATAAAATCTCCAGCAATGAAAGGTGAATGGTGTAACAGAGTTATACCTGTTTTGTGCATATATTTGAATTGCTAATATGCCTAAAAGTCACATGCTTGCGTGCAGTTTCTCGTTTCAAATATCAAACTTGAAAGTTCATTAATTTTTTTTTAAAACTTCCATTAATATTTTGATACCATATTTAATGTTTGGTTGTAAAAATATGAAAATCATTTATTTTCATAGGTCACGATTCATAAAAAATCACATGATGTAAATAATTCACACTTGATCAGATGTATTCATTTAATCAGTTAAATTTGTGATATGTAAATATGTCTTATTTTCCACTTGGAAGTAAAACAGTATTGTATGCTGTTTATTTCTGTCTGTAAATAGCTGATTTTACTTCTAAGTGGAATTTTATTGAGCCAAGCGCTTTTAGAAATTTCCATTTTACATGGTGATATTATTTGCATTTTATATGGATGATGTGTGTTTTAAGTGCAGCTTTTTATTCTCCTTTTTTTGTAAAATTTATGTAAACAGATAGAATCTTACACCCAATTAGTTTTTATATGTGTCAAAAAAAAAATCATTCAAATTGTTGTTACATTTCTACAATGAAAGGTTAGGTTATTTTTTTAATGAATAGAAATAAGGCCGATGTAGATTTGATGTTTGGTGAGAAGTCGGCATTACTTAATTAATATGTCACTTGATGTTTTAAGTTAAGAGATTCCACACTATTCTATGAAAAAAATAATCATCAGGAATCACAAAAAAAGATTCAAAAGTACAATTTTATCTGAGCTGTAGTTGTGCAAATCGCATAAGTAATTAGCAATACCAAATATGAGCGTGTTTTCGGGTTGTTAAATACTTGCAATAAAATAAAATAAAAGAATTTTGTGGGTAAACGAACTCCCCACCCAGACAAGGCAAAATAGTTTCTGTACTTAGGTTTGTATAGCCCCCCTAAATGACATCAGTTTTTCACACTGAAATGTATTTTTTTTTATCTCTTTGTACATTTTGATTTCTACCTGAAGTCTACATAGTTATTCTATCTGCCTTTACCCAGTATGAGCTTTTAGGAGACTATCAAGACTTTGGGACCAGTGCAGACTATGATCATTGCATATTCATACAACTCTGTCACAGTCTACACCCCTGTGATTGACAGATGGTCCTGTCCAGATTGATTGATGGAATGGCCCGCTCTGCAAACTGTAGGACAGTAAAAATTAAATACTGGGGCATCATAAAAAACAAGAACTACTGCTGTAGGCTGTAACAGCTATTTTACATGCTTTAAAACAGGTGATTTCAATTAACAGTGTAAATGTCCAGACCCAACATAGTGCTAGTTCTGAGAATGGGTTGCTGTTCTTTATGTACTGATTAATTAGAGAGAGAGAGAGAGAGAAGAACTTGATTGAAATGCATGTTTTTTAATTAAGCACAGACAATGTATGTTGCACGATCTCGCTGGCAGGTGGCTCGTGTCATAAACAAACAGAAGCTATCTTCTACAGCAGAAACACCTATATGTTTTTGTTTTCTATCGCAAAATCAGATTTATGTCTATCATACCTGTTCTACCCTGAATTTTAAACCAGCTTGTTCAGAAACATTAACAACAACAACAACAACAGAGAATGAAAAAAAGTTTGGTTTCTTCATTTTTAACATATTTTGGAGCCTAGAATTTTGACTTTATCGTTGTAAATTTCTGAAACAGACTTTTCCATCTTGCAACAGTACCATCAATTGTTTGAGGGTGTATTAATTAAGATTCACTGACTGAGTCAATACCAGTGCAGATTATGATCCTACTGTACAGAGGTTATAAAGGCAACATCACTTTGGCAGTAGGGGTGGCAGGGTGTAGTAGTAAATAGCTTTAACTATACAAGTGATAAAAGGCCATAAGGAAATAATTATTACAAAAATTGTAGAATAGATATGTTGATCCTGTGCATAATTGAATAAAGCACTTTTTTACCCTCTCACTTTTGAACAGAAGTTCAGTTGTTAAAGCTGTTCTTGTCAGAGTGGTACATTTTATGGAAGTTTTATATTGTGTTTGTTTTTTTTTAAAACTGTAAACTGTTAGGTCTTAAAACTAAATGTATTTTTTCCTGCATTTATTCAAAATGTTTGTCTATAGCCTCTGGTAAAATCTTGGTTGTGTTACTGAACAGGTGTTGTGTTCTTCTGCTACATAAGTTTATCATGTTGTTGTCTTTTGTCATGTACAATTTAAGAAACAAATATATCATTCATGCACATATGATTTATTTAAGTTGATCGATTGACAGATGATTGCTACAACTCATGACTTATAATATAATTTCTTGTCAAACTTGGCTCAGACTTTGGATCAATACAGAATTAAAACATTAAAAAAAAATTCTTTAAAGATCTATAAGATAATAAACAGTACTTAACTTTGGTGGTGACATGGCACAAGCTGCCATGCAGTGTTGGGAACACCCCTTGAACCTGTAACTCTGAACTTGTTTGATATGTAATGCTTTCCCTGCTGCCAGCAAATGGTCCTGCTTTCACTACCAGTGTAGATCATGATCAGGCTTTATATCATGTCAGTCTAATCATGATCTGCACTGTTTTCTCTTCTGTCAATAAATCACCAGTTTGTATCGTGTTGAGCAATAAGTTGCAAAAGGGCTAACCTACGGCAACATTTATAAGTGTGAAGTATTCATTTTTGTATGGCCAGTGACTGAAGGGCTGTAAGTTATGTTATTTAGGTACGCATGTCTGTTGCAATGTATTTTGCTTGTATTATTGCTGTATCAGTTGTTGTTAATGATGACATTTTGTTTGTTTTAATGAAAATGATATTGTCATCACCATTTTTGTTATGAAATATTTTTCAAAGTAAAACAGATATAAAAAAAATAAACAAAACAAAAATAAGAAGTTCTCATTGTCTTTGAAATATCATCCTTTGTCACTTGCCTCAAACTTGTATCAGTGTCAAGTGGATGGCTCGGGAAGAGCTATTAGTACTGTGGGTTGGTCCCGTGTCCATCGTGAACATTTTCATGTAAAGCTCTTCTCAGAAACTATATGTCAGATTTTTACCAAACTTGCTCTGTAGCATCCTTGCATTGGCCTCTTTCAAAAATTAGGAAATAGTTCTAGTCATGTGAACACATGGGCCGCTGTTACTAAAAATAGAAAAAACCATGAAGTGGAATATAACTTTAAATGGTTTCTTCTCATGAACCAATCGAAGCCAACTTGGTCCTGTTGTATGAAATTTACATGTATTACACATTGAACTCGTGATTTTAAGTTCAAGCTCAGTTAGTCCCTTCAGCATCCTGTATGTGACTGCTGATATAGCTCGCAGTCTTTCAGACACCTTTGTAAGTGGTTTGAGCTCATTTACTTTCAAGGTTACCCTGAGCCAATCTGGCACTTCCCAAGAGTTGTCCATCTTACCAGTGTCTGTCTGCATTCTCAATTCATAGATGGTATATAATTACACATGTATACGGAAGTGTCCCCCCACCCCCTTGTTTATTAGCCATGAAAATCGAAGCTAGCAAGATTAGTGGCATATAAATGAAGTAAAGGTATGTTATATTGTGGTCATAAATGAATGATGTGAACATCTAGTTGAACTTTTGAAAGTGGACAATAAATGAGTGTAGTGAACATCCTGTTTAACATGTGAGAGTGGTAAATAAAGAGTGTTGTCAATATCCTATTGAACCTGTGAGAGTGGTCAATAAATTAGTGTTGTGAACATCCAGCTGAAGTTCTGCCTGTGAGAGCGGTAAATAAATGAGTATTGTGAATATCCAATTGAACCTGCGACAGCAGTCAATAAATTAGTGTTGTGAACATCCTGTTGAACCTGTGGCAGCGGTCAGTAAATGAGTGTTGAGAACATCCCGTTGAACCTGTGAGAGTGGTCAGTAAATGATTTTGTAAATAAAGTGTTTCCTCAAAGTGATGTGTTGTGAACATCCCGTTGAACCTGTGACAGCGGTCAATAATTGTTTTTTGCATAAAGCTGTTTCCTGAAAGTGATGAAAGAGCGTTGTGAACATCCCCGTTGAACCTGTGACATCGGTCAATAAATGAGTGTTGTGAACATCCTGTTGAACTGTGAGAGTGGTCAATAAATGAGTGTTGTGAACATCCTGTTGAACCTGTGAGAGTGGTCAATAAATGAGTGTTGTGAACATGCCGTTGAACCTGTGAGAGTGGTCAATAAATGAGTGTTGTGAACATCCCGTTGAACCTGTGACAGCGGTCAATAAATGAGTGTTTTGAACATCCCGTTGAACCTGTGACAGCGGTCAATAAATAAGTGTTGTGAACATTCCATTGAACCTGTGACAGAGGTCAATAAATGAGTGTCGGGAACATCCCATTGAACCTGTGAGAGCAGTCAATAAATGAGTGTTGTGAACATCCTGTTGAACCTGTGATAGCGGTCAATAAATGAGTGTTGGGAACATCTTGTTGAACCTGTGAGAGTGCTCAAAATTGAACTTGTGAAGAGTGGTCAATAAATGAGTGTTGTGAACATCCCGTTGAACCTGTGATAGCGGTCAATAAATGAATGTTGTGAACATCCTGTTGAACCTGTGAGAGTGGTCAATAAATGAGTGTTGTGAACATCCTGTTGAACCTGTGATAGCAGTCAATAAGTGAGTGTTGTAAACATCCTGTTGAACCTGTGAGAGTGGTCACTAAATGAGTGTTGTGAACATCCTGTTGAACCTGTAAGAGTGGTCAGTAATGGAAGCAGTTTCTTGCATACATAACCAAAGTCTGTTTTCCTCGAAAGCGATCGCAAAAGTTACTATCTTGTATTAACGCCACCTTTTTAATGAGTATGGGTTGAGGGTTTTTTTCAATGAACATCCTATTGAACCTGTGAGAGCTGTTTGAACCATGGACATAGGGTCAGTAAATGAGTGTTTTCGTTTTCAACATTCCCTTTGAAACCTGTGAGCGGTCAATGCTGAAATGAAAGTTACCTAAGTTAAGTGTTAGGCAACCATCTGGTAAGAACCCTTTAAAAGTGTAGTCATTAAACCATGACCATGATGGGAAAATTCTGCACTTGAACCTTATGAATGCTTTGAACAATATATGGTGTAAAGTCAACTTTGTTAATGGGCCAGGTTAGATAACATAGCTGATAGTCAGGTGATAGCTTATAAGGTAAGGTAAGTAAATTGTGCGTAATCCAAAACGCTGGAAGACCTGTGACAGTGGTCAATAAATGAGTGTTGTGAACATCCCAGTTGAACCTGTGACAGTGGTCAATAAATGAGTGTTGTGAACATCTTGTTGAACCTGTGACAGCGGTCAATAAATGAGTGTTGTGAACATCCTGTTGAACCTGTGAGAGGCAATAATTGTGGTCACATAAAGCTGTTTCCTCAAAAACCCAAAGGGTGTTGTGAACATCCCGTTTAACTTGTGAGACAGTCAAAATGGTTTTTTGGCAATAAAGCTTTCTGAGTGTTGTGAACATCTTGTTGAACCTGTGAGAGCGGTCAATAATTGAGTTTTGTGCACATCCCGTTGTATCCTGTGACAGCGATCGATTAAATGGGTGTTGTGAACATCTTGTTTAACCTGTGAGAGCGCTCAATAATTGTTTTTTGTGCACATAAAGCTGTTTCCTCGAAAGTGATCGCTTAAAGAGTGTTGTGAACATCCCGTTTAACCTGTGAGAGCGGTCAATAAATGAGTGTTGTGAACATCCCGTTGAACCTGTGACAGCGGTCAATAAATGAGTGTTGTGAACAACTTATTAACCTGTGAGAGTGGTCAATAAATGAGTGTTGTGAACATCCTGTTGAACCTGTGACAGCGGTCAATAAATGAGTGTTGTGAACATCCCGTTGAACCTGTGACAGCGGTCAATAAATGAGTGTTGTGAACATCTTGTTGAACCTGTGAGAGTGCTCAATAATTGAATTTTGTGCACATAAAGCTGTTTCCTCGAAAGTGATCGCTTAAAGGGTGTTGTGAACATCCCGTTGAACCTGTGAGAGCGGTCAATAATTGTTTTTTGTGCACATAAAGCTGTTTCCTGGAAAGTGATCGCTTAAAGAGTGTTGTGAACATCCCGTTGAACCTGTGACAGTGGTCAATAAATGGTTTGAACATCCCGTTGAACCTGTGACAGTGGTCAATAAATGAGTGTTGGGAACATCCCGTTGAACCTGTGAGAGTGATCAGTTATTGAAGCAGTTTCTTGCTATAGATAACCAAAGTGTGATTTTCCCAAAACGATTGCAAAAGTTACTATACTTGTATTAAACAGCCACCTTTTTAATTAGGTCTATGGGATAGAGGGTTAAATTGATTATCTGCAACTCATACAACATCCTGTTGAATCTGTGAGAGCGTGTTGTGAACATCCAGATGGACATATAAGAATGGTCAGTAAATGAGTGTTTTCCAGTTTTCAACATTCTATCCTTTGACAACCTGTCTTTCAATGCTGACTTCGAAAGTTACCTACAGTTAATCTTGTGTTAGGCAACCAGTCATGGAATAAAAAGTTGCTCCTTTAAACAAGTGTATTCATGTTAAACCTTTACCTTGTTGACAGGAAATAATTCTGGCACTTACTTTCATCGAGCATGCACCCCTTTGAACAATAATAGGTACTGTCCAAAAATCAACTTTAAAGATTGAATGGGACAAGGGTTAGATACAAATAGCCGCATAATCAAGGTGATAGCTTATACAGGCTAATGGGTACAGTATATAAATTATGTGTAAATGACCAAAACCAGCATGGAAGACCACATATAGTAGAAACCACCAGTAAAGACCACCAGTGCAAAAAGATCATGAATGGATAGACAGATGCCAGTACACATTTTTATTTACACACGAGCGCAAAACAAACCAGACAAACTGACGTATTTAAAAATATTTGATTTTCATAAAAAACTATCGTGTTACAACTGCACCTAGTCGCTGTTTGGATAGGTTCTAATTAAGGGTTGTTAAATTCACTTTGCTGGGGACATATGACAGTAATTTTCAAGTTCTGACGGCAATAATTTATCCGTTATCTGTCTCCTATAATTCAATAAGTTTTAGTGTACTGGTTTCAAGATTGTTATCTTCAAGTGAAATTGGGTGGTTTTCTTTTTTTTTCAATTGTGCAACACATACGTTAAGTCAGTAGTGAAACGAGCAGGTTATGCTTTCATAAAGCAAAAATTAATAACTGCATGGAGAACGTATGTCCCAGTTGAAACTTTTAAATTTGCTGACACTTACAAAAAAAGTGAAATAGATAACACTGAAGTTCAGCCCGTCTTAACTGGCACAGGCTTTTACCAAAGTATTGTCTTACCCATTATGAACCCTTTGTAAGCAGCAATACATCATAAGAGAAAACAAAATACATTTACAATAAATTCCAATAATCGTGAAAAATGTCATTCGAAATTGCACCGTCTGCATTTTAGAAGAGAAAGAAAGTTTTAAATAATATAAACTTCAGACATTGTTTGATTTATATCAAATTATAGATGTTACAAAGTGATTGTAAATTATGATTTTAGTGCAAAAATACTGAACAAATTTGGTCGTCTGTCATGTAAATTGTCTATATGCACACGTAACTGCAGTGGTTGTATAAAAGTGTTGTTTGCCGATGACAAATCCCTCGGGTCGTACCGACTATAGCCTCTTTAAAGGATGGTAGACTACAAACAAGACAAATCCCTCGAGACCTGAACAGGCACGCCACACTCATAGCACCCTTTAAGGATATACCAGGGGGTGTTGAACTGATCCCGATTGTGCCTTCCTTATAAGTGGAAATATAGGCAAGCTGCATATTATTGTAAAGCTTGTGAAATTTCCTTTTCAACTATGTAACGGCTTTTTTGTTATTATTTTGCATATTTGCGCAAATGCATATTTTGTGTTTTTCTAAAATGTGATTCAACTCTACCATTATTCAATCTGGGTGGTCAAAGTTTCCTGCGAGGCATCTACAAGGTATGATTTACAAAAGGGTATCTTGGATTTAATTTATTTCCCGTAGGGAAACAGTTATAGTAAAATCAAAGTTTGTACTGGCATTTTCATGTACCACCTACGCCAAAAGGGTCATTAAGTTTGAATGGAATCTTTTATTAAAATTCTGAGATACAATCTTTAAGTTCACACATCAAACAGTCTCCCTGTCAAGTTACGTTCATTTTGATCCAGAATTGATGGATTTGAATCAATTTGAACATTGTCTACAAATCTGTGATTGCACTTTATGGAAAATGAAGAAAAATGGAATCTGAACAAAACCTCCCACTTACACCCATAAAGTATGAAAGCACCCCCTCCTCCTTAACACTGACCAAGCTAAAGAGCTTATGGTACTGCATTTTGTTGAAACCGTTTTAATTTCTATGAATATTAATGAGATTTAAAAAAAAATCTTGATAATCTACCAATGCTGGACACCTCAGTTTGAATAGCTTAATAAGCATTAAATGTAGCAATAAAGTAAATCATCTGGCATGCTATAAAATGGCCATTATGTTGTAGAGGTTATTCTGTGAGGGGCATTAGCATTATCGTGGCAATAAATTACATCAGCATGTATTTAGAAGTACAGCTAAAAGAGAAAATGTCTGTAATGGGGTAGGTACCAAACTTTTTAATGATGCGATATAAAGCTTGTTTAAGAAAAGTACATTAAATATGTAATGGTAAAAATGGTAAAAATTTAATGTTTGTATTGCTACAATATTACAATACTTGCTGAAAAATAATACCCTTCAGAGATACATACTTACGTGTACACGTGCTACCAGGTGGTACTGGCTACTAAAGTGCACACTCTACAGGCATAAATAAATAGCTGATAAAACTATCGAAAAGAACGTTTGTCAATGACATTTAATAGAAAATAGTAGTATCAAGCTATGTGTATGCTTCAATCAATGCCCCTCCTTTAAATAATACTTGCTGGCTGTTCTTGGGTGTTTTTATGGTGAACACATCATGATACATTTGTATTTATAATGTTTTGTAGGTTTGGTAATGATAGTATGACCAAGTGATGAATACAATTTAGTCATGCCTGCTAGAGCTGTTTCTAATAAATTATCTTCTGGTGCCAGATCAATTAGTAGAGAGTGGCAGATGATTTTAATTGATGTACTATGAGTCTACATCTATATGGGCCAGTATATGACATCCTACATGTTTGAAAGGGCAGCTTGAAAGTTACCAATGGGCTATCAATTGGCTCGATCTAATAATTACACAAAACATGCTTGTGAGAGAATAAGTTCTAATTGGAAACACACACATTACATTTTCATAAATTCATTTAGCATTTACAGCAGGTTTAAGTTACTAATAACTATTGTTGATAAGTCCTGCAAGTTACCAACTGGTTCTAAACATATGACCCATCTAAGACAGGTCAAATCATTGTTATTACCTGGAACTAATTTCATTGGAAACTTTCCCCTTGAGAAAATTAATGGCCTTTACAGGCAGATGTTAAATCAAACAGAGCACTTATTTACTGCTACACCAGAATAATGCAGATAAAACACATATTTCTAAATTACTTAGAAAAATAGTTTTTATTGTGGCGATAGAAAATAGTAAAGGCATTTAGATTATAAGGACCAGAAATGATATATGGATCCCCTGGTATATCCTTAACGGCGCACAAATACACAGTGCCGAAAGGTATCAATCTGTTATCCTGAAGAGAACATGTGAGCTGAATTTGACCTTCTTATTATTTAGTTACTATTGTTTGTTCGATTGATTGATTGATTGATTGATTGATTGATTGATTGATTAATTGATTAATTGATTGATTGATTTATGATTGATTGATTGATCGATGGATCGGATGGATGGATGGATGGATGGATGGATGGATGGATTTATTGACTGATTGGGTTGGTTTCATGAAGATGATTTCTAGAATATAGTGGACTTTGATATTAGCCAAACTATTTCTATTGAGTGTCAAAAGTAAGCCAGATTGACCTGGTTGCCTATGTCGGAATTTGACGCCAAAATATGTCATGTTTTTTTCAAAGGTTTACCGTCGGACCTACAGACAGTTAGGCTTCCGGCAAACACCAGCACCCAATGTATGCTCTTTCGCCGCTGTCGTTTGGTCCTAGAAATGATATGTTTTTACCCTGGATCCTTTTCTTCAACCCACCAGTACGCAGGTCTTGGTCGCGTAGAAATAGTATCGCTCACGCCTGCATCTTGGAATAGCATGACCACATCCTTGTCATAGCTAAAGTCGAATAAATATCCTCTAAGTTATAACTCTTGTTTTACTAGTACATGTACATGTACTTTGCATAAACAAATTCATGGTTATATCTGAAAAACAGGAAACATAATCAATGTAAAGCTCAAAGTTGACCAAACGCTACGTACATAGCTTGTAACCTTGACCTTTAACTTTGAAGTGATCTACCGACGCATCTAGATCAAGTCAAAAAAGGAAATTCCTGGATTGTTTTCGGAACTTTACGATTCTGTTCCTTGTTGTTGTTTTTTCACTTACACTAAATTATTCATTCTCGTCTGCGAAACAAGTTCTTACAACTTATATTAGTCGCCCTTGAGATTCACTCCAGATAGAATAAACCTCGGAGAGAGAGAGAGAGAGAGAGAGAGAGAGAGAGAGAGAGAGAGAGAGAGAGGGAGGGAGGGAGGGAGGGAGAGAGAGAGAGAGAGGGCAATGTGGAAATATCTGTGTCTTGTCTAAGGACACTGCTGCCGTGGCACTGATAGGATCGAACCCGGGACCCTCCGATCTTGAGACAAACGCGCTACCACTGCGTCACATGCGGCTCCATGGCTGTCGGATTTGATCGCGCATCTAAAAAGCGTCGCGGCAAGCGATCGAATTCAAATGAAAACTTACTACATTGTATTAATAAATCTTTTTTTTCCTTTCCAGAACAGCTTTGCAGACAAAATGTGTGGGTGTCATTTATGTTATGAACACAAATCATAATGAATATATTAAGCAACTAAATCATTTTCTGGCGTCGCAAACCACGCTCAATTTGTTTCTTGAGGCATTATCCGCACAGGTCACCGTATATCTCTTGTACAACATCGGTTTTATTGCAACATAAACACGCATGTTGACATTGCATGAAATTCCAGAACTTTGTCGCCACATCCCGTTCAATATTTGGAAAAATGAAAGTGCTTTGACTGGCGAGCTGTGAAATTGTACTTACCGTTTAATAGAAAACATGCAAGGCCTTGCAACAACTCCTCCTCTGAAAATGAATGTAAAAGCATGCATGCAAATGAACAACACAGTTTGCCCTACATTTCTGTCCAATGAAAATATCTAAAAATTTAAAATGTTCCCTGTCTATTTGCCATAAACTTCTGACAGGTAACTCTATGTACACTAAGTCAGTTAGAGGCTAAAATAGAGAAATTTATACAACATAGAAACCCAGTCGGTCGCTAGCGTTCCCTCCTTTGTGTTTCTATATTGTACAAATTTCTCTATTTAGCCTCTTACTATTACATAGATTGTATAGGAAATAAGACATCAATACGGACAAAAGATCGCTCTTATGCTCCGATTTGTTATATCTCTTTTAGTTTAAACGTATTTATTCAGTATATGTAGAATTCAAACATACATACATGTGTAGCTCTTTTGTAAGTATATTTCCTTCATATTTGCCACTAAGCTAGATGTAATTTAATATACCCAGAATTCCATTACATGTAGTTGTGGAGAAACGAATGTTCGCCAGATAAAGTGACGTTTGAGACAAAGTCCAAACTTTTGTATGCACGTTTCTAAGTACATGACCGTATTCTTTCTATACATATTGTAGATGATTACAAAATAAAGGCTAGCTTAACCCCAGTAGTGACCGTGACCTTAAAATGTCTTGCATATAGTAGAAAAGGGTGCACACAAGATTCACACTGCAACTTACGTATAAAGACAACGCTTCTTTCAAAAGGAACGGTAAAAGACACCACACAGCATCGACATGTATTTTAATAGACAGCCACTTACCCGAAATATTAAGACAAGTTCTTACCAAATCATTATCAAAGCCTATTTTCATTTTCACAAGCAGACAAAAGTTCGAATTTTTCATTAGTGAAGCACACGGTTTCATAAAGTAAACACATTTCAGCACGTGCCTGCTTGCAAATTATTATAGCTGTTGTGCGACCTAAGAAAGTCTCCATATGTAATTTGCCTATCAAGGCAACGCTGTATTGATGTCGCTGTAAGGTGACATATTTAGCCCCTTTAGGCAATGCTAACTTTAAAGTGCGAGTAGTGGCAGTAAATAGTATATTACTCTCAAATTCTGCGTGTATTTCTATCTGTATTTAGTATTTCCTAAAATGCATCACCAGGGTAAAACTTAAAGTCAATCTAGTTCATACCAAATACATTCTCAGAGCTCTGTACAAAGCTTTTCTATTTGCATTAATGGAAACAAAAACTACCCATGACCCATGACCACAGATGCTTGGGGTATATGTCCCGTACAACATGGGACCAGTATTAGATTGGATGGTGAGTCCATACCCCATGCATCTGTGCCCGTGACATGTCACTTTGCAGGGGAGTTCGATACCAAATAGTTGATTTCTCCATAACTAAACAACCAGCGTTAACCATTTCATAAAAGGGCTATAATACTTCCCTTCAATGTTCAATACAATAGACGGCTAATATATCGCCTAATATTTACCGTCTCAGTAAATAGATGCATATAAATGCATTGACCTCATTTCTTCTATAGAAAAGTATATAATATCTTAATAACATTTCGTTTCAGATATGCAGTTGAATTTATGAACCTTTTGTGTTCATTTCACTTACGCGGCGCCAACAGTATATACTGCTAGAAGTTATCAAATATACATCTATTATACCTGTCCCGCGATGCGTTTGAAACATAGACAGTTTCTTTTTATTAAATATTCTTAATATCTTTCAGAAATTGTACTGTAAATATTTGTTATTTATGATCACGAGATCAAATAATATTGTTTATATACAATTTTTCAATACAGATTTCATGAAACATACATTAATGTTATCACTGCAAAATAAATATGTTATTGATACTTTCTTAAACGATGATACAAGACCCGAAATGTTATATGCTCCTAAAGATCTAAATAAGCGTTTGTTAAGAGTTCCAAACAGGTTATATGGAAGCCTATGGAAGCCTTGGAGGGCCACTTTTGAGTTTCGACTTACGGGTGTTTTTGACTTTTAAGTTATGACTTTCAACTTTTGACTTTTGACTTATGACTGCTACTTTCAGACACTTTAAGAGGAATGGTACTGCATAAAGCATAATGATCTGCTGTGACAATATAAACTGGGATTCGAACCTGTATTAAGGTTTTAAATGATGTTTGTGCGTAGCACTGTAAACTTGTTTGCTGTAAATAAATGAACTAAGTTACTTTTTGTCTTTGTCATTTATTTTAGTATCAATGAGCCGTGACGGCGCGTCAGGAGGCGACCTTGGGAGCCTCCGCAGTGAGCGGCGACGCAACTCTCGGCTCGGGAGGCCTTGTGGGTGTCCTCTTTCTTTAATATAATAATAATAATAATAATAATAATAATAATAATAATAATAATAATATAATAATAATAATCTCTTTATTTAAAAAGCTAGCTCATTAAGCATAATGTCATAAGCACATATTTCTTATCTACCATGAGACCTTCTTTTAACAATGATAATATACATTGAGAATTTTCTTTAAGCGGGAGGTTGGGGGACTTGCCCCCAGGCGTCAGCCAACTATGAAGGAACTGTAAAAAAATTGATTTTTTTGTTGCTATGGTAACTTTTTAAAAATTACTTTTTATGTTTTTATGTATCTATATGTTAATATCACAGGTATACCGAAGGAAATTAAAGTGCTGTATATGTATAAGTTTTGTTATTTGTTGGGTCCTCAGGCAGGTTCCTAGTATTCTGAACCTGCCGCTGGAGGTCCTCAGTGGGACCGTGTTGGGTTAGGGTTGGGTTAGGATTAGGGTTTCTTTTTCATAAGTGTAAGTAATAAGTCAAAAGTGATAAGTATAAGTCAAAAGTAATAACTCAAAAGTCAAAAGTCAAAAGTAATAAGTCTAAATCTAAGTAATAGTAAAGTCAAAATAAAAGCGTGTTAAACCTTTTTTTTGTTACTATTGACACAAATGATGTAACTTATTATATATATATTGTTTTATTAAAATCTTTTAAATAGAAATTGTATTTTTGAGTGTTGACGTGTTTATATTGTTTTAATAAAAAGCCAAAGAGGCTGTGTTCTAGTCATAAGTAAAGTGGCGTAGTCATAAGTCAAGTAACCAAGTGATCGGGCCTCCGTTTCATATCCTACGCATTCATGATAGTGTTAGACATAAGAAAATGTTTGAAATGAATTCATGCATTTCTGTATATAATTTAGAACATAAAAACAACATTTAGGCCTTTATTACAATAATACCAAAGCAATTATCTATATGTTGGGACACTTGGTTTTTATATGCAAAACCTTAGGACCAAAATTTTGTTTAAAGATAAGCTGATTGTTTTTGGTTTTATTTCTATAAACATCCCCAGAAAAAATCAACTATCCATTCAGCTTTCCTGCACAGCTAATTAATAAAAGTGGGTTGGAAACTTAAGTACGTGCTCAACGGTAACTTTGCAACTAATAAATCAGAAACAATGGAATCGATGCTATGTTATGTCTTTAGAGCACTGTGGAATTTTGTCACAGAAGTTAAATGTCACAATGGGGATATTGGTATTAGAGCTTTATAACACACCCACCGACCTGTGATTACTCCAAACGTCTCTCAAAGTGGTCCCATGGAAGTGGCATGGTGTGGGGGTAGTGCATCGAACACTAAAACAGTAGGCGCTTGCTCGAATCCCGTCGGTGGAATTTGACCTCCGCAATCCACTCTTTCGGCATGAGTACTGACCGGATATCATCAAGTGCAGACAGCGATAATGGTATAGAACATAAGCTTGAACTGAAGCTTTTCAAAATATTCTGTCACCACTAACAATGTAGATAACACTATCAAAGGCTGTCAGTTTGGGAAAATAAAAATTATAGATTTTCAAATAAAAAGTGTAAGTATTTTGATCGCTCTGTGTTGTGCGGCGTATTCAAGACAACCGGTAAGGAGGTCTTAAATACCTGCACTATTGCAATGCAGTGTCTACCTGACTCAAATCTATGATTGGTGTGACATTGAATTTTCTTTTTACTTTTCAAACACCTTATGTAATATGATTCTATCAGCATTGAATGCATGAATGTTTTAGCTCTATAAAAATAAGTCTCACTATTCAATAAGTATATAATAGTATAATAGAACCAGAAAGAATGTGTTAAGCTACAAGCATTCTGCAATTTTCGTATCTGGAACAAAACATTCAACATAATTGCGGGTTTTCAAAAACCCTTAACAAAATTTACTATTAAGATCAATAAATCATATTTATACCTCCTGGTTTGAAGAGGCGAGTAAAAAGTAAAATCTGCAGTTTGACAATGAACTATATTGTGTCTATTTACTTAACCGCAGTTCTGAAATGTGGAGAAACTTTTTATTATTTCTCATTTTTATACACTTATAAAAGAGATAAAAAGCCATGACGCAAAATGAATGTAAGAGATAAGAACTTAGATCAAGCTATTATATTACTTAGAGGAAGAAATTATATTTGCAAATATTTGAATTTTTATTATCAACGCAGACTCACTCCTCCTACAAACTTATGCTTGTCATCTTTGAAAAAGGTAATTGTAAAAGATCGGCAGAAATATAAACAACGCTATATTTGCTGCTGCTGTTGCTGTTGTTATTTCTGGGACTATCTTTAAAAATCTTTTCTCCAGGGCCTAGACCAATGGGACGGCGGCAAGCGAAACATTGCCACGGCCTTGAACTTTAGCCAGCACATCAAATAGTAGGGAGATACAGCAATAAAATTACAATTTATTACAATTAATGGAAAGTTATCAGATTTGTGAACTGTTTAGTCACCGTGAGACACGAAGGTTTTTCTTTGATGTTTTATTTTTGTGTTTTTATCAGATCATATAGATAGTATTTGAGCAAATCTTGAAGAAAAAATAATTTAAATGTTTTATGCAGAGCACAAATAAAGAAACAGGACGCGAATTCTTCGCCTTCGATATGAAATTGTCAATTGTTTTTGTCAGATATGACAAATTTTGATTTTGTATTAAATAAACTTTTATTTAAAGTATACATTGACAAACTTACAATCAGGCATTTACTTGAAGAAATTTGGTAACTGACAATTATTAATCGTACCCTTGTAATATGACATTTTATTTGCTATAAAATTCGGTACAGTTTCATCACTTCTATTTTTCCTGTGCGCGATCATGATGGGTGTCCAAGTAAACAGTAGCGAGTCAAATTTTCCGAATTCCTAAGTTACCAACGTCTCGTCTTGATGGAGAAACAACATTCAACAACTTTTTACACTTTCATAGAAGTTATTTGTTCACAACGTGTCTGTGAAGCAAAATTTATAGAGATTTTCCTCTAGCCGGAAAGCCAATTTCATTACAAAAACTGCATATTTGATAACTGACTTATTGCTGCCTTTATGTGTCTATCTGTTAAAACTACTTACTACAGAGAGTGTTAACTGAATTTCCATTGAATAAAACAGGGTTATCAACATAGTGATGTGATCCAGAATGCCAGATTTGCCCGAGTCGTGTATCGGGTCACACGAGTCGAATATGAATTTAACGAGTATGGATGGCTCTTGTCGCGTCGTGCTTCCCACTCGTGTGACCCGATACACGACTCGAGCAAATTCGGCAGTCTGGATCACATTACTTTGTTAATAACTCTATTTTATTATGTATCTAACATTGATAGTCTGTGTTGATATGCATTTTCCGCAAAAAATGGCCGAAAAAATCCGTCATTGCGGATCAAGTACATGTAGAAACCTGATTCAGTATCACCACTCTGTCAGGTATGGCGGTGGTCAATAGCCAATTATTGCATGTTCACGACGTTAACGTCGCTTATTATTGGATCATTGCGTCAGTTTAATATGGAATGCCGGTTGGGACATGTCATTTGCTAATTGCCATTTGCCAATTGTTATGTTGCCAATTTACCAGTTACTTGTTGCTATTTGCCAATTGCTTCTTTGCTACTTGCCATTTGCTAATTGCTAAATGTATGGCAAATAGCAATAAGCAATTGGCAAATAGCAATAAGCAATTGGCAAATAGAAATAAGCAATCGGTAAGTGGCAATAAGTAATAGCAATTAGCCTTAAGCAATTAGTTGTAAGCAACTGGCAAACAAGCAATTGGCAAAAAGCAATAAGCGACTGGCATGTCCCAACCGGCATTCCATAGTTTAACCAATTGCATACAACACATGTTTGCACTAAGAAGAGTCATCTTAAAGGTCATTTTAAAATTGAGAGTATAAGTGTAGCCAAGTACCCAAATATATATAATAAAAGGGTCATTATTACAGAACTGTGACCCAGAAGCCGGATTGGCTCTCTTTGCGAATCGAGCAAATCCATGCAGCATTCTGGATCAAATAACTATGTCAATAACCATTTTATATATATTAGCTAATGATATTCAGTTATTCAGTTTGGAGGCCTTGAAAATATTTATCGTATTGCATAACGTGGTTGGAATACCGTTGTTTTATTAGCTATTATAATGTTTATGACTGACAGACGGACAGTTGAGCTGAATGACACCACCACAATTAGAGGTCACCGACCAAAAATGCCAGTATTTTCAAATACCAAATACATGTGTATTTAATTATAATTTGTATCAAGATTTTTCTCTCACCATTTCATTCGCGATCTGTCATCCGGCGATTATTTCAAAAGAACTATCTCCGTATGCATCCACTTATTTTCAGCCAATCAGGAGTCAGACACTTATTGTAGATCCGCAAGTTTCCTAGACAAAATAGCCTGCTTCCGGTTCTTTCGCATCTAGTACAATTAAACACCACCCAAAGAGCATCCCCCCATTTTCGCCATAAGTCTACATCGCTTGTTCGGAAAATGCGGTTGGTACCGATTAATCCACATGACCAACGCCCCCAGAAGATGTTAGGTATTACAGAGTTTGAGGGATAACGCAAGAATCAGAACGTGTCCCAGTTCCAGAGACACCTCCTTAGTTCTTTTACATGCTGCATCACTACATAGAAGCTCGGTTACCTTGAGGTATCTTCCAAAGACTATTAGCAGAGCGGGAAATCGAACCAGCGACCCCTTGGAATGCCAGTCCAACGGACTCCCTCAATAAAAAAATATGTACTCAATCGTTATGTCAGTTTAGCTCACTGTAGTAAGTTTATAATATGAAGTTTGTTTAGGATGTACATACCATCTTCCACGTGTCACAAAGAGGCGAAATAAATCTTCCAACCTCTTTTTGACTGCGCGATTTTTCTAAAACAAACCCTCTCTTCTATATACGCGATAAGACACCAACTAAAATCACGATGCGGTTGAAGCACAAATGTACGCTGGGAACGCGTGTCTGGTCTGCAAGCTAGCACACCTAACTTTTGGATATATATATAAACTGGCATTTGTACACAATTTTGTTAAATAATCATAAACTTTGGACAAAAGTGACTAGGTATTGTAGTCAGGTAAAACAAAACTCCCTAGATTTTCAAATTCTGTTAGGTACTAGTATGCATGGGGGACATACTAGGGTCTTGGCAAGTTCACCAGAGGAGAAATCACACGGTATTGTATAAAGATTTATTTAAAAAAATTAGATCTTCCAAAGTGAGGAACAAAAAAACTTAGCTTTTATTTATTACAATTGTCTTAGATACGCTTTGATATCGAGCATCTTTGTACACGCAGTTTGGAACGTGATGGTATGTGAAACTATTGCGAACGTTGTAAGTTGTGGGCAGAAGCGTGTTTTAAATCATTGTGAAACATGTAATGTTTTGGCGGGAACACATGTTATCTGCCTTGTACATTTCAATCACGTTGCTCTAACATTTGTCGTTGACGTCACTTCAGAGAAGGAAGTAATTTCTCATATCATCTGGCCATTTGTACTGATACCTGTGACTGCTATAATATGCTTTACAAAATCGATGTAAAACGACGACGAAACAAAACCCCGCCAACATGAGACAATGGCAACACGAGAATATTACTGTGGCTGATTTCCGTCATGTCGTTGGGTCGCAAACACGATAACAAAAACAAATGACGATAAAAGGGCGACACAACGAAAATGAAAGGGCGCGAGTACGATAAAATAAGGAACAACGCTTCGAAAACACAAGAAACAACGACATAACGGCAAATATGTGTTTTGTCGTTGTTTCCCGATGTCTTTCGTTAATTCGCGTACTTTGTCATGTTGAAGTGCTTACGTGCTGGCACCCGACAACATGAGACAATGATTAGAAGAAAGATTGCCATGCAACAGTAGGGAACACGACACAACTATTTCGCGTGTTGTTTCTCTATATTGTGATACTGGCACCCTTTCTTCGTCGTTGTTTCATGCTGTCAGTGTTTCATGCTTTCGTTGTTTCGTGTTGTCGTCGTCGCGACCCGACAAGAACAGGAGCACTACATGGCAGACATAAGCCACCGTACTAGTAACATTTTAGATGTATAATCGCAACATGAGTTAGCCTATCGCCGTGGAAAAATTGTGTGGGTGTTGTCTCTCAGTCTCTTGCCCCCTCTCTGTTTTTGTTACATCTTTTTTAAGGAGTGATTATATTGTTCAGACAAGTTTGTTTGAAGTAAACTAATATTCTAAGCATTGTATTGGGTCCGGGTTTTTTCGTGGCTGCTGATTTAGCCGCAGACGTTAACCTATCCGTCATATTACTGTATGGCCGTCCATTTGCAGGTGTTACGGTATCTTATAGTATCTTTTTCTGAACAGAGAAATGCACTTGCCATCAGAATGTGATTTTCAGTGTGAATCCGAGCCTTGCCATAGTCATTCTGTTGCTTCCTCGGTCAAAGCACGTTGCCAACGTTACTTCTTGGATACTGGATCGGGGTTTCTTGCATACCGCATCGGGTTATCTGCAGTTTTCACCAGTGCTGGAAAATCTCATATTACATCCTCCCATGTAATATGACTTTCGTGAATTACTTGTGACGTAACGTTATAAACATTGTGACGTCACTTTCCCAAACACAGCATCTTAATAAGGTTTATTTTTATATTAAAAAGCACCATTTCGATAAGTTTGCATTTAAATATCTATTTTAAAGTGCATGGCGGTATGCAAGGAATAGTTTCTATCATGAGATGGAAAGAGCCTCGTTCCCGCTAAAACAGTTAACCTCGGTGACGAATTTTTCGATCTGAACCGCATGCTCATGGAAGAAACTAAATAATAAAATAACTAAATACATTAATATTCTGCCACCTAGCCGAGTTTTGATTTGCGTTTGAATCTGATAATAATTATACGAGGCAATGGACGTCAGCTCGCAGAGTGTGCACCTTTGGAATTGAATGAGAATGCTGTACATGTCTGCAATTTCTCTGAACATTTTAGCCGTTCTCCCTATGAGACCCAGAAGCACTTAGATAACCTTGTGCTTTAGTCCAGGATGATGTGAAAACTGTGAACAAAGATGCATATTTGTCAATGTAGCTTCAGACGTACGGATAGAACCCTTATGAGAATATGCGACCGCACGACATAGGCTGGGTGACAGTTGCATTCTAAGCCATGTCGGAAACACTGAGATCCCACTTAAACAGTCTTTAACTACACACAAAATATTTGCTGAGTTTGGCGTTAATACCAGCTTAATTTGCTTCAGACTTTCCCTTAAGCTAAAAAGGGAAGTTATTCACACGGTCCAAATAAATAATTTCTTCCGTGAATATTAGTATCTTACACCGCATGCATGTACATGTAGTACTTCGTCATTGCCGGGTTGAAGTAATACTTAAGCTAGTTTATTTGGTCATTTATACATTCTTAGTTACTTGACTAAACCAAACACTATGTTGTCTTCACCAGTATTCTGGGAATAAAATATAAGTGCTAAGTTGTTTTGTTTTTATATTTACTTTTTTATTTCTTTATACGCACATCTGTATAATACAAATTTTTTAACATCTTTCGGTCCTAAACTAGTTTTGTAGCATTTCTTTTTTGTTTTTGTTTTATACAACAATTTTGATAAAGTACATGTATATAGATAGGTTCGGCATATCATTTATTGCCGAGTAGACATAAGGGAGGTAACTACCCAAAATGTTTCAATAATGGCCTGTAGAGTTGTATTTCGTTATGCGAACGTTAAAATTTTGTTTTTGCTACTATATGCAGACGATACTGTTGTTCTAGCGGAAGATCAAAACAACTTACAGAAAGCTCTTGATACTATGTCTAAATACTGTGCTCTATGGAATTTGCAAGTTAATGTTAGTAAAACTAAGATTGTTATTTTTAGTAAACGTAAAGTTAATACAGGAAATATTGAGTTCTATTTTAATAATTTCAAACTTGATATTGTTGATCACTTTCCATATTTGGGCATTTTGTTTAACTACAATGGAAAGTTTTCAAAGACTAAATCCAAACTTGTAGAGCAAGCACGTAAAGCAATGTTGGCTTTGTTAAGGAAAATAAGAAAGTTAGACCTCTCATTTTCCATTCAAATACATTTATTTAACTCTATGGTTGTTCCAATTCTATTGTATTGCTCTGAAGTCTGGGGCATAGAAAATGTCAGTATAATTGACCAGTTTCAACTAAAATTTTGTACATTTATACTTGGTATGAAACAATCAACATCTACCTGTATGGTTTATGGTGAACTTGATATTAAACCTATTTCAGTTCAAAAATGTAGAGTATTGTCATACTGGGGAAAATTGTTGCATAGTAATATTGTTATTAATTCACCTTGGCTGGAATTTGTTAAAAAATCATTAGATGACCTAGGATTGTCTTACTTCTATGTTGATCAAACAATATGTAATATAAATGCTTTCAAAGTAGCTGTTAAGAAAAAGTTGGAAGACCAATTTTTACAGGAATGGTCTAGTCAAATTGATCAGTCATCTAAGTGTATTATATATAGGTTGTATAAAAATGAGTTAACTTTTGAAAAGTATCTCGATATTTTACCTAGAAATCTTGCTATTACAATGTGCAAATTCAGAACACTAAATCATAAATTACCTATTGAAAAAGGCAGATTTTTAAATTTGGAAAGAAACAAAAGATAATGCACAAATTGCAAATGTATAGGGGACGAATTTCACTATCTATTTGAATGTCCCAATTTTCTTGATGTTAGGAAATCTTATCTATCCAAGTATATATATATATAACTATAGTAATCCAAACTCTATTAAACTGAAAGATTTAATGTGTACCAGTAACAAAACTAAACTGGTAAAACTTGCCTCCTTTTGTAAAATCATTCTATCCCACTTCAAAAATTAACTCTTTCTCCTAAATTTCTGTACTTTATAAAGATATCACACAGAAATCTACATTTATATCTGTAATTTACAGAATTGTGTATTTGTTCCTCAAAATGTCACATGTTTATTGTAGCTAGGATATAACGAATGTACATGTTTATATGATTACATGCTTGTAATAAGCCTTGATCAGAAATAAAAACTTGAAACTTGAAACTTGAAACAGTGAAACCATTGAACTGTTCAATTATGCATGTCACAACTTGGGAATTGCCTCGATCTATTAGCATGTGCATCTACAAACTATGATCTTGATGTTATAACAAACTACTTATAATCTCGGAGAACTTTATAGATCAACGCCGTTCAGCAAACATTGACTACAATTGGAGTCTATTTGAGTACAACGGTACACTCCGAGGAGAACAGGTAACTATGGTTTCAAGTCTTATTGTTGAACTATACTGATATTCAACTTCTCATAAAGAGCGAAGCTCTCCTTCCACTGAATGTATTTTCACTAGTCATTTCTTTTAATGAGTCACTCAACATATATGCATTTGATATATACAAACGACGTCGTTACATGTTTCAATGCATGTGTTTACTGTACTTCTATAACTTATATTAACACATACTGTTTTTGTTTCGAGTCTAACAAATATTGATACTTTAAGTTAGTACATGTCAGTGATGTCTAAATATGGTTTAAGGAATACAAAAAGAGATGTAAAACTGGCAATTTACCGACTTTAAATTCAAAAGTTCAGACTGTTTGGGGATGTATTTGCCTGGTTTCCTTTTTGCTCAGTGATTGATTAACATCTTAGGAATTCTTAGATTTCTTGTTAACACAGAGCTTGAATTTGAACATTTTATGTCGTTGTTATTTAGATTATTTTAATTACTGACCGACCGTGGCTGGTGAACTTGACCGCCTCGTCGCCCTCCCTACCCCCTACCTGCAATTGCCAGTAACATCATTACTCTTGAAATGTTTATTGTTGTATCGCTCCCCAACAGATGAACATCACTTCTCAGCATCAGTGTGAAAAGATGAGTTCAGTTTTGTAATTAAAGTTTCCTTCCATTCGTGAAAATCGTTGGGTTTCCTTCTCGGGAACTGTGCAACGTCGCATCTTTATAAACATCTAGACAAGCCTTATTTTCTATAGAAGTATTATTTTGTTAGATAGGACATGAAAATGACGTTACGTCATAAAAATTATAAGATAATTAAGGAAAATACAATAAATAAACTTTGTATTTATTTATTTATTTATTTATTTATTTATTTATGTCTCTTCCATGTACAACATTCAGTATATAAAATCATGTTAAAATACATTTTATCTATTAAATTGTACATAGCCATTCATATATAAGAATTATAAGAGAAATCCTATTGATCAACCTATCACAGACTATTATATTATATCACAGTAAAAGCTATATTATGTTCTACTAGTTTGATATCTGACAACACCAAAACTATCAGCTATTTAATCAAGAGTTTTACTAGTGTAATTTGGTAATAATAAATACCCAAAATTCACTATTTAATGTACTAGAAAGTAAATTTGTTTTTAAATATTTAATCATTCATTTCTTAGTTCTATTCTGAAAATATAGTCAGATCTAGCGAACAATATTGCTTCTCAATGCCCTAATATCTGCTCAAAAACTATATAGTATCTACATAATTACAGATAAAAATCTGAATCACCTCTGCTAATCTTCATGATAAGATCTGCCATAAAAAAGGAATACAATACTGAGCTACAAAGAGGCCTATTATGCACTAGTTAGAAAATGTTTTAGATATCCTTTCTAACATTAATCGATTATGCTAGCTTGATTTGCAAAAATTATTCAGATGCATCTAAAATAATGGGATCTATGTTTTCAAATGCGACGAAATGTTAAAAATCATGTCACAATTCATCAAACACATAGATAATATGTTTAATATAGAATAAAATATTGACAGAAAATCGATTAAATCTGTTATAAACGATAAAAGTGAACTTTGAATGTTAAATCACATTCAGCAACTTTCTACGTAGATGCTTTTCTAAGTATGGTAAAGCTATCAACATTACAGTACTAAGCACAGCTTTAAATAAAACACTTAACTCTGTGTTTTCATGTAAGAGTCGATTGATTAATTTATCTATGGTTATTTTTTTATTTATATTATTATTATTTATTAATAATTCGTTCTTTCGTCCGCTCTCTCTCTCTCTGTCTCTCTCTCTGTCTCTGTCTCTCTGCCTCTCTCTCTCTCTCTCTCTCTCTCTCTCTCTCTCTCTCTCTCTCTCTCCTCTCTCTCTCTACATAAATGATACATAAAATGAGACTGCTCTTTTTTCAGAAAAGAACTTTTAATTGGTTTTCGGAGGCGAATACGTGAAAAGTACATGCATACAATTTAAGAATACGTAACTCTCGCTATATTTCAGGGTTAACTTTGTAGTATGCGTAGTGCTAGACAGTACACATGCAAGTCGAAAGACTGACCCACTACTATAAAAGTCGGCTTATCCTAATTATTCTCTAACTGTTAGGACATTAGTTGAAACTTTTACGTATAAACCAACATATGTAACAACTGTATAACACGGTGTTATCCACAGCTACAAAGACATCTGGCAAAACATGTTACTGGATAATACAAATGAACACAAGGTTTTTAGATTTAGCAGGTCGTGGAAAAATGATCAATGATCATTGAGAAACTGAACAACTTTATTTGTTGAGATAAATGGGTAAAGAATAGAATGTATTCTAACAATTTTAATATGTTATATAAATGTAACAAAAAGGATTAACAAAGGATCCTTAAACAACACCCTTAAAGTCCTTAACACATTAACTATTTTGATTCTTAATCTACCTTGCGAACGACAAATTATCCCGTCCTTGTAAATAGTGATCTGCATTACACTGCTCGCTATTCACGCAGCACAATTTAAGTGATCATCTATTAGAAAAGAATATTATACTGCTCAAACTGAAAGATCGACACGTTCATTTCCACATTCAGCTAGGTGAAGTAAAACCGGCAATACAAATGTAACACAAAAGATTAGCACAACATAGATGAATGAAACATGAGGCACTGGAATTTGAACCGTCTTGCAATTGTGTAATTTCAAAATACCATTTATATGAAACCTAGAAAACAACAGTATGTTTTTATTTACATATAATGAAAAACGAGGATTTATGTTTTAGTCTGAATAGCAAGCAGAGTACAAGAACATTTACTTGAGCTAAATAGATGTATACCTAGAATTAGTTACATGTAAGATACTAAGCAGAGCACAAAAACATTTACTTGAGCTAGATAGATGTACACCTGGAATTAGTTACATTTACTTGAGCTAGATAGATGTACACCTAGAATTAGTTCCATGTAAGATACTTAGCAGAGTACAAGAACATTTACTTGAGCTAGATAGATGTATACCTAGAATTAGTTACATGTAAGATACTTAAGCAGAGTAAGAACATTTACTTGAGCTAGATGATGTACACCTAGAATTAGTTCCAGTAAGATACTTCAGAGTACGAACTTTACTTGAGCTAGATAGATGTATACCTAGAATTAGTTACATGTAAGATACTTAGCAGAGTACAAGAACATTTACTTGAGCTAGATAGATATACACCTAGAATTAGTTACATGTAAGATATTAAGCAGAGTACAAGAACATTTACTTGAGCTAGATAGATGTACACCTAGAATTAATTACATTTACTTGAGCTAGATAGATGTACACCTAGAATTAGTTCCATGTAAGATACTTAGCAGAGTACAAGAACATTTACTTGAGCTAGATAGATGTATACCTAGAATTAGTTACATGTAAGATACTTAGCAGACCCCCCCCCCCCCCCCCCCCCCCCGTACAAGAACATTTACTTGAGCTAGATAGATGTACACCTAGAATTAGTTCCCCCCCCATGTAAGATACTTGCAGAGTCAGAACTTTACTTGAGCTAGATAGATGTATACCTAGAATTAGTTACATGTAAGATACTTAGCAGAGTACAAGAACATTTACTTGAGCTAGATAGATGTATACCTAGAATTAATAACATGAAGATATAGCAGAATACACCCCCCCCCCCCCCCCAGAACATTTACTTGAGCTAGATAGATGTACACCTAGAATTAATAACATGTAAGATATTAAGCAGAGTACAAGAACATTTACTTGAGCTAGATAGATGTACACCTAGAATTAGTTCCATGTAAGATACTTAGCAGAGTACAAGAACATTTACTTGAGCTAGATAGATGTATACCTAGAATTAGTTACATGTAAGATACTTAGCAGAGTACAAGAACATTTACTTGAGCTAGATAGATATACACCTAGAATTAGTTACATGTAAGATATTAAGCAGAATACAAGAACATTTACTTGAGCTAGATAGATGTACACCTAGAATTAATAACATGTAAGACACTTAGCAGAGTACAAGAACATTTACTTGAGCTAGATAGATGTACACCTAGAATTAATAACATGTAAGACACTTAGCAGAGTACAAGAACATTTACTTGAGCTAGATAGATGTACACCTAGAATTAATAACATGTAAGACACTTAGCAGAGTACAAGAACATTTACTTGAGCTAGATAGATGTACACCTAGAATTAATAACATGTAAGACACTTAGCAGAGTACAAGAACATTTACTTGAGCTAGATAGATGTATACCAAGAATTAGTTCCATGTAAGATACTTAGCAGAGTACAAGAACATTTACTTGAGCTAGATAGATGTACACCTAGAATTGATAACATGTAAGACACTAGGTAGAGTACAAGAACATTTACTTGAGCTAGATAGATATATAACTAGAATTAGTAACATGTAAGATACTTAAAACCAGAAAGAACGAGTGTTGCAATAAGAGATTACATTACCTAGATTTCCGACAAGTGTTTGCCTGGTTATTGATTTGACTACTTGTACATTTGTCATTTTCAAGTTCGAAACATTTATTGTATTTTAAGCATTTTCTTTTAGCCATTTTGATACTTAACCTTAGAGAACTGGCGAATTATCAATTATTGACTTAAATACTCACAAACAACTTTAACGATCATTATTAGAAACTAATCGAGTATGCAGATTCATAGTGTAGAAAGGGACACTCCCTACGTAACATCCTCGAAACAAAAGTAATGTGTTGAATGAACGCAAAATGATAGATAAATACACTTTTAAAGAACAACTTATATCATTTGACCAAAAATAGTCAATATAGAGACATTCTGTAATAATAGCTATTCATCTATTAATTGTACAACAACAACTTTACATAGATTTCTGAAAATTTACAGTACTACAGCGTAATTTAAAACGCTGATTTTACCGATGGTGACCAGAATGTTTAGCTTTAAACGTTTTACGTAATTAATGACATTTGCATATATATATATTCTATTAATTATGCGTTTGAAGTTATCTAATTTCACACCAGGTTAAAGAAGTGCCTCTTCAACGTTGAGTATACATATACTCTCATATAGACCATGTTACTATTCATTATTAAAATTACTACAGTCATTTTAATAACAAAATCACTTTAAACTGTTCTCCGTGACGCAAACATTAAATAATAAAATCTGATTTGTATCTTGCATTTTGGAAATATTTTGCAGTCTTTTCTTAAAATTGTATTACCTTAAAGAATCAAATTATGATAAAAAACGAAGCTAAAAACTTGTTAAATGTTATATAACATGTGCGAAGTGAATTATGTAAAGTTATTTCTCTTACTGAATGATATAAATGAATATTTACATAACAGAATAATTAAATATCTATTTTTGACTAGGATAGTCAAAAAGATTTTAACTGCTTTTCTCTATATTCAATGGGAATAAAAAACGTGATACATATTCAAATATTTCTGTTATAACTTTGGCAATAGTAATTTTTAAAGTAGTATTAAACAGTGGTTCATGACATTTTTAGAATTGTGAAAGTCACCTTCAAGGGGTATATCACTTTAACAGTTAGAAGACGCAGCTGAAAGTGATATTACATGTAAGACCAATTCAACTTGGAGTCGATCGAATCGCACATTTATAATACAATAATAATGATACTACTACTACTACTACTACTACTAATAATAATAATAAAAAAACATGCTTCATTTCATGAAGGTAGCATATTAAGACAATGCATAGAAATCAGCCTTATATACAATATGGCATTCAAACAAAATCACAAAGTAAGAAAAAGAAACATGGAAAATAAACAAAAATCAGAAGAAATATAATACATAATTTACGAACTCTATCATACTACAAAATCAATTAGTATTTACTTTACTCTCATACTTGGCAGGCACTGTGGCTGCTATGAACTAAATTGTAGATAAAGAAGGTATTTTAAAATGTGTTTTGAATGTATTAACTGTTGTTTTAATTTTCACAATATCTGGAAGATCATTCCATACTTTGAATTACCGGTAACATAAATGCCTGGTTAAAAAAGTTTGTTTTTGGTCTAAGATGTACTAAAAAATATTTTTGTCGATGACCTTAAACTATGTGGCGTGGACGCATATGCGCGGGTGTATAATGTTTCACGGCCGTATGAAATAGATAGGCATACAATTTAGTCATGATTAAATTAAAAACTTGTGTATATAACAGCAGTATAAAAACATCGAAAATAACAGAAGCAGCAACAACAACATGATAAAAGAATATGAAAATCAAAACACTTTAAATTTTCAGATTTTGAACTTCAGTGTATCTTTGGTACTCAACAAGCGTATTATATGCTGCACAACAAAGAAATTTTTTTTAGTTTACTGTGAAGGCAAATTGCTCTGATTATGTTTGTCTTTGTGCACATCTTTATCTTCATATGGTAATGTAAAGATAACCCCAGGCAATGCACCAGGATTCTCATCATTCAACTTGTTGTCTTCTATGTTTCTATCAGATGACTTTCCGTGTACAGCTGCCACTATTTGGATAGCGGCATTAAACTTTCGTCTGCCCTCTGTATGTTTTTCTATAACATCGTCAAGACAAGAGAATTGGTACAACGTGAGAAAGTTGTTTACAAACATGGGAAGCGTTATTGCTAGCATAAGGACCCCGCATATTGCCAGAATCGTGGCGACAAGACGACCGAGTCCAGTTTTAGGTGAAATGTCCCCATAACCAACTGTTGTCAAGGTGATCATTGCCCAGTACCAACCTGTGGGAATAGATTCAATATCTTCCCTGTCTTCGATGAAATATATAAGACTTGCTGATATACTTACTCCAATCATCACCAAAAGCACGAGCAGTATCATATCGCGCATATTCTGGCGCAGAGAGAATGTTAGCACGCGACTAGCACGTACGTGTTTCACTATTCGAAACAGTCTCATCACGCGAAATATCTGCAGATAGCTAATGGACCGGATCCAGCGGACCTCATATTTATGTTCCCTCTCAAGATTAATGACAATGATGTGTACATAGAAACTCACTATCGCTGAGATATCAACAATGTTAATAACGGACAGAAAAAATCTGAAAATAGACGGACACGTGAACAACCGAAGTAACAAATCAACTGTAAAAAAAGCTGCAGAGATATATTCAAGAACCTCAAATACAAACAAACGGCGTGTTAGGTGTGGTAGTGATATTTTTGTTCTAGTCGTTGTCCCATTGCCGTCATAACCGTCATCGTCATACCAGTCTAAATATTCTTCATCTAACTCTTCAACGCCATCGTAGAAGTCGTCTGAGCAATCAGGATCTCCAAATTTTATTCTCGCCTTCTCGGCCGCTTCGTGCTCGGAATGTTCAAGGTATTCTAACAGCTCACACGTGCTCAACTTTCTTCGGAAGGCAGGCACCGTGCTGAAGGCAAGAGTCAGGATACACAACAGTACCATTAGAAACACCAACACAAGGTAAATCTGTGAAGAAAAGTTGATCATAAATAAAAGTAATCAATATATAAGGTCAGCTGTGCAGCACTGAATGCTTCTATGTCTAACATCATGGTAAAAATGACAGAAAGATGTTTTAGGAATCTGGTGCTATACTTTTACCCAGATGTTTTGCGACGGATAAACGTACATTGACATTAAGGTCAAACCAAAAAGCAGTAAATCCATTGTCTATTTTGTTGTTGTTTAGATTGTTTATTGTCAGGCCGACCGTTGGAATGTTTACCTGGTGAACGTGCCAAGATCCCATGCATATTTGCACCTAGCACAATTTGAAAACTAAGGGAGTTATCTTTTACCTGATTGCATGCAATACCCAGTCATTTTTGTTCAAAGGTTGTCTATTTGTGCAGAGAGTTTAATGCCTTTCTTAAAGTCCCAGGATCACATTGACTTTAACGATAAAGAAATAAAAATTTAATGGTAGGATAATCATATAACCATGTTCTATTAACTCTAAAACAATGGCAATGTGTTTCTTTCGTTTTCAAGCAATTATTTCATGAAAAAGAGTTGCCAGAAAGCCTGTCTTATTTTTTTCAATATTATTAAAAGCAAAGTTAGGATTATTATGGAACAAATAAAGTTCATTTCCGCCGGTAAGACATCTTTCTTGAGCGACGGCTCATTTCACAAAGTGAAATTGGAACTTATGTAACCGTGCATGACATGCAAGTATTACCACGAAGGACAACATTAATTTACAGTGAATGCTGTGAATAGGTGTAAGAATTTACTTATGCAAATTTATTTCTGTTATAAGCATAATAAATCATAGACTTGATCAAAACCTAACTAAACAGGTTGATTCTCCGTTTTTGAGCAGCATTGTAAAATTCGATTTTCACTGTACGAATCAACCCGAACGTTTTAGCGATAAATATATTTTAGTTATCATTTTCAAGACAAAGGGAAATGCATTTAAATGATAAGCTAATGGAAAATGCTTCGGCATAAAATACCTCTTTGGCATGCTTCCGGCTACAGCCTGCTTCATGATTTTCTTTCTTAACACGTTACTGTTTGCAAAAATGTTTAGGCATTGGAGTCATCTTTATACCTTTCTTGTACTAACTACCTTTAAAAACTGTTTTATTTTTATTTTGGGGAGGGGGAGACTTTTAGGCCTGAGTGGGTGGGAAAAAGATACTATTTTGCAGGGGAATTGTGACGATATTACTTGACCTAACATTCCTGTTTCTTGAATAAGTTGCTCTACCATTAAGGGAATTTAGTGATTATTTATTATTTAGGTATTTATTATACCCTCCGAACACAAAGTGTAAGGGGGTATACTGGGTTCAGCTTGTCTGTCCGTCCGTCCGTCTGTCCGTCCGTCCGTCCGTCCGTCTGTCCGTCCGTCTGTCTCTAGACGGAATCTTGTGGACACTAGATCTCCAATACCCCTGGTCTGAATTTAATGATACTTACACAATGATAAGTACAATGCGTAGTTGTGCATGGTCCAGGTTTCGGGTCTCTAGGTCAAAGGTCAAGGTCACAGGGGCTCGAGATGGTAAAATCTTGTGGACTCTAAATCTCCAAAATCCCTGATCAGAATTTAATGATAATTCACAGAAGTGATAAGCCCAATGCGTGTTGTGCATGGTTTAGGTTTCGGGTTTCTTGGGTCAAAGGTAGGTATAAGGGAATAGTAAAATTTGGACGTAAAACTTCAAAACCCCGGGTCAGATTTTGATGATATTACACAAGGGAAGTACACTGCCTAGTTTCAGGTCCAGTTTCAGGTCTCTAGGTAAGAGGTAGGTCACAGGGCTCGAGATGGTAAAATCTTGTTGATGCTAAATCTCCAAAACCCCTGGTCAGAATTTAATGATACTTCATAGAAGTGATAGCACCATGCCTAGTTTGCATGGTCCATGTTTCGGGTCACTAGATCAAAGGTCACGGGGCTTGAGATGTAAATCTTGTGTGCTTTTACTCTCGAAACCCGCTGGTCAAAATTTAATTATACTTCACAGAGCCTTAAGATGTGCAGGTCCATATCAAAGCATAATCACATCAAATATTACTTGAACTTTTAAATACTGTGTCAGTGGGATGTTCGGGGGGTATTCATCACCTTCAGTGATAGTTCTAGTTATTCATCGTCCTGCTATAACAGGTTCATGGTCAAACATTGATCACACGATTTCACATTCCTGTTTCTTTTGCCTTAATAGGTTGCCTAAATGTTATGGGAATTGAATGATTATTTTATGATACTATATATCAAAAGATCACAGACTTTAATCAATATAGATTGCACTTTATTTGAACAACGGTTATTGGATATTATAATTATTGGATCAGTGGCCACATGCATCACAGAAATGAACAGAATTAGAATTCTAACAATTAAGGCGACAGTTTACAGCTGATGCTAGCGCAGATTAATGCCCAGGTATAATAACGCTTAAAGGAAATATTCAAATATGACATGCAATTAGAAAAGCAAAAAACACAATTGTATGATTACATAGCGCAGGGAGAAGACAGCATAAAAACAACTGCCGACCATAAAACTCTCTTAAAAGACTATGCACATTGACCAATTAGGATGCTAAGCAAATTAAATTGTATTTAATAATTAAATTGAATGAATTATTATTCATATGAAGGCCTTACTTTGCAGTACTTTTTTTTATTTTTTGAGTATCTTTATGCACCCTCACAACCATTTAAAAATCTGTATATGCCTGTAACACTTTAGAAGAATAGATGCCGACCATTACTTTAATATTTCATAAAGATATGTAAGTTATTTGACTATTTGCCTGTATACTACGTATATATTTATGTGTTCTGTTTATTTATTCATTTATTCAATTACTCAATTATTTATTAATCAGTCATGCGCCTTTCTACATATCGTTTTGTAACGGCCAACTATTTGGGTATAATAATAGTAATATTGCTGAAAATATTTCTTCATAAATTTGTACACTTGTGACTAAATCTTCAAATATTTAAATTTTTGTTAAGTAAGACATAGTTTTTCAATAAATCCACTGTTACATTGAATAATACATAAAACACTTTTATGAGTGACTTTTTTACACCTTTGAAGTACGCGATTTGTCACAAAACTTCTCCCTTCTTTAAAAATGCGTTATAACACTAAATAAAGAAACCACGCGGTAACATGGTTTTAGCACCAACTTACGCTGGCAACCTTGTCTGGTTTGTATGCTCGCACACCTATTTTAAATTACTGATATTTTACACATTGTTTTGGCTTAATAAACAAATTATTTGGAAAAAACTGATTGGGAATTGCAGTCAGTAAAAACAAAACTCCCTAATTTTTCAAATTTTGTTAGGTACCAGTATGCATGTGAGTTATTAAGGGGTCTTGGCAAGTTTACCTGGGTAGAAACCCAAGGGTCGGTCGGGATTATAAACGATTGAAATGAAGAAGTTTTACATGTATAATAGTTATATTGTTTTAAGTACTAAATTTTATTGGAAGCTTAATTCATTTTATTTTTGAAAAATTAGTTGTATACAAAGTTATCCTGTATTTGCATTTTCAACAAGCATACCATAACTCAGTATTGAACTCAGTTATTATAATTGGAAAGCAGGTTCACTTTCTATATGAAAAACATGTACAAGCGTTTTCTGTTATTGTGTTTTAACTCCCGTTTTGCCTCTGGAGTTTGAGTAAAGTCTTGTTTATGTATACGAAAGTTTTGTACTTGAAACAAAAACCGGCAAATGCGCTTATAAAAGCAGCTGGAATTATCATATAATTTATAAAGCTATAACAAGTTATTTTGTAAAAATACAAAAAGGAGCCTATATCTATTGTGCCGAGTATGGAACAATTCAGCCTGAACGAGGCTTGTTTGCATTCAAACTGCTCAGAAGGCAAGCCATAGGTCCAGCAATGCATATAATGAAGTGCTATAGGTTTTCCATAATTGATATCGATTTCCCTGAATTGACATGAACTACAAGCAAAGCACTTGAATTACCTCTAATAAAATCGAGAGAAACACATTTAAATAGCGCTTCTTACTGCAATTAATTCTGTCTGGTGTGACATTAATTGTTTTGAAAAAAGCTACTTTATTCATTGCTGGTTGCCTAACCTACAGTCAAACCGGCAATGGAGGTCGATATATAGACGCATTATGTGCCAAAAGGAACAAATATGCATTAATCAGCTAGTTCCAAGAGTTTACAGTAATATATTACCATGTTAATCTAAAAATTAGAGTCAGGATTGTCCTCTATAGATCACCTGTGACCTAATTTCTTTCTACCTTAAAGTATATATTACAAACACAAACATTCTGTTTGACCTTTGACACGACAAAAAATTGACCAATTTACATGATGATTGGCTGATATGTGACTAATAGAGTATAAACAAGGTCTTTCTTGGATTGCACCTAGCGACCTAGTTGTTAATGCCAGGTGAGCCATTACTTTCGACCTCGTAATTATCAAGACAAAGACTCTGACCAAATAAAATTATAACGGTTAGGTATTAATGTGACCTCCATGATGATAACAAGTTCTCAAGTGATGTAGTATTAAGCCCTGAATTTCCTAGTTTTACACCAGTCCTAGAATGTATTAAGATAAACATTATGACCAATTTTGAGGATTATTGGTTGATAAATGTGGTATCTAGAGTGTTAACAATTGTGTTACTTTGATTTGACCGTGTGTCTTAGTTTTTGAACCAGGTGGCCAAGATTGGAGCATGACCTAGACATAGTTGAGATATACATTCTGCTTTATTTCCGTGATGATTTGTTACAAAATGTACATCAAGAGTGTTAAAAGCAGTGTTAAAAGGCAAACAGATAGACGAAATCAGGCGATTACATTAACTCACCTTGGGGCCGTTTTATCAACATACTTACGCCAATGTTTAGGCGTAAGTTCTGGCGTAACTGCTAAGTTTGGCGTAAGGAGCGTTTTATCAACAGCTGGCGTAACATAAAGACGTAAAAATTGGCGTATTCTTGCACCATGTCAAGAGCAGGCGCAAGTCGTTACGCGAGTCAAAATCAAGATGGCGACCATCGTCGATTGGAAAAGAAACTCTGCCTCTAGAACAATTTACTTTACAGTAGTGGCTCGGTTATGATGGTATAACACCGTTAAACATTAATTTTCACATCTACTAACCGTGACCAAGCAAGCGAAGTTAACCAGGGGAAAAAAACTATTTTTGCAGTCTACATTTTCTACTAACTTAATGAGCAGTTGTTTTAGTCATTCTACATTTTGTAGAAATACTTCTTAAACATTTGTATTTGTTGTTAAAGAAAGATAAACTTCTAATTTCCTAAGAAACGTCTGCATTTTCCGCAATGTCTTCTGTTTCCGCGATCACGGAAGAAACAGACAGTAGCCTACTGAGTAAGTTTGCACAAATGTTCTGAATCTGTGGTGTATTTAGAAATGATATTCACACAGCTAGAAATTACATGGTTACGAATAGTAGGATATGAACCCACAACCCTCTGCAAGCCAGACGCTCTTACTAACTGGGCATATCGGGCTTCTAGCCTCAATATTTCGACTACAAGACCGACCAATTTACAAACTGATATGGGCGGCCCTCTTACGTATAACGAAAAGCCCTGGCGCACAATTAGTAGGGCTACGTTTGTCACCTGTTATTCACACAGATTCTCGCTGCTTTGCAACACAGTAATATTTACCCATACATGTATTTCATAAAGTATATTCTAACACAAGCGGCTGCTTTTCCTATATAAATATATAGGGAAAAGCTTGTATTTTATTTTACGATAAAATACAGCACGTTTTTCCAAGGACGAAGTGCCTTAAATGACGTAACGACGTGACGTATGTAAACAAGCGCGTCCAATCGTATCTCGCGTTTTAAGGTTACAACAATATACTACTATGCGCTAAATAAAGTTCGGGATTGTTTTCAAAGAAAATAACGTGTTAGAATCTAAATGATAAATTGTTCCCTATATTTTGTCGTTGAATAAAATACAGTCTTTTGGATGCGAAATATCAGATCACTCGTGCTTCGCAGTTGTGATTTCATTACTACACATCAAAATTCCTGACTATATTATATTCAACGATAAAATACAGAGAGGCCTTTATTTTTTCTTAAATTAAGAAGTCAATCTAGGGTACAAGACGTTTTTATTCTGTGGTACTATCAATCAGAGCTACATATAGGAAAACACATGGGGTGTGAATGACACCTAGCAATGAAAAATGAAATTATGTTAATAAGCATATAATTTTGAATTTGTACAAACAAGAAATAATTTAGCTTATAAATCTTAAAACCCGGCCAAAGTAAAATTAACCAAACCCTAAATAATTAAAGAGTGGCGGAGCTCTGGCAAAAAAGTAAAAGCTAGCTTGTAAATGTTGACTCCACTGCCACGAAAAGCAAAATCTCAGCCCATTTATACCAAATTTCAAGCCACTATGCGGAAAATCCATGAAATTCTCATTCACATCTTTTACTCGCACAAAGTTAAAGGTGTTACTGACGAGTTAAGATTTTATAATAGATAGTGATTTAAAAGTTAAATATATCATAACATCAATGACAAAATCTTTCATGTTATTATAAGAGAACAGTATCAAAAACGGACACAGTAGAAATGATTTTACGCCTCACTGCATAAGAATTAACCCATTCCTGCCACAAGAAGGCTTTGATTACTACATCCGTGCAGATATAAGTAGCTTTTGTATTAGAATGTATTATAATGAGCTGGGGCGGAGCTGGCTTGGCCAAAACCCCGGGTATTTTTGTGACATGACATAACTACAAGAAGTGATGTCAAATAGTTTAGATAATTGACATGACATAACTACAAAGAGTGATGTCAAATAGTTCGAACATGATCATCTATATTGCATGATAGACAGTCATGGAGTCACATGTTTTCTCAAATAGATTAGGAATGCTAAAACATTATTATCATTCGATGCATTTGAATATCAAAAGGATGTTTTATGCGATCCGGTAAACGCATCCTCGGTAACCCAGGTTATTCATTACCCAATTGAATACCCTGGGCAAATTAACTGAAGAAATCTCGTACTCATGAATAATTAATGAGGTAAATTCAAGCCTTTCGATTGGTTTCTTGATATTTTTCTCAAGATTAACTATCCAATGAAATCGCGGCTCTCAAACCGCGTTAGGGAAACATAAAAATGGCAGCCTCCTGCTTGTCAGCGATATAGTTTTAAATAGATTTTGTGCATCCTCGTCTCGGATCGCAGATTTCTATATGATCGTCCCTTAACCGGGACAAACAACAATTTTTTCCCCCCCCCCCCCCCCCAACGTTCTGCTGGCAGTATTTTTGAGGATACTCTTCATTGTGGGGGTGCTCTTATTTTTGTAAGCATCGATTTCATTGGATGAAAATAGTCATATCCATGCATTCCGAAGTTTTGCCAGTCTATTTTCCCACGGTATATGACGGAAAGAAGCGGCAGGAATTAACCGTGGGTTCTGACGGTGGGTAAACGCAGACAGAAACAACTGATAACAGTGCGTAAACCAAACGGTCCAGCGTGTATTCGATCTTCATTGATTAAAAGCTTTATGTAATTCTGGGTGTGTGTTTCCGGCTGAACTGTGAAGTCGTAGCTGTGTCTTGCCGCTGGAGCAGTGCCACCCTAGATCATGATCAGACAATATATCCGTCTGATCATGATGGTCAATGTTCGCGACTCAGTAAGTAAACGTTCAATGAACACATGTAAGAACAATTTATTTAATGGATATGTTTCAATTTGAAAATAGGTAAGTCAGCATGGTAAGGTTTACACGACACTGAGCTAAGGAAAGAAATGTAGAAAAACAATAACCTTTGCACAGATTGATTTATCTGTGTAGTCAATAGTTCTCCATATTTTTCGCCTTAGTCGGTTGACCCCGTTGTCTGTGGTTACCGGTATAAGAAAGTTGTCTTGCAGATTCTGTGCGAATGTTTCCTTGTGGAAAGTTTCGTGTGTTTCGAAATCATTAAAAAATGTGTAGTACCTGGAAATATAAATATCTTTGACGTTTGAACTTTTAAAACCAATCTTCCGCCTTTTTCAAAGGCCTTTATTCTTGTATAGACATTATTATAGGTTTATACAGAGTAATTATATATCAAAAAGACTTCAAAGTTTTTACAAAAGTCTTTGGTCTGTATACAGTAGAGAAAAGATCTTGTTTTCATCATTCAACTCAGTTCTAAACCTAGGATCCGAGGACGTTCAAATACATTTAATTAGGAGACTGCATATCCTAAATATGTAGATAATCTCTGTTACACACAATCAATTACAAAACAATACCACATGTATATTAAATGATCTACAATGGTTGTAATTTTCTGATAGATATACTTATTACAGGCTACATTAGTATACAAAGCTGCACATCACCTTAACCTTGAGTATATACTAAATTTGATAACATTTTCCAGTAATGATACATATAACCTACACTCCATTTCTGACAAAAAAAAGTTAACAGAAATTTCGCACTAATTATCTAAAAGTTTGATATTTTTATTCAAGCGTACGAATATTGAATAACATACCTACGAATATTCGATCCCGTTCATCACTAGTTTTAGTGAAATTACAAAAGATATTTGCTACAAAAACACAATTAAGACGTTCAAAGACATGATCATTTTGATGTTTAGATAAAACAATCTACAATATTTAGTACATTTTTAAATTATTACATTTAAGACATTAAATACAGCAAATCTACATGGTCGCCTAAACGACTTTTGAAATACCTGCATGCATAAAGGAAGTTTATATGTGAATGCATGTATAAAGATTAATGTGAAGTGTTTGTCAAAGTATAATTGCCAAATAATACATATGTTACTATATATAGTAACACTTCTGTATAGAGAAAAAATGTTTTATTCGTCCTCCCGAAGTATTATCAGCTTTTGGCCCTGCACGCGCAGGGCTATTATCGCATAACTGCCCTAGGAAAACGTACACGTGCAAACGTGGCGATATTTAACGAAAAAAAACATGGCTGACGCTGAATATAACTCCAGCGTACATTAGAGTCTCTAGCTAACAGAAGAATTAATTTAGATGATAAATAGTCAGAAAGCGCGTATCGCCATGTTTCCGAAGAAGAAGCTCACAACTTCATAGAAAGTAAGCTATAGATCTACAATGATGAAATCAAAGAGCGACGTAAAAAAGATATTGTTGAATAAAAATGATAAAAAGATTATATTGTTTATATTTGAATTCCGTCTTCAGGGGTATACGTTTCTGCTTTATGTAGTGCCAAGTCAGGTCGACTTACAACAGTTGAAAACAAACAGACATAAAATATATATCAATATATAGCCAAGAACACATATCTTACTAGATACCGGTATTATACATGTATTTAAGTTGAATGCGCATGATCTTTAGTGATAACCCACTTTTAAGCCATGATTTGGGCAAGTCAATTTGATTCTAGTGGAAAAAAATGACAAATTGGAAACACATATGTATTATACAGAAAAATAAATGGCTGAGCAGGGCCTTTGTGTGATAATCGCCCCGGTATGTAATAACTGACCTCGGGCTAAAGCCCTCTGGCAATTATTCCATTACTGTGGCATTATCACTCAAAAGCCCTGCTCCGCCATAGATTATTCTATAAATAATATATATGTTACTACATATAGTTACAAATGTGTACAGTATAATTATGACTATCTTTACGGTCATGACATGTAATAATCGGCCCGCGTTTGAGGGCCGATTATGCGATAATAGACCCTCAGAAAAAGGACACGTGACGTCAACAGCTACAAAAAATATATTATCTTTATTAGAGTATCATCAATGTATATCACAAAACACATTTTCAAACAGATTAACATAAAATGATTTACGTTGCCATCCAGTAATGAATTATAAGAGACTAATCATCAAAACAAAAGCACATTAGTTTACATATAAATACAAGATAAAGGCAAGGAGAAGCTGCAAAGCGTTACATTTAAAATTTGTTAAATTTCACAAATGCAATAAAACTGAATGTAGAAAAAGGTGCTGGAGCATTTACTTAAAAATGTTTAACAAAATCAGATATCACCCCGGTCAGACCGTAGACGAACAGATTAGCAACGACTTCTTTGGAGCTGTAACAGGGAGTGATTAATTAGAGAGACATCCATAAGGCATTATTAACATAGATAAAACATCCGTCTATCTAAAATATTGTGACAGGTTTTGGCACAAATTGTTATCAATGAATTGTTGGTAAAAGTATATTGAGTTTAACCTCATTTGATAGACTTAAGAAGTTTGGCACTATTGAAATTGCTTTTTGAAATAGATGTTGACGTATAGTATCCTAATAATCACAGTCTAATAATACATGACTCTAAACCCCGACTACATTACAAAAAAAGCATTTTCTTTCATCAACCTTTAACTGTTCATATTTCCCTGTCTCAATAAGAGCTACACCGCAACGAAATTTACTAAGAGCTGCTCTATATGTAGGGGGTAAAATAAGTTTACAGTACTCTTCTACTTTAAAATCTGTTTTAAATGTACAATAGGTTCTAAGCTTGTCATAATGATTAACCATGCAATAAAACAGAAGTCTATTCCCAATTTAAGTAACTCTCACTTTCCAGTATGACATTGAAACGACGGCAAAAAAGTTTTGTTTATTCAAGAAACTGAAAGATGTTAGAGCAATGCCATGAACAAGTACATATTGTAAAATGCTAATTGTGAATTATTTAGATAATAGAGTTATTAACGTAGCAATGTGAATTTCTCGAGTCGTTTGTTGGATCATACTAGCTCAGAGCACGAATATGCTCAAACCGCGTCGACAGCCAAGTCGGCTTCTGGGCTACATTTTATATGATAATAACCATTTGTGTTATATTCCAATAGGTACTTACCTACGCTAACACAATAAATTTAAATGACAATTACAACTGAATAAAATCGCGTGAATAAGGCGTTGTATGCGACGTGGTTTAAAGTGCAAAAAAAGACTGTATCTATTGGGTAAGTGCATGCATTTAACGATATTTGGATACCATTTTCAACAACAATAACATTTATACTACAGAAAACAAATTGATATCGTGAATTATCCTTCTTTAAATTAGCTGTTTCTTCTTATCACAACTCAACCCGTAGTGTGTACCTTGTTTTCTGTGTTCTTGGGTATTATACGTGCTGTGCTTTATGGTGTATATGAATTACATTTGGTACTAAAATAATTTTATAATATTATGATTTACGACCCGCTTAAACAACCATATCAGTGCAATGTTTTTACTTCAGGAAAAACATGTATTAATGCTTACCGATACAAGCAACATTTTTCTAAGTCTGTCTCGTTGACTCCCCAGTGATTAAGCTCAGTTTTGAAAGCCTTCGGGCATATCGTTGCCGGCATATGTAACTCATCCGTCTGATAGAAACTTAAAACAGCAGCGAAACAATCCGATGGACGGTCCACAGTGAAGTCAAGTGGTTTACCAGCGTTTTCGGCATCTTTGCACATTTTCGTTAATGTGTGGTATTGCTTGGTTTCAAGAACTTTACTATCAAATTCATAGTGTGTTCCCGAAACGTTCATTTTAACTCGCGGCATTTTCTTCCTTTTATTTGAAACACTTTTTTTTTGCAAAAAAGAGTATACTTATTTGTTTTGTTTAGTAATATTTTGTTTTTAATTCCCAAAGCAAGTTTTTGAAATGCCTAGAAGTTTAACTTTCATATACTTTAGTTCAAGGAAATTTGCTGTATAAATTGTCAAAGCTCATGCTATCTATTTAAAAGTAGAAATGTTATCCAAAAAAGCTGTTGAAATATCCAAATAACATCTCAAACATCACAAATACTGTATAGAACCAAAGTCATTAACCGAATGCTTTGTCTGCATGAGCAGTGATTAGTCCGGAAGTCATAATGTACGTTTTCCATACAACAAATATTTGAACGCCTCGAAGCTCGCCACTGAGTATTGGATTATTGATAGAATATAAGTATAGTCATTATTGCATGACCATTTTCTTGCCACACATATAGTGATTATCGATTTGCACAGTTTTAATTCTCGTCTGTAGCTTTAAAGCTGCTCGCTCTCAGATTTTGGTAAAAAACTAAAGTTCTTCATAAAGTATGTAAATAACGTATTTTAGAATATATGGTCATATAAAAAGGCTCCACTATAAATTCATGTCACGTATATCTATAAATTAAAAAGAAATACGCTACCAAATTCAAAAGCGTTGCAAACGCTTTTGAAATTTCATTATGAACATACAGTGTAGCGCTGCCGTGTAACCGACCTTTTCAATCGATTTTTGCAAATTCCTACCTAGATTTTGCATATTTTTTCCATTCTAGCCTTTAGTTTTATATTAATGAATAAGAAAGTCATTTTTTTTGAAAACTATTTTTTTCAGCGGTAATTGAGAGCGAGCAGCTTTAAAGTCTAAGCCGCGTGAATTCACTCTTCGGCAATGTTATGAATCTAAGGTGATGAATTAATTATAAAACACATAATTTGAAAAAGTTGTTGAAACAGTTTAGTTTGATAATATTTTATACGGTCTTTGAATATACATATAATGTGAAATTACAGTAAATTGCTTATACATTATAATTCAGGTAATGAGAGAACAATACCCTCCTATATATTAAAATATAGTTTTCATAGATTTGTCACAGTTTTCACATATTCACGGATATAAAATTAATTTTGGTGTTAGGTTTTGTAAATTGTGTTGTATGTAGTAAAACTGATGTTCTTAGCAGCCCATATCCTGACAATTAAGAAATGTCGTGAAGCATCATTACATTTGCTTCGAGTTACATGAACTATGCTGCCTTCGTATGAAACAACATAAGTTCATTGCATAATTGGAAACCAGGGACATTTAATCAATTAGTCATGTCTGCTTAGTCTGTCAAGTGTTTTGTTTGAAAAGCACTAACATTTCTGTGAAGCAGTTGGCTTGTGGAGTCATACTATTATCATTCTATTCACTTCGACTTCAACTTTATTTGTGAAGGTTTGTAATTGTTATTGATTTCTAGATACGAATCATTCTGCTATGTTCATATAACGTAAACATTTTAACTGTATTTGTGCAGTTTTTATTTGTTCAGTACTGATATCCATATTGGTCAGGATTTAGATACAACTTGAAACTGGAAAACTAAAAGTTTCTAATTGTTAGTTGTTATTGAAGGTAAATATTTCATAACCATTAGAAGTGACCATCATAATTTCAAGAACATTATTTACCTCTGATTGATTAGGATAAAATGATCATTTCTGAACCAAAAATAGCTTATGTTAAGATAGCATATCAACACGTTCCGTTTTGATGACCAGGTCG